>JACGDI010005366.1:1421992-1553886 GCA_014898725.1 Jacaranda copaia
AAACTTTTCACTAAAGTCCCAAATTGGCTTTTTCCATGGAAAAACCTTTCTTTAGGAGTTTTGAAGTAGCTTTTTCCACTAAAAACAATTTTTCCAGAGTCTTAAAATGGCTTCTCAAATGGAAAATCTTTTTACTAAAATCTTTGAAATATCTAAAGGAAAATCTCTAAGTTCTGGCTCTACATACTACACACCTATTTTGAAGCCTACCAGAAGATCTATAAGTTCAATAGTTCTCATCCTAACACTTAGTCTATGCTCAACCTAAACGCAAAATTAACTTTTCTCCCTTATAAGACTTTGCTTGACATAAGATAGACTCACCCTAACACAATGGGGTGCTCCACACCTTTTTAAGATAGCTTTATCACCCACTACACTTGAAGCAACTTCAACTTCGTGAATGCACTAAACTACCCATGGTACTTTGTCATTTAAATTTCTATGAGTCCCTGAATAGCCATTGAAAGCATTGTGTCATCAGTAAATTCAATAAAAAAATAACATAATTAAGAGCAATTATGGTAGGGAAAAAGATGCCCTAGTGGCAAGCACTTAATAAGTAACCCAGCATCAAGTGCTTGACGAGTGCCCTAATAGGTGTTTAGGATAGTGGCCCAAGCTTAGTCAAGCGCCCCTGCATTAGGCTCCCCAATTAAACACCCTAGCATCGAATGCCCAGTAGGAGCTTGCTCCCTACATGGGTACCCTAATTTAATTTTTCATGCTGGCGCTTAAGTTTAGTACCCCACACAGATGTTCAAGATGCAGTTTTTTCCCTATATTTACTAATGGCATCCTTCTGCCTTTTATTACTCAATTCTTAAAATACAAGTATGCAAGGTTAACAGTCATTCAATTGACTAAGTGCTTATATGAACGCAAAATAGATGTGAATAAAGCTACTATATCGAAATCAAATAAGAGAGGTAAAAGGACGTTTGGCCAACACTTGACTATTAAAAGTAAATAACAATGCACTACTCTAATTGACTAGAAAGTACCAAGTAGCATCAAGATTGTAAATGCAAATTTTATTTGCTATTGGTACCGTAGATATAAAACCTCACTCCTGTAAGCTACACCTAATAGTTTCCCTATTGTCACCTCTATATCTATCACCTTAAAGAACTTTCTAGTGCCGTCATACTCCTTAGATGTATCTTTACAAGCTGTGTTCATAAGTGTCCTAGTAGAGGAATATAAGAACTTTATAAGACCTTCTGTTCACTTGGCACCTCTTTAGTGAATCTCACCTTCAAGCACTTATTTTTCCTTTTTTTGCTTTTATTATCAATTCAATTTGGTTGCCTTCTGCTTATGATGTTCACTATCATCATAGCTCTCTCCAATCAGTGAGACTTTTGTCCTACTAAGTTCCACCTGTAACTTTATGGAAAACTTTAATTTCACAAAGGAGATGACTAGACATCTATTGAAACTCTAACTTTTGCAATAAAGACACAAGATTCCATAATATGAAAAATTTAGAAATCACTCTATGTTTGGCTAGGATTTAGCCATTTAAAGAGAGACAAGAGTGATTTATATAAACCACAGTTACTGAGAGCCCTTTTGAGGATGCCAACTAAACGATACTCTCATAAAATAATCATAGTTGTGCCAAGTAGAAAAACCTTTGAAGCATAGAGTGTCATCTTCACAATAAAATCTCTAGAGGTCGCACAATGCAACATAATGAGGGCATACTTCTCGAAGGTACTTGGAAAAACCACTTCATGAGCACTTTAAAAGACTCCCAACATAAATTAAGAACTTAAGATATGTTGGGAACATATAACTTTGCTAACAAAATTTCTAAGTCATTCGTTGAGTGAAAAGCTTCACCAAAAGATTTGAGAGACATTCAAGCTACCAACCCACATAAAAAACTCTAAGTCATTATTGATGACACCACCTAGGTGCCCTAATCAATCCTTAGATGCCAAAATGCAATGCTTGTCATTTGAGCATGATTTTGGGAGACCAAGCATGATACCAGGCTCTTTAATGCAGTGTTGGATGCCTAAGTTCATCAATCGACACCTAACTGAGCAAGCACTGCCTCCTTGTACTGTGTGGACACCTTTTATGCATACTTAGTAGGCATCATCCCTATAGTAAATCAATGAACTCCAACTCAAAATTAGTTGGAGACTCTAACTCAAATCATGTCCTACATCATGGCATCTTTTAAGTTGATGTTCTCAAAGAAGTTTTTGCTAATTTGAATGAATTAGGTAAAAGCTCACGGAGAATATGGTGAGGTAAAAATACAGAAAAAGAGAAAAATATCACCTTGAGAAATTATCTCTTAAATCACCAATAAGACATACTCCTCACAATCATACCCTCAAAAAATTTGTCTAAGTCCTCCGATGAATGAGAGAGGCAACTACTATGACACCACCTAGAGAGCCATTAAATAAGAAGACTGATCAAACCTCAATCTAGAGAAAGTTGACTAAATATGCTTGACTTAATTAATGAAATGACCTTTGAAAGACCTTCCAAGTGTGAAATGCCCATGCTAACTATCCTAAGTTGTTTATAGGACATAGAAACATCATTGACATCCCTAGGATACTAGTCTAGCCCTTAGAAACTCTGTTAAGTCCTCTAGAAACTTTACAAAATGTTTAAAACCTCCTTTGAGTGCAAGACGATTATCAACCATCTTAGAAAATTTCTGAAGCAAAGAGACTTCACAATAAAGTTTAAGTCCCACTCAGATATCAAGCCTAATGCAAAAACCCTATGTTAGTGCCTAGTGAGTGCTTGACATTGATACTCTCCTTCCATCTCCCTTTTTCAAAGTTAGATTCAACTTGGATCGCAACTTGAATCAAGTATTCCTTCTCAATATTTCAATACTTATAATTTCACTTGAAAATTTGCTCGAGTCTTGGGATAAGTATCATGCAAAATCTTTTTAACTCCTCATATGATGGCAACACAAAGATTTTTACGTCTACATATGCTTCATGCTATCCCTTTTTGTAAGAGGTGACAAAGCTCCCCAACTAGAACATTCTTACAAGATACTCATGTATCTCCTTGCACAAGTGTAAACACATCCTTCTAAGGGAGCTTGCCTTAAATTCCCACCTTCAAGCACTTTACTAGCACATCAACTTGTTATTGGCATCATAACAACACTCAAAATTTTTTTTTAAGTCCCTAGATGGCTATAGTGCATGACCTTCTTGAGTTCCTAAATGTTTGATACATAAAACTCACCTAAGTTCTTAGGTGAATGCTACATTGAACTTCACAAAGTCTCTTAACACATGTCTTCAATTCCACATATCATGATTAAACATATTGATATTATCATTTTTGTTAATTAACATAAGGTAATAATTAAAGTAAAAGTTTATATTATATTTCAATATAAAAATAAAATTTTCCTATGAAAAGAGGCGGGGGGAGGACTTGATCATATGACTAAAATTAGACATAAGAATAACTTCGTAAATTAACTAAGGATGGCAAATGGACCTTTAAATAAATTAATCGAGTAAATACCAAAGACCCAAAGGACAAGCCAAGCTCATTAAAGAAAGGTAGAAAAATCGTAATAGGCCTACGCCCATCAAGACAATAAAATCTATAAATACCAAGAAATTATTTGCAAAATTTCTCAGTGGAAGAACTCTCAAGAAGAGTAGATCTCTCTACATGCATTCTTGAGAAAATGAACCGACACTCTATTATTTTTTAGGAAGGACTCTACTCCACTTTCTTGCAACATCACCATAAATTGATATTAAATATATGATAATAACTAATAATAGTGATAATAATTTTATGGTAATGCCCCATTTAGGATAATTTTGTAAAACAATTTTATTCCATAGAATGTTGTTAAAGAAGGCTTCTTTTTAATCTTTATATAGTATTTAACTACTTTAAATGAAGTCTCAAACCATACCAATGCTTTACAAAAATAGAGTTGGGATCCTTTCTAGAAATCAACAAGTTGAGTTGGACTTCTACTCCTAAAATGCACTTCCACGAAGTTAGAATTCAAGTTTGCAAATTATTGCTTAGGGTCCTTTTTGACTTTGAGAGGTATTTATTTTGATAAGGCCTTCATGGGCTTCTGTCCACTTGGGGTTGAGGTGTTCATCTTGGTGAGCTTAATTTATTGCGCTCACTAGCACTTATTTATTTATTTAATTAAGCCTTTTATTTGCTTTTTACCTTTTTAGCTTTAAGATCTTGTTTTTCATATTATCAAGCCCCATACTTTCAATTTGAAAATTTGTTTTCATATTGAAAGTGTGCCATAAATGCTATTTTACCTTAGAAATTAATTTTATTTTTTCATATTAATTTTACCTTTAATTTAATTTAGAAATAATTCAAATAATTTAAAGCAAATCACATAATTAGTCCTTAAAGTTTCACTTTAGAATCACTTTAGTTCTCAATCTTTAAAACTTCATTTTTAGTCCCTGAAATTGATATATCATTTTATTTTAGTCCCCAAAACTACATTTAGGCAGTTTTTGGCCGAAATATTGTCCCTATGTTATGCACATGCTTTTTAAAGGGTAAAATTATCATTATCTTATTTCTTAAAATATTGGGGCAAAAATAAAAGAAATTACCCAAATTCTTCACCCCAGCTTTGAACACTTAGAGAAATCAAAAAAGGGGAAAACAAAATAAGGTTAGGGATTTTCTTTTCACTTGTGATAGAACAAACAATTAAATCCAGAAATTGTTCAAATTTAGAGCTTGGAGTTGAAGAATTCTTGAACACGACAATGCTACTTTAGGACATCAAAGATTTTGAAGCAACTCCTACATATGTTAACATATTAACTTCTTTCATATTAACAATGAAGATACCATGAGATTCTAATATTTTTTTTTGGAATGTCATTTTCTATATATGGTGTATAGTTTAATGTTGCTCAATGTGTATTGTTTATTTTTGGTCAATGGGTATTCTACCATTTTTGTTAGTTTACACATGCATAGTGGATTAGGCTCTTTATTATGCTTTTTTTAGTTGTAGACAATAGGTTCCCTAGAATGTATTTTGTTTGAAATTTACAGGTTTGCTCTACAGGTTTTGATATTATCTGTAAAAGTTTAGTTTACTTCTGGTTGTTATGCTTATGTAATTGTAGACATTGGGGCCCTATAGAGATTATTTCATTTGAACTATTGTATTGTGGAATATATTGGGCCATATGTTTTCATTTTTATTCCTTTATATAGTCTTGAATATGCTTTTACATTGTGATTTATACTACAGGCACATAAATAGATTCTTTCACATTAAAAGTCTATCATGAAGAGGAGCTCATTAATAAGATTGAAAAAGACACATTGGGTAGGGGACAGAGTTAGACTATATTGACCACTATGTTGCTAGTGACATGTACTTAAAAGCCCTAGTGGCTATTAGGAAGATGCTTGGGTATAGGACTATATAGGTTTTTGTTATTTAGATCCTAAAAGTACAATTAAGAATGTATTGATTTTTATTTTGATTGAGTAGGATGTTAATAGAATGGTAGAGCTTGCACTATATTCTAGGGAAATGTAGATATATCTAACATAAATTTGTTACTCTCGATTGCATAATGAAGCTCATGGGATAGAGAAAAATAAATAGAGGGGGATAGGGATAATAGCTTCTAAGATAGTGATTATGACTTAAGTGAAGATGATGACATTTTATATGATAAGAATGTTGATCCTTTGATTGAGAATAGAGTTTAAGACAACAAAATGATTAATCATTTGTAGAAGGTGGTATAATGTTACTAAAGATTAAGATAATTTAGTCCTAGGACTTAGAAAGCATACATAACCAAGAAGAAGACAATGAGGATGTCTCATATTCTAGGTTTAACCCTTGAACTAACTTGGTGGATCTTTAGTTTAGAACTGGGATAATGTTCATTAATATGGTTGAACTTAAAGAGGCTGCAAGAACTCATGTCATAACTTGCCAAAGGAACATAAAGTCAATAAAAATGATAAACTGAGAGTTTGGGCAAAGTGCATTGTTGATAACTGTCCTTGGGTTGTGCTTATTTCTAAGATGAGAAATTCAACTAATTTTCAAGTGAAGACATTAAATAATACACATAGTTCAGAAGAACTTTGAGCAAGCATAGACTTGTCATTTGAAAATTGCTTAGCAATAAGTATTTAAATTATTGGAGATTACACAATGGGTGGAAATCAGAAGATTTTCAAGAAAATGGCTAAAATAATCTAAATGTTGAAGTAAGCAAATCTCAAATTTATAGAACTAGGCACAAAGTAAATGGCATGCTTTATGGCAAGTACATGGATCAATAGAACATAATGTACAATTATTATGAAGAACTATAGATTAGTAACCCTGGTCAATTGTGGTTTTGAAAGCTTTTGTGGATGATGAGATTGGAGAGGAAAGATTTCTTAGGCTATACATTTGTCTAAAGGTATGTAAAGTAGACTTTATTAATTGATGCAAATCTGTAGTTGGGCTTGATAGGTATATGGAACCTTGCCAATGCATATAGGGTTAATTAGTTTAAGTTTCAAATGGAGTCCCTAACAAAAGTTCAATGAGGCTACACACTAATGAGCTTCTGAAATTCAACCAAAGCATTAGTCTAGATCTTATTTTAGAACTTATCCCAGATTTGATATTCTTTTATACAACTTATGTGAGAGCGTCAATTCAACTTGTCTTGAAGCTAGGAACAAGACATTGCTTAATATGCTTGAAAGGATTATAATGTACTTAGAAAAGAGACTCCAAAGGTGGAGAGAGGTTATTGAGAAATGGGACATAGTTCTTTGTCCTAAGGTGCAAACATTCTTGAAAAAATTATGGATAACAATAGGTACTGCATCTTATCTTATTCTAGGGGATCAAAATTTGAAGTTAGGGATATATATAGGGGACAATTTGTGGTAAACATTGAAATGCATAGATGCTCTTACGAAACATCAGAGTTAACTAGTATTCTATGTATTCATGGAGTAAGTGTAATTGCATATACTACGAGAGAGCTAAAAGATTATGTTTATGATTGTTGTACTGTTGAATGCTATCTTAAGGCTTATGGCTGTGTGATAGTCTAGTTAGAGAGCAAACTGAGTGGCCAGTCATTGGTAAGATACCAGTTGTACCAAATTCTAAGTTAAACTATTAGGGAGGCCCAAAAAATGTAGGAAGAATAAAGTAAATGAAGCAACTCCTACTGGAAAGAAGACTTTAAAGTTCTCAAAGATTGCCTAAAAGAGTTTATCTTATAGTAATTTTCACAAAGAGAGCCATAACAGAAGGAAATGCCCATTGCAGTTGTGTTAATTAGTGAAGCTCTAGTAGTGCTTTCAAGTGAAGAGGGGCATGGTTTTCAAGCTCCAATAATAGTTTCAAGTGAATAGGGCTAATGCTTTTAAGCCCTAACAATGCTTTCAAGTGCTTCAGTAGTTCCTCCTACTAATGAGGCTATCCCACATCAGAAAAGGAGAAAATATAGTATTTATCTACATGAGGGACATTATAGAAACCGGTGAACTACAATAATTACAAGAATTTGGCAATAGACTAACTCTGTGAGTATGCTTTTAGTAAGTTTTGGCCTATACTTATATTGGACTTATTGTTGACTTATTTTTTGTAGGTTTCTAGCAACATCATTGCTCAACATGGAGGTGTAAATGTAAAGATTTTAGGAAGACATAAAGCTATAAGTGTAAAATATAATTAGACTCTTTTTTTTGCATAAGGATATTTCATGAGTTTGGTATGCATTCTTGTACAAAATTTAGAAGAGAGCTCAAAGCCTCATGATATTTCAACATTCACAACAACCAACTTACAAAAGAGTTCAGCTCCAGCCTATGTAAATGTAGAAGAGAGTTCAATTACTCTCGGAAAGCAAATTTCATGAAGAGGGGTAACCCACGTGGTACTTTAAGGTCACTATAATTTGCTTCCTCAATGTCAAGAGTTCCAAGGAAGAGAAATCATGAAGGCTTCTTAGGTGATTCTACATAGCAATCTGCTACTTAAAGAGTGTTTTGACATTTGGTTGCAATGATATATGTTTTTTGAAGTACTAAATTCGAACAATTTCTAAATGTGCACAGTTTATGGATTACTATTTTTAGAAGTACTGATTTAGTTTTGTTTAGGTTCTAGATTTAGTTTTTGGATGTGCACAGTTTCTTAGTTTTTTGGTTGGATGATTTTTAGCTTTGTGGTTGTTTTTTGCATTGAATATAATCTAGGTTGTCTTTTGTATGGAAATTTTTGACACTAGATAATGTATAAGGTTTGGCATTGGATAATGTACCTTATTTGATTTAGCTCTTAGTGTTTACTTGGATTCTTGGTTACTTAGTGTTAACCTATCCCTTTAGTATTTCTTTAGTGGTTCTTTAGGGTGAAAAATTGGATTCTTTAGTAGCCAATAAATTGCTTATTATGTACTTGGCTCCTTAGTGTTTCTATAGTAACTCTTTAGAGAAACCAACTGAATTCTTTAGTGGCCAACTAATTTCCAAAGAATTCTGGAAAATAGACCAACAAACAAAGCAATAAATTTCAATAAATAGACCAACATCTGTCTAGAAATTAAAGCAACACAAACGAGCACTAAAATTGAGAAAATTGATAAGAATCATGAACATTAATATACTAATCCCTAGAAGTCATATTTATAAAATGAAGCATGGAGATTAACATGCTTCAGACATACATTAGCATATTAAATTAGCCAACAAACTTAACAAAAGATAGGTTTTTAAATTGCTTCAAATCCTACATTTTTATTTAGTCACTTCATCAACTTAATTAGGAAAAAAGATACCCAACTTAGTGCCAAAGCCTTCTTTAATCTCTTTGGAGTTTTTTGGGATTTTGCACTTCAATTTCCATTTTCTAGACATTCTTCAATAGTTTAGGAATCATATTCTTTGACGCTTGCACATGGGTGGATCTTGCCACAAAAAATAGCCACAACCTCTAATATTCTATAAAATGCAAATGGAAATATGTGTCAAATGGATGAGTAATTGAATCAAGAAAAAGAAAGTGGAAATTTGTGTTGAAGAGAAATGGAAGAAAATAAAATCATACCCCATAATCATCAGAGCCCAAAAACCTTTTGCCCAAATTTTAATCAGTCCCAGAGCACCTCATTTTTGTTGTTTTGCCACAAAAGCATAGTAAAAAACTATGTTTCTCGATTGTTGCTTCAAAAACTAGTGTGGTTTGCTTTCATTTTCACTGTATATGTTCACCTTAGGAGAGACATAAGGTGGCTAGAAAAACCATGGCTTTTTTCTTCCTTTTCTACCTATTGGAAAAAAATTATGGGGACTAAAGTTGAACATAAATTATAAATTGACAATTTTACCTTTAAAAATATCAAACATGGTCAATTTTCTTGCTAAAACTTACAGTAATGTGGTTTTAGGAACTAAAATGAAATGATTTGTTGACTCAGAGACTAAAAAGTAACGTTTTGAAGATTGAAGACCAAAGTGATTCTAAAGTGATATTTTAGGGACTAATTATGTGATTTGCCTTTCTTAATGATGAAATAACTTGAAGAATCTTAAGTCTGTTGACTTGTTTCTTCAAGAAATAACATCTTGTCTAGTGAATTACATCCACCAAGGTACTTAATAAGTTTAATAATTCTTTAACTTGGAAAATGGCTATTTGGGCCAAGATGAGCTCTAAAGATATTTTTTACATTTTCTTTTACTTTTTCCCATTACTCATATTTTCTAACTCTTTTGAGCTAGTAATGTTTTAGGTAGATCAACTTGATAGTGAGACATGTCTAATTCAAAGAATGAGATGTCGAGTAGTGGGACCAGATTTAAGTTAAAGTCCAAAATATTGGTGGTAATCAATAGTAATTAGTGGTAGGGACTAATCGCCTGTATGATGTAGGGGGTGGCACTTTCATCACCCCCACAAAGGACTAGCAGCCTACTAGGGTATTTACCATTTTGGTGGACTAGAGTCATGTAAAAATAGCCTGGCTTGAAGGGTTCGTTCTCCTTGCTATGTTTCTTCATTTTTTGAGTTCGTGAACTCCTTATTGGGTGCATTATCTACTCTAGTCTTTGATCATCTTTTGTGCATGGGTCTAAGAGCACTCCTAATGTTAATAGTAGATTTATTGACGTTATTGATTTCCCTTGCTCACTTACTTTAGAGGAGTTATAGATATTAAGGTATAGGCTATAATTGCTTATGAAAAAATTTATCATTTTTCCATTTTTAAGAGATAAAAAATGAGAAATATAGATATTGGAAAGTGAGAATGAGAATAGAGTATGCGATTGTTTATGAGAAAATGGTGTTTTGAAAAATAAGAACGAAAATTGGATAAATGATTGGTCATGATATGATAGGTAGAGCTAGGCCAGGTTGGGGATTGATGTGAGATTTTATTGTTTTCTTTGTTTAGGCTTTAGGAAATATTTATGAAATATATTTTGGAGAAGAATAATGGTTATGACATTTGTGATTTGTATTTTTTGGTTGAATATTTTCGCATAAAATAAATTATCTTCCAACAAATAAAATTCCTTCACATATTTCATTTTAAAAATTACTAATTGAATATCACAATTGACAATTTTGCAAAAGTATATAAATTTTGATATTTTTAAGAATAGAAATAATTCAAATTGTGATTTATGTCGTATATACACTAATACCTGGTTATATTTTAAGTTTTTCAAGTACTTACAATATTCTATTATAAGTATTTAACTCAGTTAATTGAGGAGAAGTAGACAAAGTATTTTCATTCTCCATTTGATTTTTTTTTTACGCACTCCTTACTTAAAGTTTTATTTTTAAGTTCACCTGCTATTTAAGTGAAAAAGACAAAAACAAACCTCATGTAAATTGAAAATACCAAGAAATCCTCTACTCACGCCACTCAAACATGTTTTCTACAAAATGGCAACCCTATCCCTCCATTTTTAGAAGCCAATCCTCACTTACTATTAATTGAATTTATCTTTGACTTTTTCTCATGGTGCTACAATAACTCACCTTTTTCTCTTTTTCCTTTCTTATTTTTGAACTAATTTTCCAACATTTGTTGTGTTGCCCAAGCTAGAAGGGTTTGTATTTTTACTCTTTAATTATAAAACCTACAAGGTAAGTTCTGTAATTTTCTCTCCCATTATTTTTGTATTGAAATAATGAATAAAATTTCATATATCTTTTATTTTCTTCTAGTTTTATCTTGATTTTAATTATTTTTAGGCTTGTTTTTCACGTACTCAATTCACCCATAACTAGTTTCATCTTTTACCAAAAAAAAAAAAAAAAAATTCCTAATGTAAGTTTTTGCATACTTGAAAATTGTCAATTTATACTCCATTTATTGTTTTAATTGTGTATATGTCTATATATATATATATATATTGCTTGTTTTCAACTGTACATTGTTTCCAACCAGTAGCTATTCAACACCTAAATTTTCTCTTCCATACATGGTCAATTTATCTTCCATAGGTCTTTCTGCAAGGGGAGATGGTGCATATAAATTTTTGCATGATGAGATTTTATGGCATCTAGGAGGTGATATAGGGAAAGGTACAAGAAAAAAGTACTTTGATGGATACCATGTTGGCCGAATGGTAAGTTAATGTGATTGCTCCTATTAATAGTTTTTATTATTGCTATTGAATAACTATAAAATATTCCTTTTTTTGAATGGTAGTCTTGTGTTTATGAGCATATTCCTAGCTTGGGAATGGTAAATTTAGTGCGTTCATTTCCACAGTTCCTTTAATGGTGCTAAAGCAAGATCCCTATGAAAATTGCTAATGCAGAAGAAAAATTCAAATTGATTGCTAGAAATATGGTAATAATTTATATTTTTTATCTTCATTGTTGTAATAGTTTAGTGCACATATGATACTACAAATTAAGTTGTATAGTTTTGTTTGAACCGGTTGTGTATATTATTCCATTCTCAATGAGGAGAAATTCTTGTTACACATATATTAAGGAGCATCAGATGTTGATGTGTACTGTAATGCTCCAATCCATGGGTATGATATTTTCATTTGACTTCAAAATTTACAAATTGAATTAGAATATTTAGATTTAAATGATAATAATAATAACGATAACTCCAACAAAATCAAAATTGATCTCAATAAATTTTTCTTAAGATGGTAAGTGCTTGAGTGTGATTTTTGAAAATTATAAGGAACAAAAGTAATGAAATAAGGACTTAATTGCAAAATTTAAAAACTAAATGAGGGCTAATGTGTGAATAAGGAAAAAAGTAGGGGAGAATTGAAAAGAAGCGAGGTCAATGTGAGACACTAGATAAGTTAAGGAACTAAATTGAGATCTAAAGAAAATTGCCTGGGGTCAAACTAAGATTTCTAGAAAGTTAAGAAAATATACATAGGAGGCCCTTCCATTTTATCAAAATTTCCCATGCTTACCATCACCATCATCTCCACCAAATAACTCTTTGATGTTGGAAAAACTAGCAACCAAGCTAACCATTCTCTTTCCCTCGTCATAAGGAACACATTAATGCAAAATCTACACCAAATCATCATGTGAAATGGTGGAAATTGATGACAAAAATTCATGATAGAGTGGTGGGTCTCATTATTCAGTAGCTAAGACTCTCAACAATGGAATGGGTTTCAATGGGTTCAGAGAGAGAAACATGATGGTTCTTTCAATTTCAAGAACAGACCACCATTGGAGAAGTAATCAAAGAAAACCTATGTGGCAGTGTTTGGTGGCATTGTACTATTATTGGCAAAATTGATCGGCCAAATAAAGGAGTTTGTCAAATTAATTTGGAAAAATTGTTCCTCTTTGTTGAGACGCATTAGGTGGTAGTAGCCAAGCACATTTCTAATGGTAGTGCATAGTGGTAGTTTGGTGACTTCAAGATAGAATCTTCAGGGTGGCGATCTGACCACATGTGGGCAAGTTTTGAATCATGAATTGACCTCAAACCCGGTCCATTTGGTAAAATGCCGATTAATCAAATAATTTGATTCTTTATTTAATCTGATTGAATTGTTAGGAAAATTTTCTAATGTAATTATAGGTTAATTGGACCAAAATTACAATTATGGACTGAAATGATTGTATGTGATTTTAATATAAAGTGATATGTGGACTCAAATTGTTGTCAAGAAGCTAGTTATTGTTAAATTAATTTAATTGATGTAATTGAGGAATCTAAATTGTGTGATGTTATGTAGATTGACTATTACTAGGAAATAATATAAAATTCATAATGGTGATATAAATTTAGTAATTATGGGCTTAGAACATTAAATTTGAGATTATTAATAAAATTCTATTTAAATAGTTAAATACTTCCGATTTAGTTTGGTTAAAATGTTAAGTTGATTATTGATGTTAATTTAAGTGAATCAAACTGAATTGTAATTATGGATTGGAATGATCGGGATAGATTTAGGATGTGAAGCTGAGATGTTTGAATATATAAGTTGTGTATATGTGCTAGTGGATCTGAATTGGTAATTAGAATATAATTATTATTAATTAAGTTAATTGATACAATTAAAGTTTAATTTTGTGTAATGTTGTCATGATTAATTGTAAAGAGAAAGTTTTAGGAATTCCCACAAAGAGACTAGATTTATTAAGCATGGGCTTAGAATATTAAAATGTGTATTATTAATGTTAAGTTGAAATAGTGGCCCTGGCCCCATAATTGATAAACACCTCGTTAATATTATTTTATCAATGCTTGCACTTTAGGAAGATGGATGTGTATTATCTTTAAAATAAAATTTATAACTATTTATACAAGCTCAAAATATGTTAATTCTGGTAAAGTAGTCTTAATGGTCAAAATATTGAAATACATTAGCATGATTCATCGTGCTTGGGCTATATTAAGATTTGATTAAGGAACACACCCCTCAAAATGGGAAGTTTATGACATTATGATGCATTAGTAGTTTAATTACTATTATAAGAGTACCACGTAAATGTATTAATATTTATATGTATTCTATTGGAATAGGTGATGAGGAGCCAGAGTCTCTAGGATTGTAGGACGTCGATAGCACTTCTGTGGAGTTTTCAAGGTGAGGGTCTAACCCTTCTTTCTTTTGGAAAGTGAATGATCATCATTGTTGAATTTCTCTGTTGTCTGTTCATTGGTGTTAATAATACTCATTCTAGTACCTAGAACTTTTATTATGTTAATACTTTTTTGTCCTTCATACCTACAGTTTTACCAGTTGACCTAGTATTTGTTGTTAACATCTTGTGAAAGTGTTTTTTGATTAAAGAGGTATTATCGACCCATTTATAATTATGTCTTCGAGTTATTATCTTTGGCACTCTTTCAATAGGCCTTATTGGCCGTTACACTACGTGAAATACTATACCTATCTAGCACTTAAATATGTTTATGATCATGGTTACAAGTTTAAACTTTTATCTATTAGCATTATGTCTTGTCACCCCTGCGAACACCAATGGGATGATTAAATTCGAAGGGATGCCATGGAAAGTTAGGCCTAGCACTAGGTCTAAAAAGAAAACCAGACAAAGTAGACTGATAGTGATGGTCACTTAGATAGTACCCACTCATAATCTTAGCTTGTAGATAGTTGGAGGTAGCTGTCTGCGAGTCATGGGATCCAGTATGTGGTCGACTATGCCACATATCATGTTATTACCTACTGAGCTAAATGCTTGGGCAACGAAGTGATAATGGAAACTTGATTATGCTATATTTGTTTCTAGTTTGACTTGATATGTCTTATTCTGGGAGTAATAAGGTTGGATTTGCCAACTTTCTACTATGATTGGAAAATGGTTACTATTATGACATGTTTTGTTATGTCAGGTCGTGCTTGTTTCATGTCTCATTTCATTTGATTCCTATTCCATCAATACACTATTTATTTGAGCCCTATCTTATTAAGTATCAATTTATAACATTGATTTTCTCAATTCTTCTTTTTACTTTGCTTGCTTAATAATCCATTATGTAATAATCCTTTTATCAATTCCCTTAATCCTATATGTTTGTTAATAGATACTTTTCTCCTCACCGAGTCCTTTGGACTAACCCCCTATTTTTGTTTTTTAATTATTTCCCAAACAGGATCTGTTGGAGAGCTAGTAGCCTAAGCTTGCTATAGAAATGATGTATATAGAGTTTTATAATTAGTTTTAGATGTTTATGTATTTATGGACTTTGGAATATGTAAGTTAACTTACAATTCGGCATGCACCTATTCGGGTTGTTAAGACTTTGGCGCTAGTAATGTTGTGAATCCTATTTTTAGTAGTACCATTCTAGTTAATATCATTTTTGTAAGCAGGTAGTCTACGATATCTATGTATCAATCTTGTCATGATGCCTTAGGGATGTCTAGTTTGGTTTCAATCACTTGATGTGAGTATTATGTAATTGTAAGGTTATAGTTTTGTAGTTTGTGTTAATGTGGATTATTGTACAGTAGGATATGATAGAAAATTGGCATAAAATGGTTTTGGGTTGCTATAAACTACTTAAACCGAATGTTTTGGATGTGCGACTTTGGTTATGAATTATTAAATTTAGATTAGAATAGCACCTCTTCTTGAAGCAAGCACCTCTTAGGTGAGGCATTACAGTATGGTATCAAAGCCTAGGTTTTTGAGGCCCTAGGTTAATATTGGGATGATTTTTGTAGTTGGAATCCATGGGTTCATTAGAGATTAAACTTGAATTAGGAATCATCTAGGATGCGTTCCCCGGAGTGTGAAATTCTCGATTAAAAGAGACTAAGCTTGACTTTGGAATTGTCAGCGATGTGTATACTTGAATTAAAGAATACCTGAGCTATGTTAGGATGTGATTCTTAGAATGTAAAATTTTGGGGCAAGAAAATATTAATTGTGGCATTGAATAGGATATGAACCTTTGGGATAATGCTTGACATTAAAAAAGTAAAAGGTTATGACTGGGATGGCTAACCAGTGTATAACCTTTTATTTTTGGTATGTCAGGCATATGAATATATGATCATTGGTAAGGATAAGCTGTTTAGAATTGTAGCATTATGTGAGCAATATCTGTGGAGATCGAGTTTGAGGAGCAAATGATTATTTTGGGAAAAATTATGTTTTATGTGTAAAGAGTTACTTTGGAAATCAACATTGTGCGAGCAATATTTTTGAAAGTTATATAAGACGAGTAATGATCATTTTGGGAAGATATGTAGTGATCAAAATGTGATTATCTTAGAATGAACAAATTCCTACGATATGCTTATGAATGAGAATTAGATTGTATAGATACACAAGAAAAGGGTTATTGTAGGAAGAGTGTGTTTAGGAAATGAATAAATGATTATTAAGGATGAGTGATGCTTGACCCATGTGTACAATTGCAATCTAAATGGTATGTTTCTATTGACAATGGATATGATGACAGGAATTTGAGATCACAGGTTATGGAAATTAAGAAAATAATCAATGATGAAAACATATCTTTCCAGGACGATTAGTTTATGATCTAGTAATCTAGGGAAGTCAAGCATGGGATTCTTTGTATTTTGAAAAAGGTGAAATTTGGAAAAATATTTCATGTTTAGACATGTTTTGTGAGATTTTAGATTTATAAGTTGATGATTCTCCTAAATAGAGTTGCATTTGATGATTTAAAGAATCATATAGATAGGTTAATATTTGATGAATTTGTATGTTATGACTTAAACAATATAGTTATCTATGGAATGGTTGTCAGCCACAATAGAGTTATATGTAATCATATTAAAAATTTGAAGAGAAAGGGGAAAATTAGTTTTAGAATACAGGAAATAATAGATAAGGTTGAGGGAATCAACTAAACAATAGATGGAAAAATAAATACAAAAGACGAAGAAGATGTTGTTATTATTATGGCAAGTAGAAATATGGGTAGAGGATAGAGATTGGTGTCATAATAGAATGTAATCCCCTAATTTGAGGATATAGAAGATGCAAATGAGAATGGGACCAATATTTGAAATAAGAATGCACACCCTAGCATTAACAAGGGAAACTAAAGAATCATGAGGTATGCCAATTAGAGAAATGGTCAAGGTGCGCATATGTGCTTGCGAGCAACTAGTTTAGCTCAGTAAGTGGAATATGATGAATGTTTGGTTATGACAATGATATATTAGATTTAGTAAGTTTTACTCATCAGGAATCAAATGTTGGCTAGGTCGATTAATAGTTTAAATATTCTCAAAAACTACTAAGTACTAATTTATATGTACAATGATAGTATCATGTGTGAATTTTGTATGTAAATGAACTGTATCCTATACACCACATTTGTTGATTGAGTTTTGAGGGATCTCTACTTATGTTTAGATATTTTGTATTTTTTAGAAGAGAACAACCATTCAGATATTGTTAATATTTAAGGTGAATGCTATTGACTAATCAAACCCTGACTCATTCAATAAGGTTGAAATCATGATACGACAAAAAATAACATTTCTAGAAATCTTCAAATGTGAATGTGATCCTCTATCAACTAAATCACTAAATCATAGTGGATGGTCATCAATTAGAGAAATTATATGCTTGAAAACCACAATGAAGATGCTTTAATTAGAAAAATCTCGTGAGAAGACCTAAGATGATGTTAGACCTCACTTCCTTCCCCTGCTAGCAGATCATAATATAGGAAGACTTGTGGCATAAAACTTATTGCAATGGGAAGGTAGACCTTACAACCGTATTGATGAGTGAATTAGGTTAGTAATCTTAGGAGTATAACATAAACTATACGGATGATAAACTTGAGGAATTTCTAGAGTATTATCCTTTAATCACTGAAAAGATTAGATAAGTAAAACATAGGGGTGTGAATTAAGAAATGACAAAAAAATTGGAGTATTGAGCAAACTTGATGGACAAAGGAATTGAGAATCTCTTACTTTTAGGAGGGATCTTGTATCACTGATAAGTATTGGTGGAATAATAGTAAGAGCTCAATGAAAATCATCAAGTTTGAGAATTAGGACTTTTTTTCCTCATAAGCTATTTAATCTAATGCATGCGTTTAGGGTTTGTTTAAAATTGAAGTTAAGGAAAGGATATTATAGAATGGGAAACTCAAGGAGAAGATAGGCTGAGAACTACCTTTTACGTATAGCACAGACATTATGAATTAAGATAATGTTGTTGGGATTGGTTTATAATGACCTTGTTGGAAACCTTTTGGAATTGAGGAATAAACCATACTACATCTATGTTTGGCATCATGAACATTAGGGGTTAATTCTATCAGAATTAAGGTTGTAGACAATCGAACGTGGCCAAAAAACGTATCAAACACACAAAAGTTTCTTAGGTTTATCCAATTGATGATAAAGGTGTATTTAGGGCCATCTAAAATAGTAGGTTCCCTAGTGAAATCAACTAAAAAATCATGGTACTATTCTTACCTTTCTTAGGGAAACCTAAGAAAATGTCAAATATGCTTATACCTTGAAAAGGACAATTGTTCATGAGAGAGTGATTACTTTAATGAAATAGAGATACCATCCAAGAATGGAGAAAGAGAAATTCTTAAGGAAAATAAATCAAACAATAGGTATGGTTTGGGTATGATTTGGATTAACAAGCACTTTGAGTCCCAAGGATAGGTTACCATACTTAATGGTTGGCGAAATGAATGAAGGATAGGTATAAGTATTACAAGGATGGGAAAATTAGATCTTAGATGTAGAAACTAGTGATTGACCTCGAAAATAAGTTGAAATGCGAAGTGTTCAAGTAAGAATAAGTAAGTAGAGGAATCAAGCTAATGAGCTCTAAAGGATAAAGGTTCTGATTTCAAACTTCAGGTGAGAATCTAGGGGACTAGATTCTCTTAAGAAAGGAAGGATTATAACTCCCCAATCCATGGGTAAGGCATTTTCATTTGACTTCAACATTTACAAATTGAATCAGAATATTTAAATTTAAATGATGATGATGATGATGATGATGATGATGATGATGATGATGATGATCATAATAATAATAATAATAATAATAATAATAATAATAATAATAATAATAGTTGTTGTTGTTGTTGTTGTTGTTGAGAATAAGAACAACAACAACAACAATAACCCCAACAAAATCAAAATTGATCTTAATAAATCATGCTTAAGATGGTAAGGGCCTTAGTGTGATTTTGAAAATTATAAGGATTGAAAGTAATGAAATAAGGACTTAATTGCAAAAGTTAAAAACTAAATGAGGGCCAATGTGTGAATAAGAAAAAAATATAGGGGTAAATTGAAAAGAGACGAGGTTAATGTGAGGCACTAAATAAGTTGAGGGACTGAATTGAGATCTAAAAGAAATTGCTGGGGGTCAAACTGAGATTTCAAGAAAGTTGAAAATATATACACATGTGATTTTATCAAATTTTCCCATGTTGAATGCCAACATCCTCTTCACCTAACACCTCTCTGACACAAGAAAAACTAGCAACCAAGCTAGCTACTCTTTTCCCCTCGTCATAAGGAACACATTAATACAAACCTTACGCTAAACCACTGTGTGAAACCGTGGGGATTGGTGGCCGATGAAAATGCACAGTGGAGGTGGTGGGGTCTCATCATTTGGCAACTGAAACGCTAAACCATAAAGTGGGTTTTGATGAGCTCGAAGAGAGGAACATGATGATGCTTTCAATTTCATGAATGGACTACTAGTAGAGGAGTAATCAAAGAAAAACTTCACGACGGTGTTGGGTGGTGCTGTATTATTTTTGGCAAAATTGACTGGCCAAATGAAAGCGTTTTGTGAAATTAATATGGGTAAATTGTTCATCTCGCCAAGACACATCAAGCGGTGTAGCCATGCACATTTTTGATGGCAACGTGTGGTGGTGATCCAACAACTTTGAGGTAGAATCTTCAGAGTGGTGATCTAAGCACATGTAGGCTAGTTCCAGATTGTGAATTGACCTTAAACTTAGTTGGTTTGGTAAAATACTAATTAATTAGATAATTTCATCAATAATTTAATCTAATTGAATTATTAGCAAGATTTTCTGATGTAAATATATGTTAATGAGACCAAAATTATGAATATGGATCGGAATGATTGTATGTGATTTTAGTATAAAGTGATATGCGGACTTAGATCATTATCGAGATGCTAATTATTGTTAAATTAAGTTAATTTATGTAATTGGGCAATCTAAATTACGTGATGTTATGAAGATTGATTGTTACTAGGAAAACATGTAAAATTCGTAAAGGTGACATAAATTTAGTAATTGTGGGCACAGAACATTAAATTCGCGATTATAAGTAAAATTCTATTTAAATAGTTAAATGTCTTTAGATTTAGTTTAGTTAAAATGTTAAGTTGATTATTGATGTTAGTTTAAGTTAATTGAACTAAATTGTAATTATGGACTGGAATTATCGGGATAAGATTTAGGATGTCAAGCCAAACTATTTGAATATAAGAGTTGTGTATAGGTGCTAATGGGCTCAAATTGGTAATTAGAACATAATTTTGTTAATTAAGTTAATTGGCACAATTAAAATCTTAATTTCATGTGATGTTGTAAGGATTAATTGTTAAGAGAAAGCTTAAGAAATTCCCTCTAAGAGACTAAATTTATTAAGCACAGTGAAATAGTGGCTCGGAATTGATAAGCTCCTTGTAAATATTATTTTAGCGATCCTTGTGCGCTTTAGGAAGATGAATGTGTATTACATTTGAAATAAAATTTATAACTATTTATACAAGCCTAAAATATGTTAATTCTAGTAAAGTAGTCTTACTGGTCGAAAAATTGAAATATATTAGCATGAGTTGTCGTACCCAGGCTAGATCAATATTTGATTAAGGAGGACACCCCTTGAAATGAAAAATTTATGAAATTAAGGTGTATTACTAGTTTAATTGCTATTATACGAGTACCTCATAAATGTATTAATATTTATATGCATTTTATTAGAATAGGAGACGAGGAGCTAGTGTCTCTAGGATTGTAAGACATCGATAGCACTTCTATGGAGTTTTTAGGGCAAAAGTCTAACCCTTCTTTCTTTTGGGAAGTGAATGATCATCGTTGTTAAATTTCTGTATTATCTATTCATTGGTGTTGATTGTACTTGTTCTGGTGGCCAGAACTCTAGTTATGTTCACAGTTTTCTATCCCTCATACCCAGAGCCTTGCCAACTGACCCCGTGTTTATGATTAGCCTTATGTGGATGTGTTTTCTAATTAAAGAGGTCTTATCAACCCAATTATACTTGTGTCTCTGAGTTATTATCTTTCACACTTTTTGAATGGGCTTAGTTGGCCATTATACTATGTGAAATGCTATTCCTATCTAGTACTTAAATATGTTCATGATCATGGTTACAACTTTTTTTTTTTGTTGGCATTACGTTTTGTCACCCCTAGGGATGCCCATGGGAAGTTTAGAACTAGAGCAACACCATAGAAAGCTGAGCCTAGGACTAGGTTTGAAAAGACAACTGGGTGGAACAAACTGTTGGTAACGGTTTCTTGGCTAGTTCCTACTCATGATCTTAACTTGTAAATAGTTAGAGATAGCTATTTATGATTGGTAGGATTTGACATGCGGCAGGCCATGCTACATGTCGTATTATTACCTATCGAGCTGAGTGCTTGGGTAATGGAGTGATAAGAGAAACTTGTTTATGCCTTATTTGTTTCTTATTTAACTTGATATGTCTTGTTTTAGGAGAAATAAGGTCGGATTTGCCAACTGTCTACTATGATTGGAAAATGGTTATTATTATGATATGCTTTGTTATGTCAGGTCTTGCTTGTTTTATGTCTCATTTCATTTGGATTCCTATTCCATCAATATACTATTTATTCAATCCTTATCTTGTTAAAGTGCCAATTTACAACTTATGATTTTTTTAATTCTTCCTTTTACTTCACTTGCTTTATTATCCATTATGTTAGAAATCTTTTATTAGTTCCTTTAATCTGATGTGTTTGTTAATAGATATTTTCCCCCTCATTGAGTCCTTTAGACTTACCCTCTTATTTCTATTTCTTAATTCTTTCCCAGATAGGATTTGTAGGAGAGTTAAAGGCATAAGCTTGCTATAGGAATAATGTATATAGAATTTTATAATTAGTACTAGAAGTTTATGTATTTATGGACTTTGGAATATGTAAGTCAACTTACAGTTTGATATGTACCCATTTAAGTTGTTAAGACTTTGGCATTAGTAATGTTTTGAATCCTATTTTGCAGTAGTGCCCTTTTAGTTAGTATCATTTTTGTAAGCAGGTAGTCTATAATCAGTTTTGTCATGATGCCTCAAGGACGTAAAGTTTGGTTTCAATCACTTGATTTGAGTAGTATGTAATTGTAAGGTTAGAGATTTGTAGTTCATGTTAATGTGGATTATTAGACAGCGAGATATGATAGAAAATTGGCATAAAATGATTTTAGGTTGTTATAAACTATTTAACTAAATATTTTGTAGGTGCGACTTTGATTATGAATTATTAAATTTAGATTGGAGTAGCACTTTAACCCAAAGCAGACACCTTTTAGGCAGGGGTACTACATGTATGGCTTGCAAGGACTGTTGAATGAGAAAGAGAAAGAGATAGAATTATCGAAAGAAAGAGTTTTTCTATCTTGAGAATAAATGCTTTTTTATTGGAATTGAGATTGAGCAGGAGACAGATAAAGAGAAAGAGTTATAAGAAAGGAAAGAGAAAAAAGATAAGAAATAGAAAGAGGAAGAATAAGTGGAACAAGAAGAGAAAAAAGAGAAGCAAGGAAAGAGAAAGAGTAAACCCAGATAGAGGAGAAAAACTAAGGCAAAGAAGAACATAATGCAGATATTAGTGATGGTAATGGTGGTGATGAAGAAAAATCCACATCACCAGTGTCTTGCGAGTCAGAAAGGTGAGCAAAGTCATATTGTAGTGATGGTATACATGCTCGTAGGGAAGATCTATAGAGTAGCCATGTAATAGGAAGAGGTATATGTTTCTTAATGGAGCATTCTAAATTTAAGTTGAAAATTATGATAGGAGCAGCTGGTGCATACCTAGAGATTGCATCATCATCAACATCTGCTGCTTGACTATAGGTAAATATATAACTTAGCTATATGAATAGTAGCTCCCTATGGACATGAAAATGACGTTGTTGGATACTCTCTTGTGACAAATTGAAAGATACATAATACTATTCCACTCAGGCATTTTAATGATTGCTTATCCATGACGACATTAAGCATAAACCTTTGTCAAACATAATAACTTAAATGACTATCAACATGCACAACATTTGACGTTGTGTTATGCTATACTCATGATAGTGTGGTAAACTCTACAAATGTAAAGTATTGCATCACAACTATGTAATTGTCCTCTTGTCCTTGTCCATTGATATGTCATTACTAAATTGATGAGATAGATATTGTCATATATTAACGCACAAATCCAACATAGCTACATAAAGTGAAATATCTTTAGTGTTCACCACTGATGACATCAAATAGAGTAGTTTTGTCTTCTTTTCGTTAGTCTAATGGGCATCTTGAAAGATTTGATAGATAGTCTAGTTATGTGTGTCTAGTAGCCCTATAGTTTCATTTCACATTGCAATAAAGTTGATTGATATGTTTATAATGCTAACATAATAGTGAATGTACTAAAAATACACTCAATAAGTTAATACAAGATAAAGAGTACTTGATAACTACAACTAACATTTAATTTAATTAAGTCAATATGATGATAGAGATATTAAAATGTAAAAATTCATGAAAACCTATACCATAATGTATAATTTGTACTGATTAGATGACTATTTTTTAAATAACCAAAATAAATACAAATGAACTCAATAGTAAATCATAAAGTGGATAGCGAGAGAATTGTGGCAACAACATTAAGCAGCAAAGTGTATGAACAACTGCAACACGTACACGTGAACTATCTGATAGAGTTGTTCATATGTGGGGTAGAAGATGGATAAGTAGTAGTAGTTGTGCACGCATGCAATGAGGAACTATATGTAACCTGCTAGGCATAGATCTTCCAATGTAAAAGGACTCAGCTACTGCTGCTGATTGGGTCCAAGTATGAGGTTCAACTGAATGTCCACAAAGTATTTGGGAACACTAACATTCCCAATCATCTACGTAAATGAAATTCCCATGGTAGTTCCCTCATATTGGACGTGTGTAAAACCACATAAAATAGTTTCTATTTGTCTTTGCCATGAGTAATATCATAATAGCACCACATATACATGCTGGATGCATCAATACCACCTTGTTATTTGACATATAAACCTAAAGTTAATTGTTGAAATGTTAGTATGAGAATGTGGCACGACTTAAGCTAATCTCAATTAAGAAAATAATCAATTAATCTGTGATATAAATTATTATAAGACCAAGTTTTATCCTAAACAACAATTACATAGTTAATGTTTATGGCACTTTAAAAACTATTCAAAAATATGTGCAATTCAATAACCACATAAACATCATAAATTTCTTACGGTTAATTCCTGCTACAACCTAAAGTTTGATTAGAAGGCTTCATGGTAGTCATTCAACATTATTGGGCAATTGTATCTCGATACAAATTTTATTCCAATAAAACATTCTTGGGCATGTCAATGACCTTAGGTTGTCGTTGAAATGATGAAGGCCCCTCTTCCTCCACTAACATGTTTGTATTTGCATGTTCCTTAAATAATTCATTGTTTGCACAATATGTGTGTATATAATTATAAAGCACACAGTACGTAGTTGAGATGTCTGATTGTGCTGACACCATATAATTCAACGTCAACCCTCTCAGAATGGAGAATTTATTCTTAATAACCTTAAAATAATGCTTGACATGGTTTTTAAGAGTTGTGTGACACCATTTAATTGATTCTCTTACAGTTCTAGGCCCATAATTTACTATTGGACTTCAGAATATGATGCCATTTTTCCTAATATGGTGCCATGAAACTAGTAAAATTTATATACCTAGAGGTAACCACATAGTACTTATTTGCAATGTCTTTTTCATAAGAATAGAATTGGGCAATGATAATTATGATATTCGCATGATGGTGGAAACTTTTTCCAATCCTTGTATGGTGAAGGCTAAGGAAAATTGTAAGTAGGATTGGATAAAGCTTCAAAGGATATTCAAGCATGTTGGTACTCCCTTCCTATCTAGATAGCATATATGTGAATATCAAGTTGAAGTCACATGCTACCATTGCATTTTGTGCTATAAATGCCTTCTTGCAATGAAAAATTAAATGCCTACTAGCATGGACCAAAGTATGAATAATTGTACTGTCTATTGCATGGATGCAAACTATTGTCCAATATATTTACTCGTGTTAAAGCTTACATACTACATGAACATGAAATGTAATAATATGACAGACACCACATATGCATGAAATATTGTAATTATACATCTATACCTTGAAGTATGGATATAGATTGGGATTATTTTGTACATAGTTAGGAGCCAAGCTATAAAGTGCATTCATACTTGTTGAAAATGTAAGGAGATTGTTTCACCGAACTGCTGAAAATAGTTTAAACTAAAACAATGGCAATGGTGCATTTCAATTGTGCTTATAGGAACATCACGACCAACTCCTCAACAGAAAGAAAAAAAGAGATTAGCAAAAATATAGTAATGATAATATAATAATTATCACTAATTATATATTTTAATCGACAAAAAATTGTGTTAGAACAATAATTTTTGCAAGTTTGATTGTGACAAAAATTGCATTTAAGTTGTCTTTACTGACAAATAGTACCACATTTTTAAATAAGGAAAATCATCTTACAAGGCATAGTGATAATTTTTATTAGGGTTGGGCATTGGGCTTCAATATCTGGGTTCAAGATTATTAGGTCGGGATCTCAGTTGATAGGGATTGAAATTCCCTATCGCGATCCTAACTTGAATAACATTTAGGTAGCTAGATGCTAGATACCTAATCCTGATCCTAGGTTCTAGACTGGGTATTTAGGTCACAGGAAAAGAAATGGAAAATGATTGGAAAAAGGCTAGAAAGAAAGATTGCCTAGGGTTGTTCCAATCTACTCCAAATGGCATACTTTCATTTATTTATTTTTTTTTCTAGATTTTTGAACTTTGAAGTTACATAAACATTTGTAGCATAGTGGAAACATTGGGCATTCAAATAAAAATTAACATTATTGAAGTCACATTATGTGAAATAAAATGGATAAAAATATCTAGTGGAAACATTAGACAATAGGCATTTAAATTATATAAATCAACCTCATTTATTGAAATGTAAACAAAACTTTGCCAAGCTAGTGAACTATGCTCAACTTGCAATCATTCAAAATTTAAAATTTCACCATAATCGTAACAAATATAATGCAACTAATAAAAGCAAATCAACATAAAGTCATTACTAACATTAATTACCTATTTTAAGTTTCAATCCTCAATTACAAATATGAAGCATAAATTTAAAGTGTAAACCCCAAGCTTCAATCATTTAATTACAAACACCAAACATCAATTCAAATTACATTTTAACATTTCAAATTCTCACTATCTCTCTCAAACATAAGCATAATATTGTATCCGCATTCCACTCGAATGCTCAAGCATCAAAGATGGATGTAATGATCCCCATTTGCACCAACTCTACAAGAAATAGCAAGAAGAATAAGGTATTTAAAATAATATGACATAAACAAAAATAAAGATAAAGACACAAATTAAATTCATTAAGCTACTTTGCCCAAGATTCTCTAGCTCACATAAATCCTCCTCCACATTACATTATTTGGCTTTGAAGTTGAGAAAAATCAATCTTGGGCACAAATAAGAGCCTGAACTACATTAGTAGACAAAGAACTCCTAAATGCATCAAGTACATGCTCTCCAATGCTAAAAGCAATCTTTAAAGTAATTGTGGAGACCGACAGCTAATATATCACGAGATACACTAGAAAGTATGGGAAATCGATGAGCCAATGCTTTCTAGAATTTTAATATATCAAAACCATCTCTACTCTTTTCACACTCCTCTTGCAAATATTTCTCCAACTTAAGTCTTTTTTTGCTTACATTTGTTTTATAACTCTTCATCTTATTGAACTCGTCAAACAAATCATAAATTGCTTTATCTTTCTCACTCAAAGTGTGCTTGAACTTTCACCAATTCTTTTAGAATTGGAGCTTGTTGAAATTATATATGCATACATTTTTTTGATACTTTTGAATAACTCATCAAATCCATATCTAACTACTTTTTTCATATCCCTACTAGATGGAAAATTACATGTTCCAAAATTGGGATACATTCTATCAAATAATAATGGAATGAACTCTATCTTCAAATTAGGATCAAGGATCATTGTATAGTATAAAATATTGCTGATTTTTGTAATCGATCCTCAATATTTGTCATACTTTTCTTTCATTTTTTGGCTTCTCCTTTAACTCAGTGTCACCACTGTCAACACACCTCAAAAGAAGCCTATTAATTGTACTTATTTTTTTTAATAAGGTATTTTAGGTGACATACAAAGAGCTGAAAATTTTCAAAGTGAGATGAAAAAGTGCCCAGAAAATTTCAGCAATAATTTTACCCTTTCCCAATCAAAATGTGAGGGAACCCCATCGTCAAGATTAATATTAAAGGCATGGTGACTATCATCATATGCTTCAAAGGATTTCTTAAGAGATAATGTGGCATTCAACATCAAATAGGTGGAGTTCCACCTAGTAGGTACACTAAGTGATCACATCTTATTTGTTTCAAATTTCTCAACTTTTGTGTAATGTTTGAATTCTTTGTATCTGGCCATAGGTGCTATAACTAATAGCCCTTCTAATGCGAGGAATAGCCATACTCTCATTTTTTCCCTTTAGTCCATTATGCACATCAAGATTAATAACTTGTGCAATACATTGCATGCACATATATTTTCCACCCAAAAGCATACTATTAGATCGACCATCAAATTTCTTTTCCAAATGACTAGCCCTATCATTTGATAAAGCATTACTCATAGTGATTGATAAAATCTTGTCAATAGTCTGGTCATTCAAGCATATCAACTCCTACTCTCACATTCTAACTTTACAACTAAAAATAGGACAAAAATTCAAAATCATCTTCACTAAATTCCAATCATCATCAATGAAATGTATAGTAAGACAAATATAGTTAACCTTTTGATCAATAGAGGCCCATGTGTGAGTGGTGATACAAATCCTATATGCATTTATGGCAATGAAGGACTTTAACCTAGAATTTTCATTTATGTGCATTTTAAAAAAGTCTCTAGCTATAGTCCTTCATGATGGAATAAAATATGGAGAACATGCAACTGACATAAAATGTTGGGGCCCCTCTTTTCAATTATCATAAATGCGATCTCATCCGCAATGCACCAATAACATAATGCGTCTCTAGTTTTCTATTGATCAAATTCCAACATCACCCCCACTCTTTTAACCCTTTCCAAATAGTTGATAATTCAAAATTATTTGTCTAGTTGCAACGTCATGAGGTTTTTTCTGGAATGCTTGATAATGTCTATCAAGCCCTTTAGTTCCATGTATATGTTCCACAATATTTATATTTTTTCCTTTTAGCATTTATCATATTGACCCAAAAAAAAAAAAAAAAAATCTAACAAGTCCAATTCCTTATTAATTAGATTAGCAAAACTTATCTCTGTAGCCTTTCTTTTGTTCTTGGAATATTACTTCCAATTTGCTTTTGAGAGGAACCTCTAATTCGAATGAATACCTATAAATGCAATTAATAGATATTCAATTTTCTATATTTGACACTCATTTTTAGTATTAATCCCTTTAAAATTAATTGGATGATTATAACCTCTTTAGATGTCTTGGATTAGTTTAATCACTTTAAGATTCACTCAAATGAGGCATTTTACTGGTTTGTGACATTGCGAGAATATAAGAAATATGATAACAAATTTAAAGAATCAAATTCACACATAAAGAGAGAGGAAATACCGAAAAAAGAAAAGTAATTCATTCGCATAGAAATCCTCATTCAACGAACCCTCCACCCAGCATGTTATTGACCCACATTAACAACTATACAAAGTATATCCATGGAGCAATACATATAAAAATTTTACAATTATTACAGAGGAAAAGTGGAAAACTTAAAAACTACAAAAAGGATATAGTTATTAGCCTTACTTGAGGTGATCAGGTAGCTAGGGGGGAACTGTAGACAATGATAGAGTGGAGGCGGTGATAGCCGATGACCTGTAGGTGACAATGGGATTGGAGACTTGGAATAGAGTTAGGTTAAGGCTTGTAGAGTTGGAGTTTAGGTCCATCAGTAAACAAAAAACAAAAATAGAATACTAGTCTAGATAGACTCTAGAGTATGCCGTGATGCTGAATAGTAAGTTTTTAATTTGGTTTTGTTTTCTTGTAAAAATAAAAATGATTGGAAATGCAATAGCTGAATAGTCGAATGAGTCCGGATGCAAAACCTGAATCTTGGGTCCGAACTTAGTGTATCGGTACCTAGTAAATTAGGTACTCAATAAGAACCTAAAAAATTGCTCCCATTTTCAAAATTTCCAATTGGGTCGGGTTGTGTACTTAAACTTCATACCCAAATCCCAACTATAATTTTTATCATTACTAATTTGGCGTTATACATGTTTCACTATAATCAATAGTGATAATTGAAAATACAAATTCTTGTTAGGATTGCACATGGTACAATTTTGATTTTTTAATAAAATAAATAGCATATGAATGAATGCAATTCTTATATCATTAATACTAAAATTCAACTTTTACAATTGCTTTAAGTAATATACGGTTACAGTATGGTTTGTAGTATCGTACATGTTCAATCTCTTTACAAAATTCATTCAAATTGATATATGGGCTACTTTCCACTTCCATCTATCAATGAAAAGAGACTTACTGGAGAAAAAATTAAATGAAGAAATTTTTTCCAAACATGATGAAATTTATATTAAAAAATCTAGGTGTTAATTTTCTTATCAAAATTATTTTCTTTAGTTATTATTCTTTTAATTCAATATCAAAGAAAAAAATTAAAAGCTCCAATTAACTGTTGAGAAAAACCATTTGAATCAAATCAATCCACTTAAAATAGAAACCTTACATTACAATATTAACACAAAAAAATTCTACACATGAAGAAAAACACTTTCAATATGCCAAGAAAATTTCTTGATTTCTTTTCTCTGATCAAACAATGGATAAAGTTCATTTAAACTATATTAACACAGTTTATCTTGTTTTACTTAGAAACTCTAAAGATTTAACCAAAAAAGCAGGAGTTTGAGAGGAGAACTAATTGTGGAGTTCAAAAGCCAGATAAAAAGTGAAAATGACTTTTTCTATTTGGTCTCTTGCTTTCTTTAGTCTTTACTTGAAGCCAAGAGACCTAAAATATAACTTGTGGGCTAGTAAAAATTATAAACTTAAACAATGAATTTGGCAAAGCCAAGATGCAAATAATTTGTAATATGTATGTCTATATATAAATATATATATATATATATATATACACACATGACTAAAATTTGGTACACTCTTTTTTGGTATTACATTTTTAAACTTATACCATAGCAAAGTGTTTGATTTGGTTTCAATTAACACTGAAGTCTATGATTTTGCAAGAGAAAATCTACACTTCAGTATGGCATTAGTATGTTAAAATATGGTTTCAATATTGAAATCATAAACACCCCTACTTTTTTGTTAATATTAAGTTATATTATGTCAAAACAAAATTTGTAGAAAGTATTATTAGTGCTTGAATAGAAACTATGATCACTTATTACATATCAAACACCAACAATTTTCATATTGTCGTTTGTACCAAAATGAATTTATTTCAAGCCCGAAGAAATGAAGACCCAAGACCCACAAGCCTATAAAACTTTATACATGAATGTTGTAGGTTCATCCACCTTGAAGTCCTATACATAGTAAAAAGACGTTAGGAACATGCTAATAAGCCAAGTGCCCATATTGTACCTATATTTTTAGGAGATCTATTTGAGAAGAGGATCCCTAGAGATATTGAAGATTTTGAAAGATAGATTCATATCAACAATCGAGACACTTTAGGAAAAGATTCAATTTATTTGCCTGTATTACTTAAAGTAACGTAATTTTTCATGAAACACATATCTAACCAATGCAATCACAACTTCAAAGAGTTCGTAATACAACAACATTTTGCTATTCCAACTTTTCAGGCACTCTTAACATTTCAATATTATATTTATTGCTTTCCTGTTAGTCAATTCACTCAAATTCTTTGTATATTTTTAAAATCACTAAGAGGCTGGCAACATTTCCAGTGGATTTAGTATTAGTTAAAAATTTTATGGCCTACTAGGCAAAGAATTTTAGAGGAATTAGTTTTCCATTTATTGTTGTGTATGTAAAAATATACATTAGCACACCTTAACTTTTACTGAATTTTAATTTGTAATTTTAAAAGCAAATAGTTTTAGTTAGGGGTGCAAATGTTTCGAGCTAGTTTGCGAGTCTCAAGAGCCAAGCTCGAGCTAGAAACAGTTCGAGCTTGAGCTCTAATTCAAGAGGATCTCGAGCAATTTGTATCTAGGCTCAAGATTTGCAAGTCAGTATTTAATTAAAAATTATTTTTTATTTTATTAATAAATATATATTGTATTACTATTTTTTTTAATTTTGAGTTTGAGCTAAAATTTGAACCTATAGTTTTTTACAATTCATTAACTAATTTAAGCCTTATTGAGTCGAGTAAAGCTGAGTTAGAATTTTTGTCGAGTCGAGCTCAAGCTTAAAATTTTAGTCCTAATATATATTTTGAGCTTGAGCTTAAGCTCAAAAACGTTTTTCCAACTTCAACTTGGCTTGGCTTGATTGCACCCTTAGTTTTTGTCGCATGCCCAGTGGGGCAACATATTGCTTTTTAGAATGTTCTTTAATTTTATTTAAAGTTTTTAGTAATATTTTGCACTATTTTCATTTTTTTTTATCTAAAATTAAAATAAAAATAAAAATATAAAAAAATAAAAAAAGAAAAGATTATGTCAATGACAAGAATCTAAGCTTGCCTTCGAATAATTAACAACATTCCACTAAGGAAGGTTTGAAACCACGTGCAACTTATCTTGATACAAAAGCTTTTTATTTGGGCTCGCTTTTGCATTTGGATAGGCACATCATTAATATCATTCATATGGGTGATTGCAAAAAGTTAGTGTTGAAAAAGTTGAGTGAATATGGATGTTTACTTATATGTGACTAGTTAATTATGTTAATTTATTTATGGTTACAGAAAATACTTAAGTTCATTGTAATATACACCACAATTAGTTATTAGAATATATTTAATTGCTCAAAACCAATGTTTAGTGAATGAGAAATTAATACCAGATAAGCTACTTAAAGTTGAGTAAGTATATATTTTAAGTTAGGTATTGGAAATAAAGAGTAGGGAAAATGGGAGGCTACATTTTGAAGTATATGGTAAAGCAAGGATCCAATCACAATGGAATTTAAAATTTTCATCACACTAAGTAACTTGATTCACCACATCCTAAGGATCTTATTTTATTCCTTAAAGATTGACTTAGGGAGAAGAATCATGTACCTTAGATGATTCTTCACAGATCAAGGTGTATAGACTCTTCTTGACACCTCAATTGAATCTCTACCTCTTTGTCTTCCTTGGTATTGTCTTGATCACTTATTTCCCCTAAAGAACAGCCACCAAAGGACTCAAAAATACCACAAAAATTTGCAAGAAATAGCAGCAAAATTGGCCTCAAAACTGCCTCCAAAAACCATGGATGATGAAGAAATTTTCTCCAATGGACTCTTCTTTGTTGACCAACAAAAATATCCCAAGTGTGCTATCTCTAATGGCACCTACACACCTTACAAACAATCTAATTCTTCATTCTAAGGCTAGAAGAAGGATGAAGAATGTAGGAGGAGTTTTGGAAGAGAAATGAGAGAGAGTTTGAGAAAGAGAGAATTTAGGGAGAAGTAATTTTGTTCACAACAAAAACAAGAGAGGAGGGAAAATTTTGAGGGTGTTGGCTAGGGATGGCAATGGGGCTGGTTTGGGGTGGGTTTGGCTCAACCCATACCCCACCCAACCCCACCCCATCCTACCCTAAAAAGATCCTGCCCCACCTTATCCAATCTCGTCTTGTTGGGTTAACAGGTTAAACATGCCAACCTAGAAAGAAATAGAAAAATCAAAATCAATTAATAAAAGCATCAAATGAAAAATACTTGACAGTAATTAAAATTCAAATTTCAGGTATAAAAATTAAAAATCTATGTAAACAAAATAAGATTCTAAAAGCAAAATAGGAGGTAAGAGTATAATTAAAGTAACAACCCTAAATTATTTGGATATTATTCTTAATCTGAAAAATATAAAATAAATTATATATAATATATTTATTATTATACGTATAATTTATATGGGGTAGGGTTACGGGGCAAGTTTAGGATGGGTTAGGTAAACCCATATCCTGCTCCAAATACTTCGAGTTATGAAAATCATGCCCCATGCCCCAACCTATACCCTATTTAGCCACCCCAAACCAGTCCCATTCGAGATGGGTTGAGTTTGGGTTTGGGGTTTTGAGCTACCCCATTGCCATTTCTAGTGTTAGCTGGCCATGGAAAGAGGGGGGGAACACCTTCCTTCTATGTGTTGCCAACTTGCGTGCCAAATAAGATTTTTAATTTCACTAATCAAAATCCTATTGTAATTAGTAAATTAAAATTCCTACTTGATTTCAAATGGATTCTTTCATTTAATTTTTCTCTTCAAAACTTGATCTCTAATTAATTGAATTAACCTCTTAATTTAATTAAACCAACTTAACTCTTTAAGTTAACTAGACTAATTAAATAGTCACATGGCTTTAATTAAATTAACTCTTTAATTTAATTGTCTAATTTAACTTCTTAAACTATTTGATTAATTTAACACTTTAAATTAATCAAGCCATCATGACTAACTTTTAATTAGTAAATTTGGTCTCTTCCAAACTTGACCAATCTAATTTTTTAACTCCTTGGATAATTTCTTCAATTTCACTTAGAGTGGTTAAGGCTTTCATGTGTGATCCATTAGGTTCACTAATTAATTAGATATGGGCTTATAGTTTTTTGTGATTTATTGAATATCTAATATTCTGATTAGTCTAGCTAATCACTTTTCAATTAATCTCCCTTAATTGAGAAGTGTCCAATCTCCATAGTTGATGTGTAGCACAAGACTATAAAACCCAACCAATTGGATGAATTAATTCTTATGAAACTTTATACTTATGATTGTTGTGCAAATACGATCCTTCAATTTTTTATCTCTTGAAAGAGACCTAGGGCAATATATTTGTTGGTTTTCTAATAGCCTTGATACTTATGCTTCTATTCTTCATGTGTGTTCTAATTTATGACCTCAACTTTGGAAAACTACTTTTCAAATTGTCATACCACCTTGCGTAAGGATTTCCTAGAACCAATCATCATAGAGTATGTAGGAGATCAACATGTTCTTTACAATGAGCAAAGTGGATACTTTCTTGGAACTCACCAACCTCTATACTTATGTAGTTTGTGCCCAACCTAGGCCCTAGGTGACCCCTTAAGTGGTTGGGACAAAATCAAAGCACAAGGACTTAAGTACAAGGTTATCGTGGAACTTCAAGTCAAAGGACTAATTATACGCACTATTGTAAGCTAGAGATTTTTATTTTACGAACAAGCCACTTCGACTACCTTATGGATTCTCTAAATAAGTCTTCAATGAACTTTTTTTCTAATAAGCATGCATTAACATGCATCCATGTCTTACATGGATTGCTCATGAAATGGGGCAGTATCCAATCCTCTGGAGTATGCATTATTAGTATAAGTCTATCCAAATCTTAGATATCTTGTCTCTTAAGATTTTATGCCTTGGAATATTCAAAATCATGACAATAGAGACTTGTTTTATGACTACCATCATATGCTTGACCAAGTCCTAATCTTGTATGATTTTAAGACTTCAACTAAATGCATGTGAAGAATATCATAAATTGCATAGGATGAAGATGGCCATTTCATAGAATATCTTTCAATCAAAATTATCATATCAAGAGTAGTTTTACATGCCAATCTGATTGACTATGGGACATTATTCCAACATATTCCACATTGAAAATGGACATAACTTGAACCAATTTATATAATTTTGGATTTGAGATTTGTGTTTGGACTTTAATGGGTGTCACAAGTATTTGGAAAGACTTACATGTTTGCATGTTAGGTCTAAAGCATGGAAGCCTACATGTATACCACCCACTTGTCCAACTACGTCAGCTCAACTCAGCTTCAACCTCGGCTATCTAAAAATATATGTTTGTTGCAAAGTAAATTATGAATTTAAGATTTTTTATTTCTACTTAACTCTAATCTTGACAAATATTAATGCGAAGATTGCGACACTCAATGCAAGTGGCCAATAGCTGAGATGGTGTTTGAAGAGGCTATTATTGAAATGGTCTCATAGTCTAGTTAATAGATGATGGGATGAAAAGGTGAGCTTATTTGATAGCCACAACTTTAATAATTGTGTCCATTCGAATGAAACTCTTCAGTAATTATTAAAAGATCCCCAAATATTGCCATTTTCAGTTGTTCACATCCAAAGCATACTATTCTCATAACATTCTCAAGGCGTTTGTAGTTCTAGTTTCCAAAGAGAAGTTGATCATTACATTTGGGAGGTCATTTTAGAGGGAGATAACTATTAAATGATGACAAATTTGTTAGACAAAGAGATTAACTCTTGCAATCAAGAATAAGAGAAACAAAGGTCACAAGTATTCTTGTTTTGCTTCCAACAATATATTGCTAATAGCAAAATTAAATGTTCAATTTCATGAAAATGTACTAAGAAATGTAGTCTAAATCCTAGTTAAATACTGCCTAAATTGGAAAAGAAAGCCCACCTTAGAAAATGCAACACTATTTCCTCATAGATGAATCACTTTATACAACAATGTTCAAACCCCATAGGAATTTCACTGAGTGGCCAAAATATTAAGGAAAAAACTATAGAAAAAAAGCAAACAATTTTAGTAAACGCCCCTTTTGTAAGTTTCTTTATTTGACCATTGGAAAAATCTTTGTCCACTAGTGGAGAAAAAAGTAATTCAATTTCATTGGAGTCCTTTCTTTCTACACTTCATGGATGGAAATGATTTGGGTTCTTTCAGAGTTGGGGGGGCATTTAACTGCACCTGGGATCTTTTTCTTGTTATCATCCAATACTCTAGTATTCTACACCCATCTATTTGTTTTTCCTAACCAGTTGTTGAAGGTGATAGTTTGATCTTCAGAAGGGAAAGAGAAACAATGGTTTTCTTTTCTGTGATTAGTTTTTCTTTAAAGATAACTTTATAGATCACGTTTTAAGATTGCATGGGAATCTTTCTCAAAGAGGAAGGTAGCATAAGTGGTTTTATTGAGTAAACCCATCAATAAAATAGGATTTAGATTAGTGTACATGAAGAATGTTGAAAAAATAAGAAATTTATTTTAGTTGATGTATACTTTTTAATGGAGAAATAGACTACAGATAAAAATAACAAGACACTTTGGTAGCTAAGAATGAAAAAATGAACAAAATTTTTATCTATATATAAATCTATATTAATATTTGTAAATTAAGTAAATATTAATAGTACTGTATCAATCTCTTAAGTTAAAAAAAATCTAAAAAATGTTATTAAAAAATTAATTTTGAACATATTAAAAACATAAATTTAGAGTGATAACAATTATAAGGTCACCACGTTTTACTAATCAACTTTATATCTTTTTGAATATTTTAGTTGACTTTTAGAACTTTAATTTTTTCAATGGTTTCATATTTTACAATTGAATTTGAATATTCCCTTTTAGGAGGAATCCAATGCAAAAGAAAGCAAAAAAAAAAAAAAAAAACCCACCTTTCATAAATTTCAATTGAGGGTTTGAAGAACTTAAGCAGATGTGATATGCTATTTACAATTGCTTTATAATTTTGATTTCAATGCATTCTAACTTTGATGTACCAATGCACTTGACTTGCTTAATAATTGAAACTCTCCTTGTCTATTTTGTTCTTTGCATGTATTTCTCTATTAGCAATACTGCACTGCACATAGCTACAGTGCCAAGTGAGTGTGGTATTCTTTTATTATCTTTTTTCACAATTTATATCAGCCTGTGATGCTATTTTGTCAATACTCTACATTAACTTATTGTACTTCAAGCTTTTTTAGTGTTTCATGATTTGGTCTTCTTACAAACATAGTGTAGGCCCTAGCTTAGAGCAAAAGGAGCGGTTTTCCTTGGCCTTTAGGATCAAAAGGAGCATTTTTCTTTAAGCATGGTTTCTTGGTATTTTTAAATGGAAGAATAATTTGGTGATAAGAAACGATTATGAGAAGGACCAAATTTCACTAGTCTGATGAAGTCATTGCCCATTATAAATTGTTTGAAGCTTTTTTCCATATAAGTTATCATAGAGTTTATTGATTTTAGTAAATTGAATTTGGCTATGGAAATGGTAGTGGTTTCTCTTTGCTTTATTCTATAATGTTTATGTGTAATTTTGGTTCTTGTTTTATTTGACATTTCAGGGTATTAACTATGGGTTTTGATTTTTTTCTCAATTTTCATGTCTATTTATTAGCATCTTTGTTTAATAGGTGAGGTTTTTCTTTCATTCATTCATTCTTTTTTTTTTTCCGTCACTTGTTTGAATACAATGTGGTGGTATTTCCACATGCGTAGAGCTAGTTGTGCCAAAATTTATTAGTCTTTCTTATTGCTTGTTGCTTTTATTTCTTTTCCATTTCCAAAGATTTAGAGATAGAAATAGAAAGATATAGAGAGTGCCGAAAATTGGCAGTTTCGGTGGAATTTGTGATTCTGGATTTTCTTCACCTAATTTAAAAGAAAGAAATGGGAGAAATATCTACTGTGCCATCCTTTCATTGATTATGTTGGGTTGTATGAAATTGGTATTTTTCTACTCATATTCTGCAAAGAAGTTGTGTAACATGCTTTCTTTCGTGTTCTTCATTCCAATGTGTGAACTAATTGTGTTCTCCCAACTATAGTTTGGTTATTTTGTTTTAATTTTGTTTGGGCTTGTAGTTCTTCTCATTTCTTTATGGTCTACTATTTTCTTAAGTTGTGTGAAAGGAGTGTTTTCTTGTGTTACTTAGATGTTTTGACTTCCAACAATTGATTGGATGTTCACCATATTATATTGGTTTTGTCTTTCTTGATCTTCTGTTGAATTGATGCTTTCTTCTGTGTTTTGGTGTTTTAGGTGTCTTGGATTTTCGCCAGTGATATTTATTTGATGTTTATTTTGTTTTATCCTTGATGGGAAGGTTTTTGTGATTCAATTTTTGTGGTTTTAGTCATTTTTTTCTTTCTCATGGGATTTATCGACTTAATTTTCAAGCATAGGCATACTATGCTTTTAGTATTTTAGTTGGTTATGCATGTTTGGGTTTTCAACTTTGTAGTCATCAATAAAGATTATGATAATATTGAATTTTTGAAGGTTGGTGATGCTTGTCAGTTTTTATCTTTTCTTATATATGTTTTATGTTTTATGTTTTAAGGAGAGCTATTTTTTGTTCACATCATTAGAATTCAAGGCCTAAACCCATATTTTCTTCAAATAGTGTCATAAAAAAGAATTAATTAACATTTAATGAGATAAAATAAATTAACAATCTTATGAAACAAATATATTAACCTTAGTAATTTGAAGCAACTTATTGAATCCTGGAGAATGTGTTTCTATTCTTATGCACTACTATTGATGTTGCCAAGATTGACATTTTTTTGATAATTATAACAGTAAAAAAACCTCCTCCTCATCCAATTTAAACAATGAAGTGGTACTAAAGAAAAAAAGGCAATGTCGCATGCTACATGTTGCCTTTGCTATTAATGTAGTACAAAAGAGGTTTTTGCATTTTGTGTTGGTGCTTTCAATTGCAATGATTACAGAAATTGAATTTTTATCTTTTGTTTTTATGATATTTGTTGATTTTTCTTCCTAAAACAATTATGTGAATTTTAAAATAATGATTAAAGACTTTTTGATCTTAAATCTTTATCCAATATTGTTTCAACAAGGTTTAGGAGCTGCAGAACTTAATAGTATTGATTTACTATTGAGAATGCATATAACAAGAAGCCAACTTTGATCAAGGTACGACATTTTTTTTTTTGGTTGGTTAAGTTTGCTGAATTGAATTTGAAGATAATTTGTTAACAATGTTTGGGCTAAGCTAAACTTGTGGTAAATAGTAATAAGCTCAATCTTCGTCAAATACTTTGGGAACTATACATTTGTTCAAGATGTATTTTGGAGGCTAATACTTTTTGCTATTTGTCTAAAAGTTGTTGTTCTCCATGGATCTGTGCAAATCATTTTGTTATGTTTTTGTAGCTTGATTACCAATATATAATTTGATTATCATGATGGAAATGTTCATGTAATTTGATCAACATGATGAAAATTAGAGTGGCGTTGTGACTTGCCTCCTTAAATGTACATTTTAGATTCTTCTTGCCTGCTATAGGATGCATCAGAAATTATCAACTAAAATTCAATGCAAATAGTGATGGAATTCTTATAAATTATTTTTTAAAATATAATAAATGAAAGAAACAAAAAGAAATGGTCTCCAAATGCTTCTTCTTTCTGTCATTTTTGAACCTAACTAAGGAATATTGCTTCTACATATAAACATGAATATAAATCCTCCAAATCACAAAATAGAGCAAAGTATTTTTTGGTTAATGGTTTAAATAATGATAGAGTGAATTGTCATCTCTTACGAGGGCGTTCCTAATTGATTTGCCAAATCAAGTTCTATCAAATCAAGAAACAAGTAAATACTAGGTATGGTTGCATTTGTATTTGGTTTTTATTCTACTCTATGAAATTATGCTTTTCCTTAGTTCATTCCTCTACCTATTCTACTCACTTTAAATTTTTGTCCTACTGGCTTTCAAATATGTACAAAATGGTACTTGCGTGAGAGGTTCAATGAACTTAACAATTGAGGTTGATATTAAATCCAAATAAGCTTCACAGACATAATAGATATGTTTAGTTTCATCGTCCTGAACTTATTTGCATTTTAGTTAGCAAACATGTTTGTTTTGCATTTTTTTTTGGAATTCTTTTTTGAAAGCAAGCTTATGTTTAAAGTTTGTGCTCCTAAATTTTGACCCTATTTTTAGAGTGTACACCACTATTTTTCAAAAGTTGTTGTTTCTTAAAACACATTTTCAGAAAATATTTTTCAAAAAATAAAAATGAAAATGAATCCAAAGATATTGAGCATTTTTTATTTTCTCTTGCCGCTTAGTGGTCTTTAGTGAAAACACACCCTTGGGTTGGTCTTAGTGGAGAATGTATATATGCTCTCTGAAAAACATTCGGTAGTTATTACTTCGTTTGAAAATGAAAAAGATGGAAGCTTATTCTTTCTCTTAAAATCACACCTTTGAAAGGTAAGGCATGGAATAATAAAGTGTTGCTAGCATAAACTCATATTGACTAAAAAATGTGTCTCAAAATATCTAAAGAATTGATAACGATTATGGTAAAGCTTCTCAATTCATTGGACTTGTAAGCCTCAAAATGGTATAATTTTCACTATATATGTTTATTTTTATAGATAGTTTCTTGATTAATGCAATTTTCAATCAAACTTATATCACTTCTTATTGATATATATATAGACACACACACAAAATACTTGCATCTCCATCATGCTATCTAAACAAGTCAATATCAATTTCTTACATGTTAGCTTTTGAGGTTATTTTTGTCAACTGCAAAATTTTGGTTTAAATTTCACTACATATAACATTTTGACTTCAAAATTATTTGTGTATAATTATTATTTATTATACTTATAAAGTTTTATAATCAATATTGTTGATGCTTTGCTTTTGAAAATGCAAGAGGAAAAGTTGAAATAATGTTCTATGGTAGTAAAGTCATGGTTCTCAAATCTTGACTTGTCTACTTAACAATTTGAAAAATAACATCACTATAATGTAATTTCTTTTATTTTTTTAAGATTTTTTTCTTAATATTTAATTAACTAATTATTGTTGTTTTCACATTTTTAATCTTTAAGAATACTTGAAATTAGATGGTTTTTCTTTCATTCATCCAATATAAATATGTAGCTTTGTTTTGAATTATAGATTTATATTGTTTGGTTGGTTATATTTCTAAACAACTGTTGCTAGTGTTATTGCAAAAATGAGCATGTCTATTCTACCCTTACTGTTTACTTTTGGCTTCTATTTAGTCTATATGGTAATGATTTTTGCCATCATTTATGCGTGACTGACTACTTTGGTTTTCCTCTAAAACAGTACATATGTGCAAATTTACTTTTTGTTGTAGTATCTAATTGATATGAATTTTTGTTTGTAGACTTACTATATAGTTTAGATGTAAATTTTTTGGTGATATTTGATTTAACCAATGATCATTTGTAACTCGCATTTAATAGTTTCTGAATGTATATAAATAATTTTTGTGTGTATTATATTTAACTTTCGCACCATACATTGTATACTCTTCCATGTGATTGTTTTCTTGATTCATGCATTTGATTATAGTTTAGGAAAATACCTATTATTCTTTTTTATTCTAAAGAAATGGATGCAAATGATGAGAAATGAAGGCTATGAAATTAGAGAGTTAGAGCTTCATATAGAGCAATGAGTCTATTGCAAAAATGTGATTGTTGCAACAAGGTCCAGAACATTATAGGCAGTGAACTAAAAGATCAAAGAATGTAGCTGTGATGCTGGAGCAAGAACGTTTTTTTTTTTTTTCAAGTTGTGAGTCTTATCTTGCATTAGGTAGCAAAAATGATTTCCTTACTTCTTTTATAGTAGAAACAAATAACATAATTAACAATGATCTTGCAAATAACAACCTAGCATCAAACTATGTTCTCACCTCTTCTCATGAACATGATAAGATAGAAATAATTAAATTCATTCTTAATGATTATTTTTTTGAGCATTGTTGAAGGGAAAAAACAACTAGAGAATAACGCTAATAAATATTTTCCTCTATAAGTGGCATCATTTTTGCTTGATTTTGGTGTACAACAAGCATATCTTTCATTGACTATTTTTCACGACTTTCTATTTTCTCAACATAACCTTGGGAATTTCCTTGCTCTCCAAGATGCATCCGTTGCAAGGAATTTAGGTTTTTTCATGAAATGCCTAGAATTTGCTGCTCTAATGGGGAAGTATCACTTGCTCCATACACTTGTAATCTTATTTTGTTTCACTTGTTTACTTTTGATATTTTAGATATGTATCTGTGTTTTCAGTGAAAAGTAAGAACTTACAATAATAATTTAGCTTTGACATCAATAGGTATGAAAACAAATCCACAATATTCTTGGAGTAATCAAGGTGTCTACACCATTAAAAGTTAATGATCAAATATCTCATAAATTGGAACCATTCAATTCTTCTATTAAGCTTCCTAAATGATACAACTTTTGTTTTTGGATACTGCTGATGATAAAGGAATTGATGCCTTGAAAAATATGACTTGGATCCTGATATTCTTTATCTACTATTACAAGTGCTATCAAATAATCCTTATTTTAAAATTTTCAAATATTTGTGATCCTAGAATAATTTAGAAAGTTGTAAAGTCGTGTTGCATGTTCATCCAAGCTTAGATACAAAAACATACAATCTTCAAACAAAACAACAATAGCAGTTACATGGGATGAAACATGGCTTGTGGTATTAAAGTATATGGTACAGATAACAGACCACATTTTGTTCTCTACCATTATGGTTGCTATGACCCATTGCAATTCCCATTGCTATTCCCACATAGAGAACTTAGGCATAGAGGAATCGAATGAATTTCTCAAGCTCGAATGTGTAGGGCCTACTTCTCTGGCCAGAATGTGGTGGTGCCAATCCTTAATCAATCAGCTACTGATGAATTTCAAATAGAAAACAAAGGCAAGTGAATTTAAATTACCCAACCATTATGTGTATATATATAAATTACTTAAAAAAATTTAACAAATGAACTAACCAAGATTAATTCTTCATCATAGCTTGCATTTTTCATTTAATATGTCTTTTTAAAACCTATGTATTATGTTGCTGTCTACTTTAAAATTCAAAAGAAAAGAACAAATGTCTCTTGTTGAGAGTATAAATGGTACTAATATCAAATATGACAAGGAGTTTTAATTGTACTATACACTCAGGAAGATTAGGTGAACAATACAACATTAATTCCTATATCAAGTTGGAAACACAATGGTTGGATTTTTTAGAATGGAACAACAAAAAATGGATACGAATAGAAACTTTTTAATGTATAGTCAATAATTTGGCGGTTGATGACCTTCGTGATCCATCTAAAATTGGGAAGCATATTATCCTATCATTTTCTTTCATTGGAGGCCCACGAGACATGATGAAGCAATATGTCAATGCAATGGATTTGGTGCAAATGTTTGGTAATCTTGATTTGTTCATTTATTTCCAATAGAGGAGCCACAAAATAGATTGGACTTAATTGCAAAAGTTTTTAAAGAAAAACTAGAAGAATTTAAGGATAAGTAATAAAGAAACCACTTTTTGGGGAGGAATTAGCATATGTGTATGTAGTTGAATATAAGAAATGTGGACTGCCATATGCTTATTGGATGGTAATTTTAAAACCATATCACAAATTGTCTTCTCTTGAGCTTTATGATAAAATAATTTATGCTAAAATACTAAATGATACAAGTTCACTACTGTATTATGATGTAATTTCTCATATGATGCATAGATCATGTGGGCTTGCAAATCCAAAGAATGTTTGTATGAAGCAAGGAAAATGTAAAAACAAGTACCCCAAGCAAGTTTGAAATATCACATCTCACAGTGGAATTTCAAACGTTAATTATAGGAGATGGAATGGTGGGAGAAAGATTTTTGTGCGAAATGGCTATCTTGATAATAGATATGTTGTGCCTTATTATCCATATTTACTTGTTAAGTTTAATTGCCACATAAATGTAGAAGTCTGCTATAATTTTAAGCTTGTAAAATACTTGTACAATATATTTGTAAGGAGACAATAGAGTAGCTTATAATGTAGTCGGTGAATCTTTTGTAAATAACATAGATGAAATCAAAGATTCGAAAAGAGCACTAGATCTTTGCAATTGAAGCATATTGGCAAATTTTTGGTTTTGAAATGAGTGAAATGAACCTACATGTGATTATCTTACCCATACTCTTACCTAATCAACAATTTATATGCTTGGAAGAAATCAACCTCTAAATGAATTCATGTAAAATCTATTTATTGGATAAACAATGTTAACTAAATTCTTTTGGATTAATGCTAATGATCCAGATGCAATTAGATTGAACTTTTTGATCAAGAAATTTTCTGAAGTTTTGTTTGGGAAGCTAAATATTGTAAATGGAAATTATGAAAAAAATAAGTGGTTATTGGCAGAGTTGTTGTTGTTGATCCTTTAAAATGAGAATGATATTTTCTTAAAATTCTATTGTCTAATATTCATGCTCCTAAATCATATGAAGGCCTTTTAATTATCAATAATAAGTTACATGAAACATTTCAATAAAAAGTAGCTTGTTTCCAAATTCCTTCTAGCCTTTGTAAACTTTTTGCAATTTTATTAATTTATTGTTCATTGCTGAATCCCAAAAATTTGTTTCTCAAATTTTTGGATGTGATTTTAGATGATTTTTGTTGAAACGATACACTTTCTCAATTTGACGTTCAAAAATGGAATTTACATAGCATTGATGAATACCTTGTGTGCATGGGTAAATCTATTGATGATTTTTCATTGGCTATCCATTTTGTAAGACTAACAAAACAAGAAAAATTTAGAAGAAAGCTAACTTATGAAAAAAAAAAAAGCATACCATTTTCAATACATGATCTTCTAGCAATTTCAAAGCCAAATAAAAAGCAAAAGATTGCATTTAATTCTATTGTGTATAAGCTCAATTTTAATGATTCAGGAGCTTTTTTTGTGGATGGGCAACATAGAACTAGTAAAACGTTTTTTTATATAAAACTCTGCTTGCTTATGTTAAATCAAGAGGCCATATTGCTTTAGGAGTAGTAGCATTGGTGTTGTAGCTGCTCTTCTACCAGGTGGTCACACTACACATTCAAGATTTAAGTTGCCAATTGACAATGATGAAAAAAACAAATGCATCAATAAGTAAGCAATCAAGTTTAGCAAGAATGATCTTCATTGCAAAACTAATTATTCGAGATGAAGCTTCTACGACACATAGATGGCTAATTGAAGTATTTGATAGATTGCTAAGTGACGTAATGGATGAAAAAAATAAGTTGTTTGGAGGAAAAGTTATTGTTTTTAGAAGTGATTTTTGACAAACCTTACCCATAGTACGCAATGAAATAAAGTTTCAAATGATAGATGCCAGTTTTGTTGCTTCAAATATTTGGCAAAGTCTTGAAATACATAAATTGGAAAAAAATGCAAGAGCTAAAGAAGATCCATCATATACATCTTTTTTGCTAAGGGTTGGAGATGGAATTGAACCATATATTTATGATGACAATATTCTTTTACCTAACAATTTTTTTTTGCCTTACATTGATCATAGTTCTTGCAATGAAACATTAATTAATTATGTTTTCCCTTCTATTCATTATTCTTCATATGATTCGTATGATTTAGTAAATAGAGCTATTTTGACCCCAAAAAATAATTGTATGATAGAAATAAATAATATGCTCATTGATAAATTACTAGGAATACTCAAAGTATATGTGAGTTTTAGTAAAGCTTCAAATCTATGTGATCAAGGGCAATATGAAGAATTCTTTAGCACTATAACATCAAACAACCTTCCTCCACATATTCTTACACTTAAAAAAGAATTGTTTGGTCATGCTATTGAAAAACTTAAATATAGTTGAAGGGCTTTGCAATGGAACATGATTAATTTGTCAAAAATTGGGTGAACATTTTACCAAACCTAAAATTTCAACTGGTGACCACAATGGCAAATGTGTATTCATTGCATGGATTCCTTTAGAATGCACAAATAAAGAAAAATTTTCCATTTCTTTTCAAAGATTTCAACTCCCCATAAAACCTTATTTTGCATTGATTATTGATAAACCTCAAGACCAAACGCTTGATTATGTAGGTGTATATTTACCTGAACTAATTTTTCCTTGTAGACAATTATATGCAGCTCTATCTAGAGCAAGAAATGCTAATTCAGTAAAAGTTCTAATATAACCTATACCTAATAGCAGATAAGACCAACAATATGTAAAAAATATTGTCTATAGGGAAGTTTTTGACCTAATTCATAGTGGTTGGTTTCATTATACAAGTTTTATGATTTGGTTCATTAAATTGATGTTGTTTGTTATTCTTCTTTAAATGCAAAAATGTTTTTGCTGCATAAGAATCTACATGTTTTCATTAAGTAGAATTGAAATTATCTGTTCTTCTTTACTGCAGATTGAAAGTGTAATGACACAATGTTTGTTGCATATTCAAGATGCTACTCCATATCTAAGTAGTTGGAGTGTGAATTATGATCTTGCAACATCGCTACATATCTTGATTAGAATAAGCTACTCAATGAATGATGTGGATGGCTTCTTTAGATCAGAGCATGGCATATTCTAATACTCTAGAAATCGAATAGTGCAAATGATGGATAGCGTTTTCTAATTTTTTTCAAATTAGGTTTGGAAACTTCAGCTATAGAAAAGATAAGTGCATTGCAATGTGCTTCTAATATAAAGAAAAAAAATTTCTAATTTTTTTCCCTAAAGGGAGGATATTGAAATAATGATCCAAATTTAGAAAATCAAAATTGTTGCTTGCAAAATCTGAAGTAACTTTGTCTCTTTTATAATATGTTTGGAGGTTGATTGTTCTTTAGTAACTATTGGATAAATTGCATATGATCTCCATTAATGAGTAATTCATTTCAATTTCCTTATTATATTTATGTCATTTTAACATTTTTATATCCAAACTTAATAATATGTCCTACATTGTTCTACTTTGGTGGGTTTTCTTAAAATCTTTACTTGCTTAATGGATTGAAATGATACTTAATTGCAAAAGTCTAATTTGTTTGCTCAATTCTAGCCTAAAGTTGGCTTGGAAAAATTTAGATTCTTGTGCTCAATTTGGATTAAGGATGATGTTCAACTTGATTAATTTTGTCTATAGGAAATTGGAATTAGCTTGGAGATACTCAAGTAGTTCAAAGTAAAAGAAGATTAAGAAGATTTTGAAACAAAGGAAGGCACTGGTTGCAAAGTCTACATGTTAAAAATGATTTCAACTTGTTGTGCTTTTTGGGATTTTGTTACTGCCTAACTTTGGTTTGGTTCATTGTTGGAAAAAAGTAGTGATTTTTGTCCTAAGCTTTGATTTTTGTTATCATACTGCTGAAAACTGAATTTTGAGGGCTATTTGCTCTTGTTAGGTTGTGTCACAAAATACTAAATTAGTCTACATAGAAGATGCATATCAAATGGTAGGATTTTCTGCTGGTGGTAACTGAATTGGTTGGCATTATAACGGATTTGTAAACTATGCTGTTAGAACTTCTGTATGTATCATCTTTTTTGTACAAAACAATTAGCTACTAGTTTTTGCATGCTACTATACCGTTTTGATTTCAATTCACAACATTACTTATATAGGTTTGGATCAAATTTTGAAGGGTTGCTTTGACCAAAATTTGAAAGTTGCATTTAGTATTGAGAAACATGACTGAAAATAACAAAAATAGGTTCTTTTCTCATGGATTTGGATCAAGGAATTTTGGTTTTCATCTTTTGTCCTGAATAGGGGCTTATTGAGTTTAATGTTATTTGGAATTTGTGCGCTTTTACTAGTAGTAGCACAGAATTTTGGTTTAGTCTCTATAATGTCTTTATCAGCTTTTTGAGCATTTTCTTTAATGAAAAAAAGGTATATGGTAATGTGCTAGACTTATTGGTTTGCTGCACATTGTCTTAAAATGCTTTTGTCAATCAGTTTTGATTGGGGAAATGAAACACAAACTTATGAGAAAAAATATGCAGAGAAAAAATATGCAGCAAATTAATTTCCTCCCCCTTTAGTTTTATTCCCTTATATTAGGGTTGCAAAGTGTTAGCAACTATATTTGATTTAGACGTCAATCAATTTGTATGAACTCTGTGCCCATTGGACATGTATATCATTTCAAATACAAAAGTGTCACTTGCAAATCTAGCCATTGATTGTGATAAAATAGATATCAATGGATAACTCATAGAATAGTGATCACGAAAGAGTTAGACTATGTCACACCAGCATCAGTGATAGTTCCACAATTTGCATCATTTGAATCTTTAGTCCCAACTGACTGTACACATACAGTAGGTGACGAAAATTTATTATCCATTTAATAAATCTTATATAAATATTAAACAAAAAATACACACACACACATTTATACTACTCCTTTAAGCGAATTTAACTAACTTACATGTTTTTTAGACATCTTGGCTATTGTTATAAAGAAATTTGATCAGCAATATGTTGGTGGTTCATCCAAATCTTACATAATACATGAATTTGTTGTCATGAATCACTAGTAAGATGCGTACCATCATTTCATTCTCAATCATATCTTTCTGTAATGTTTCTTCTTTTAGCATAGTTAACAAAAAAGCTTGATTGTTTATTGTGAATAAATAGGAGAAGGCTAATGATATTATCATTGTGGAATAATATTGCAATAGCTGAGGGTCAAGTAATTGTGCAAGCAGTGGATGTGATGCCGATAATGTTAGCTACAAAACTGAATGTTTCCAATCACTATGGTTCAACAAAAATTTTGATCTTTTGTAACATATTTTGCAATTTAGTTAATAAAGCTAAATTTGTAAATATATAATAGTTGGCCTATACTCATTCTCATCATATATGTATCTGTAGGAGGTTTTCTAAGTTCAACATCTTCAACAACCATTTTAGTCGATTCTCCAATTCCAAATTCACATAAGCTTAAAACATGATTTGCATCTCTCTTTCTCAATATATAATCTTTATATTCAAAAACTCATATAGTTTTTAACTTTGTTAATTATTTAATAATTATTTGGGAGATCAAACAATCAAAAGGTTGTTATTGATTGCTTAACATTGTTATTATGCAAAGAGGCAACAATCATTGCTTCAGATTACCACAAAATTTCAAACAATTGCAAATGCAACAAGATTTGATAATGTAATCTTTTATTTTTCTTTTAACATTTGTTTAAATATTCCTAACTAAATTAATACTTCTCTTGTTTTGCTTTAAAAGAAACATATAAAAGTTTTATTCTCATAAGCTAAAGATCTAACATAACAATTGAATCTTCTTTGTAGACATGATAAACATATTCTATTTTTTAGTTTTCAATTGGATAGGATTTCGATGAGGGTAAAAGCATAAATCACAAACTATAACCAAAGGTTGTATTACATGGCTTGCGAGAAGTGACATTCTTCGTACACAGCTGAATGCAATTGGCTACTTGATTGTAGAAAATGCAATGAACAGATTATTGCAAAACCAAGGTGAGATGCTTGTTATTCTTTATATTTCAAATTGATAAATTAAACTTTCTGATGAGATCATTTATATTCTTTGCATTTTAGGGAAATAGTTATAGATGCTATGCTATCTTTGATGACACGAGATGACTTGAGTTCACTATCTCTGGAGAGGATGCTATAAGAATTACTCAAATGAATGCAATAATGGCAATGGAGATTCTTCAAGCAGCAAGAAATTTGCAAATTTGATCTAATGAATTCCCATTGAAATAATTTAATATATCAAAATTATTTGCATGTGTAGGGTGATGTCGCTTCTATTGATAGAAAGAACAAAATGATAGAAAAAACTATTTTTCTCATAAAATTGAAAAAGTATTACAAGACATAGCATGATGGTGTACATGCACAATATACTGTGCTGACTCCGACTAAAAAAAAGGTGGAAAGAACTCCCATTATTGAATAGAAAGCAGCTAGAATTGTAATAGTTCCACAGGTTCAACCATCTAATCTACTGAATATACTTCCATCTCCTGCAGAACCAAAAAAGAAGAGGAAGCTATTTGTTGAAGGTAACATTCTTTTACAAAATAGCAATAAATTAGATGTCATACATTTAATTCTATATATTACATTTGCAATTTTTTTTATCATACTAAGATATAAGTGAAATTGTTTTAGATGATGATTTAACAGAAAGATTGTGTGATGTCGAAGAAACTGGTTTTATCAGGTTATTTATAGTTACTTAGCAATTATAAATCTATTAATATTGAGATACTACATTAATTTTACACTAATGCAAGAAAATGATTTGCTTATAGAAGGGGTATCATCAGGCAAAGAGGAAACAGGCGATTAATAAATAAAGCAGCAACTAGCAACAAACTCTAGATTACATCTTTTGACACGAAGATTATGACTACAAAATGACTATCTTGTTATGTGATATATGATGAAACTCAAGATGCCTTTTGTCATGGACCAATATATTTTTGCTTTGGTAGTACTTGAAAGCTAACTGAGACTTCCACATGTGTATAAGAAGATGGTCATTTTGGGTGAACAGGTTGAAAACTACTTGGAATGCAAAAACTTATCTCGTGCATGAATGCAATGCATATAAAGGTTGCTAGAATTCTTTAATAGTCAGTTACTAATGTATGTCTAATGTATACCTGGTAACTTTGCTCTTTTGGTTCAGAATTTTGTTGTCTGACTTCATCAGAACCTTGAAAATTTGGTTTGCTATTTATTTGTTGCTAGATCCTCTTTGCGTACATCTCGAGTGTTGAAAACTTTTGGGAACAAGTCATTCATTGTAGCTGTGCATGCATAATTTCAAGAGATGTCCACAATGTAATTTGCTCAGTTTGCTCTGTCTTTTTCCGAAGTCAATTTACTGTCAGTGTTGCAGACTTTGCTTATTGCTATGCAACAAATCTTTAGAAAGCAGGTCTCTTTGGAGACTGCTCTCTCTTGTTGAATTTTACCATAAATAGGTACATTTTCTCAAATTTGTTTCAAGCTAGTGATCAGTTACCATAAATATTACAACTAAAATTTGCTTGGAAATCGAGTTGAACACTGGTCACTTGGCCCGCTACCCACCCTTTATTTATGGAACTTTTGCTGGAACGGGAGCTCATTCTTCACAGCTCTTGAAGCTTTGATTTCAGGTTTCAAATTTGACTCACAGATGCTTAGCAATTATTGGATGCTTGCCTATCCACAAGTTTATTGTTTGTATTTTTTTATTTATAGGAAGAATTTATATTCTTTTATAAAATTTTTGGAATTTATTATGCCAAGACTTTAGACTGAATATTTCCAATTATCATTCATATTAATTGCTTAAGTTTAATTCTTATGCAATTAAAATTGTTCACCTAAAAGCCAGCGCCATGGGCGGTGTGCCTTTCTAGTTAGAAAAGTATATTTCTCATCTTTCTTTCTTTTTCTTTTTATTATTTTAACATTATTAAATATATAACTATAAATTATTAAAATTGTATTATTTAGTATGATAAAATTGGATTTTTTTTTATTTAAATAAGGTATTATATTTCTTGATAGTTGTGGATTTTTTGTAAATAAACCAAATCTTAACAAATTCACTGATGTCATTTGAAATTTTATTTGAAAATCTAAAAATGTCCTCTAATAACTATTTTGATTATTTTTGAGATAAAAACACCCTTAAGTCTATTTGTAATGTTATTACTACCATTGGAATATAATTTTAACATTATTTAAATTATTCATAATAAATTTATATATATTAACAAAAAAAAATTAAATATTGAATAATTTTTAAATTCAAGTTAAATTAAAAATAAAAATTTTAAATTATAATCAAATCTAAAGTAATTCAATAAAATTTAATTGAACTTATTTATTAATTAAAAATAAATAAAAAATAAAAAAATTAAAATTAAATCCATCTCTTAATTAATACAAAATATTAAAATAATAAATATACCTAAAATAATTTATTAATTTAAAACTAACAATATAATTTTAGTAAATTTAAATAAGTAATTTGATAATTTTTAATCATTTCAATATAATTTAAATCATTTTGAATAATATAATTTAATAATTTTAATTAAATATAATACGTAAAAAGCTAATTATTTTGAATAATTTTATGTTGAAACTTACTTAATAATATTAAATTAATGAATAATAAATTACTAAAAGTAAATAAGTTAAAAATTAAAAGAGAAAAGAAGAAAAGAGTTGGCCTTTTTCTCCCCCAACCCTAACACCCAACCAACAGACCACCTAGCCCCGTTCACCCAGCCAATCCCCCACCACCCACCCCACCTCGCCACCGATTGTTGGCCACAGGCCACTTGGCAGTGGCCAGCGCTAGGTTGCCAATGGCCGCTGGTCAAGGAGCTACTTGGCCAAGTACCTGATCATGGCCAGACGTGGCCGTCTGGCCAACTGCAACAAAATACACATCACGTAACAAATAATTTAGTAATCAAAAATAAATTCATTACTGTTTATAGTTAACGAAATGTAAGAATTTGTTACCTAAATGCTCATGTTGTGTAACTAAGAAAAACTCTTGTTACCATTAAGTAATTTTTGTTACGGAAAATATTTTCTCTTTTGTAACTATGTATAAAATTGTTACTAATATAAAATGTTACGAATAATATTTCTCATCATTTTTGAAGATTTATTTGTATCAAAAGTTCACACCTTTTGTAATGCTGGCAAAATTGTTACAAGCACAATGTAGTGTAAAAGATATTTTAGTTACTAAAGTTAAATTTACTTCTCTCCAAAATATCTTGCTGCCATAATTTATTCTATTATTTTGGTAACCAATTCTTTTGTTACTAATTTTTATTTGTATTTAAATTAAATTCCAAGCCATAATATTTGTTTCTCTAAATAATATATTTAACTCCTAAATTTATTTCAAATTTTATTCCACACAAATATAGTTTCTTCTAAAAGTGAATTGAACTTCACGAAAAAAGCGAATTGAGTTTAACAACTTATGTAAATTAAAGAAAGACCAAATGTTTTAGTTGGGCTTTTCTTTATATTTGAAATTGAGCATCTTTTATCTAAATTATAGAGAGCCTTTCCTTTACTTGTGCTTTCTTGATGCAAATTAAATTCTATAAAAAAGTTGATGAATTGAGCATTACAACTTTTTTATTTTAATATAAATTAATCAATTATTCATTAACTTTTGAATTCTTTTGAGCAAGTTCTTGTTAACAAGTTAGTTTAACCTAACTTTCAATTAACTAAGGGATTAAAGTTCCTTTAAATTTGGCTTCATATAAATTGAAGTAGTAATCAAGCATGCTTCACAAATTGATTTGTAAGAATTGGAGTTCTTTATTTTTAGTGAATTGGCGAAGCAAGCTTTATTTAAAAATTAGTCTTCACACTGATTTATAAAATAATTTAATTTCGTTCCACCAACTTATTTCTATGAGTTAGACTTCACTCAAATTAATGATTAGGAACATGTGATTGGGCTTCACTAAACTATTCTTAAGAATGTTGCGTCACCAATTTGTTTAGTAAATTAATTAAGTGGGCTTTGTTTAAAATTGGTCTCCACGTATATTTATAAAACAATCTAATTGGGTTGCACTAATACGTTTCAAGACTTGGGCTTTACTAATTTTGTTGTGGATTGTGAATTTTGGTTAATTTAAGAATGTGTTTTTAATTAATTTAATGAATAGTACCATTGGGCTTATGTAGATTATTTTTAAGAGTTTGGGCTCATCAATATTTTGTACTTTGATGAAGTAGTCTTTATTTAAAAACTTTGCTTTATATTAATTGTAAAATAATTTAATTGAGCTTTATCAACTTATTTTTAATAATTGAATGTTACTAATTTTTATGCGCATCGATGAGGAAAGAACCTTTAAAAAAATGGACTTCATATTAATTTATAGAACAATCTAATTGGACCTTACCAAATTATTTTCAAGAATTTGTGCTTCAACATTTTTTCAGTAAATTGATCAAGTACTTTTTCGTATTGGGCTTTACCGAGTTATTTGTAAGTGTTTGGGCTTCATCAATATTTTGTCATGTGATGAAGTGGGCTCTATTTCAAAACTTTGTTTTATATTAATTGTAAAATAATTTAATTGAGTTTCATCAACTTGTTTTCAATAATTGAGCTTTACTAATTTTTAAGTGAATTGATGGGGAAAAGTTTTTAAAAATTAGGCTTCACATTAATTTATAAAAGAATTTAATTGAGCTTTACTAAGTTGGTTTTAAGAATTGTGCTTCACAAATTTTTTAGTCAAGTGATCAAGAGGGTTTTGTTTAAAAATTGGGCTTCACATTAATTTATGTAATAATCCAATTGAGTTTCATCAATATCTTTTTAAGAATTGAGCTTCCTTAATTTCTTATTAAATTGATCAAGTAGGCTTTCTTTAAGAATTACGATTCATATATAATTTAATAGATAATGTAAATTTAGGTAGCTATGGCTTTTTGTCCCCACCATAACTTTGCATGGTCCAAAATTTGACTTCATACAAAAAGTAATTATTTTATTTTTTTAACTAGTATTAAATGACAATGTTATTTAATTAGTATCCTAGCTGCTACATTTTTCTCCTACCAAAATTTGAATCCATTGAAATGATAATAATTTTATTTGTTACTAATTCTACATACCAAATTAATATATTTTCCTTCAAAAGCTTGATTCCCTCCATAAATGAATCCTGTCAATTTTTTAATTCCCTCCAAGTTTTGGTCCCTCTATGTGTATAAATAATTTGTACAAAATTTGTTTTCTTTATCTTATATTATAAGATGAATTATGATGGTATTTTGAAGGTTTAAATTTAAATTTTTCTTTATTATAATTTATTATAACATTATTCTGAAACTAAAAAAATTAGGAAAATTATTTATGATTTCTGAAAAGTTTAAAATTTTATTTTTAATTAATTTGCTTTTGAAAAATAAAATTTTCTATATTCTAATTTTTATCATATGTAAAAGTTCAAGAAATATATTTCTCTAAAATTATAATTTGTTAAAGTTAAAATAACAATTTATAAAACATTTATATTAAAATACCTACTTTATCATTGATGTTGCTTAATTCTTTCTTTTATTGTGACAATCTAGTTAAATTGGAGTTTACACAATAAAATTATGTATGTATATATTCCTTTATTATATGAAGTCATAATATTGAGATATTCATTTTGGTGTAAGCATAGTGTAGAAAAAAATTAATTTAGAATATATAATTAAAACAATTTGTTATTAATAAAATTCAGCTGCAGTATAAATGAGAATCATAACCCATATACCAATTATTTATTCATGGCCCAAGTTGGATGAGAAGCCTAAACTCTAAACAACTTGAATTCAGATCAAATCAATGTCATCAAATTTAAATTTGATCATATATGTTTGTGTTCAAAGTCAACTTGATTATAGCACCCTACCCAAGAGATGCTTGCTTTGGGCTAATGTGCTACTCCAATACATTCCACAAATATTTAATTCCAAAATGCACCTCCAAAATTCAATTTCGATTCATAAACTACACAGCAATTCAAAATTTAATAGCTCAAGTGATAGTAGCTTAGCATTGACCCAAAAGATCATTTCAGAGTGCAGAAGCAATATAATTTCAAACTCCAAGTAAACTTTACAAGGAGTATGACATATTCTCATTTAAAGTCTTATATATAGCGACATATCTCAACTTAAAGTAACACCACAAACCAACATTATATACATGCCAAAAGTCTTTCAGCAAAGTTCAGCCTTGTCCACAATCTTAGTCCTCGTAGTCATGATCAAGTGATATCCAAATACCTATCATATAATAGTTCTTCCAGGCAAGTCATCAGCCCTCATTCTTCACTTGTTTATACCTGTTTGAGAACATTTAAGAAATACATGGGAGGGTGAGTCATAAGGACTCAGTGAGGAACAAGGTAAAGCTATGTACGATCTTTCAAGAATTAGGGATTCAATAACAATAAATCACTGACAGTTTAACATAAGAAGAACAAGGTTATGCCAAAAATAGAACAACAAAAAAGGGTCAAGCTACTAGCAAATGCTAGGTCAGAAGCTGTAACCATTGGTATAATGACCTAATCGACTCAACCAATTTACACCAAGTACCCTTGTGCCTCCATAACAGTTATCGCCATCAACCAACTCAACCAATCTTGCTGAGGAGGTTTAGGGTCATCTCAACCAATTATAGTTGGGAGGTATAGATGTCGACCAACTTAACCATTTTACTATAGGAGGTTTTTCTGTCAGCTCATTTGCCCCCGACAACCGCTTGATCTAGATTGGGAAATCACTCCAACCCAGCAAAATATAATTTCAAAAATAGCAAATTCAATCACATATGCATGGCGATAATCACATACAACATGCATATCAAAGTACCCTTGTGCCTCCATAACAGTTTAGTTCAGTACAATAGACAATTAGTTCAATAGCTTGAGCATGGCTGCTCAACAATAATAGTAGTTCAAGTATACCAGCTTGGCAATAACAATAGCTCAAGCATAATAGCTTGGCGATAACAATAGCTCAAGTATAACAACTTGGTAAGGCACTCAGCCCAACAATTCTCCTATACACATATCTTTCAGTTTGATCAATCAATCAATCAATTAATTGCCAACATGGCAGAAGATTGAGCTTCATAATATAGTTTCAATAAAGCTATCATGGTAAACAACGATAGACAAAATAATTAAGGAATCCAACATGGCTAACAATAATATATAATATGATTTAATTGGTACATTAACTTGTGAGACACTAAAATATTCATAGTACCATAAAAAGAATAAATTAGTTAATTCAAAATGGTTTTGATACATGATTTGACAATGGTATGTTTCATAAGTTCAACAATTAGCAGTATTCAATGAACGATAATCAAGTTAATAAAACCTCATAGGGTTCAGAAAGCAACAATAAATGATAAGATAGTCAAGGCAATAGAATCTCACAGGGTTCAGAAAGCAGCAATAAACAATAAATAGATTTGATATCAAGCAATAGAACCTTATAGCAATAAATGATAATTAGGTCAGATGTCAAGCAATAGAACCTCATAGGGTTTGAAAAGAAGCAATAAACAATAACCAGATCATATGTCAAGTAATAGAACCTCATAGGGTTTAATAGTTAATCAATAACAGTAACAATAGCAAAGACAAATATCAAATCAACAAAACTACTCAGGGTTCATTCACAATAATATTGCTTTACTCAAGTAAGTGCTAGATCGATGGATCCTCACAAGGTAGGCACAAATACCTAAGAGGTTAAGATCATCATAGGATTCAATAATCAACAAAGTGCTATAATCCAATTAAGTACCAAAGCGACAGATCCTACAAAGATCAATAATCAATGAATAGTTATAATTTAAACAATAACCTAAAGTGGAAGACCTTCACCTTAATGACATCGGCAATGAAATCAGACTTTGCTGATCTTCAAGGCCCAATTCTCCATCACCTATTCAAAAGAGTAACTTTCCATCAAAATCCTTGTTCAACCCTAATGATCACTAACATTCATAATCATACTAATAATAGTCCTATTTGAGTAATTATTCGACTAATTCATTGGTTAGGGTTTGTTTCAATATTACTGCCCTAAACATTTTATTTGCATCGAATAGGTAAATGTTTATAAAGTTCATTTATACTGCTAAAATAATAAAACGGAATCCTTAATTTATATATATAATTCTATAACAATACTTGATATTGATTATGGCAATCTAGTTATCGACAAAGTCCAAGTTTTCGTTGCTTAAGTCATGGTTACATAAAATTAGGATTTTCTTCACTCAGTAAATCAAATTCACTCAAATTTATCACATGATAATACAAATATGAGTCTACCAAACTTATAATGGTACAAGCATGGCCTAAATATTGGTTCTGTATCATTTCAATTGACCTAATTATCACCATTTGGGTCCCCAATTCATTAAATGAGGGTTTCTTTACCTAGTTAGCTATATAACCTATAGTTTACATGAAATAATACCATTTTGGATTCACTAAGCTTCCTTAATCGATCAAGTGTGTTCTGTTATCATGCATGGGTGTTCTAATCAACCATTTCTATTATTATTTTCAATAATACAAGGTTTTACGATGATTAGAACATGCATACCATACATGTAATTACATACACAAACAACTCCATTCTTTTTAGAATTTTGATGATTAGAACCCGTGCATGTAATCACCATGACAAGATAAAGATTCTGTTTAGTTGCTGCTATTGTGCCACCATTGCCGGAAAACTTCACCATCATTAGAAAACTCCACTGCCATCACCAGAAGATGCTCCTCAACTCAACTAAACAAACCCCTCAAAATTTTTTTGATTCTAACATCATTTAGTTGGTCAATTGACCAAAAATTCAAAATCTTGCTACTAATGCAGTTGCTTGATTTTCTTTCGATCACTTTGCCATCGGTGGTCCATTTTGGATGTTCAAGCTATCGTTGTGAACCTTGAGTCAAGCTCTACAAAACCTAATAGTTAAACTCAATTTTTCATCACCAAAACAAAGAAACCTATCACCATAGCCGTAGCTGTAACGTTTGAGCTAAATTTTCAACCGCTACACTAGTTAGTTCTATAAGATGTTGGTATATCTGAGTTCCTTGAGTTGAGAGTAGCAAAATGGTATACAATTTGTTAGGTTTGGTCATTCATCGAAAAATATGGTTGGAGGAAGAAGACACGATGGTGTTGGTGAAGAATAAGATGAAAATGGGACTAAATTGAAAGTTTGGTATTTATAGAATTAATCTTTTTTTAATTGCAGATTGATCCCCAAAAATTTTATTCAGCCTTCAATTGAGCCCAAAGGTTTTGATTAGATTCAATTTGGCCACTAAATTATATCAATCCTCACATTGGATCCATTAACTAAAACAAATTAAACATTGACCCTTCCTAATTTAAATAATGGTACGATTAAATTTTCTTATATTTACATTTTAACCCACAAAACTTCAAAAATTATACAAAAATTAAATAAATTCTTAAAAAATAATATTTAGATAAAATATCAAAATAATTTATTTGGAGGGGAGTTACGTTGATAACCTATAGGATCTATTGGATGAGACTAAGAAAGTTGGCCGACACTGAAGTAATAAAGAGATATAAGAAGTACTACCATTTCCACCGGCAAAAAGGCCATGATACGGAGGACTATTTCAGTCTTCATGATAAGATTGAAAAGCTTATTCAACAAGGCCATTTGGAAAAATTTATTAATGAGAATGCGAAGCAACATATGGGAATCTCCAACTAGATTCTTTGTAGAGAAAGGTCGGGTAGCTCGAGGAAAGAAGACAAAGGGAAAAAACTTGCCCATGATTTCCACTCGCCCATTTGAGGAGTTATTGACACCATTGCAAGAGGACTGATAAGGGGGATTCAAAATTAGCCTAGCAACAGAACCAACGAAGGCTAGAATCGACCAAATCTACTCTGGCTGCAAAAGTTTTCCAGCTTTTGACTAGTATAGAGCCAATCTCTTTCACCTACTCCAACCTCGCCCACATCGAGAGCAAAAGGGTTGACAATAAGCTGGATTGCCCCATGGTAGTATCTATTGAAATATTAAATTTTGAGGTCATGAAAATCCTGGTTGACAATAGTAGCTTTACAAACATTATTTTCCTATCGATCTTGAAGAGAATAAACTTAGGCCAATTGAAATTTGAGCTTGTTCATACACCTTTGGTCGAATTTAGGGGGATGAAGATCATTCATTCATCATTCATTCAACAATTAAATGAACAATAAATAAATCTAGAATTAATAATTAATTTCAACAATTAAATGCTTATCTCATAAAAAATAATTGGACAAGCGTAACTCTTATGCTAGAAATTTGAGATTAACTTTGAAAAGTTTTAAGAAAAACAAATGTCAAATGTTATTTTGAGGACTTGCACAACAATTGTGCATCTATAACGTATAATTTAACATCAATTTTTTGGCCTTTACGGAGCCAAGAAAATGGCTCAAAACTTGTCCAACCCTCAATCGGTGGCTATGGGTTGAGCTAAGTGTGCCACTGCCTTGGCAGCTTGCTCAAAGCTGGCGAGCAGCCCTTGTTTTGGGGTCAAAGGCTAATCAAGCCATTTTTTAACTTAAATTTTGTGCACCAAAAATTTTAGAACATATTTTAAACATAAAATCACATATTATGGACTAATTTTCAGATCTAAAACTCATTTTAAAATTAAAAATTAAAGTGCTCAAACATGCTTCAAAAAATTAAGTCTAAGTTAGAATCAAATTCTCTAAGAACCTCCAAGCAAACCCCAATCCAATTGGATCCAAAAATGACCAAAACTCTTTCATCCATAAATTAACATGTTGTACCATCATATAACATCAATTAATGCCAAATCAACATTCAATATTAATCACTATGAATTAAAACATACTAACTACATTAATTAACACTTAAATCACATAATAGCATGCGTTTAATTCATCCATTAAGGAGCCACACACAAATCTACCAAATACTCCAATCCATCAACTGAATCAAGAATTTGGTGATCTAGATTAATCCATCACATGAATCAATCAACCAAATAAAATCCAAATCTAAGCATGATTTAAGCTCTGATTCCACTTGAACGCAAGTAAGGCACTAGGATCTGATATCAAAACTTTAAAACACGAAATTAACAAGTGCTTACAAGAATTACAAGGATATAATCATGCTAGGAATTCATATATTTTGAAATCATTATCTTGAAAAGAAAACTCCAAGGAGTAGAAAGAGAACACTTCACTAGTCCAAAAACGGCTTGCAACCAGTGCAGTTGGAAGAGTGCGATGATTGCCCTATCAAATATCCTCCAAAAATTTTGAAAAAATATATGGAGCTTTAAAACACATTTATAAACTCTAATTTAAAATTTTATATTAAAAGGCCGTCTGGAACTCCCTAGAGAAAAGTGCCAAACCGGACTTTGTGCAAGTTGATCTCCAGAAACAAGTAAGCCAAATGTCTTGCCTCTATTGTAATGATCCACACACCAATGAGATCTTCCTAAATATCTAGTCTATAATCTGGAGTAAGACCCGAGATTCAAAAATGGTGGAGGCCAATTTTTGGTAGGGAAGAAAAAGAAGAAAGCAAAGCTTTCAACATATGAATGCTTACTTATAAAAGGTTTTGGAGGGAAAGAGGGAAGAATCTAATTCTTCACACCAAATGTGATATGCACAAACTCCTCTCTCTATATCTATATAGAGATGCTAAAAATATGTGATGCCAAGTTGGAATTACACAATGCATGAGGGGGGCGGCCATATGGGGTTGCCAGGTGGCAAATGTAAATTTAAATCGCATTTGAATTTTATTTGCATCTTAATTACATTTGAAATCTCATTTCAAATTAATTATGACACTAATTCAAATCTCATTTGAATTTTCTCTCCAAATTTTAATATTCCCAGTTAATTAAATTAAACTATTTAATTTAATTAATTATCCTTTGGCTTAACTCTTTAAGTCAAACTAGCTTAACTCTATAAGCTTAATTTTGTTAACTTAACTCTTTAAGTGAACTTGACCAATTGATGGTCATGTTGGCACCAAATAATTAACTACTTAATTATTAATCTAATTTAACTCCTTAAATTAGTACTTAAATTAATCAAGCCAAAATTAACCTTCAAACTTGGTACCTCAAAAATTGGTCTATTAGGAGAAATCCCTTTTTAACACTTAGAAAATTTTCTCCAAAAATTAGGAAGCTAATTGGATTTTGTGTGTGACCTAATAGGTTTTACTATTCATTGGACATGGGCTTACAATTCTTTATGACATTTGAATATGTTATATTCATTCTAGTTTAAAACTTATTTTAAACTAGTCGACTCAATTCAATTAATCTCATTAATTGAAGAATACCTAATATCCATGGTTAATGCCCAACCACATGCCTAATAGCTTCATTAAACTAGGGCAAGATATTTGTCAGCTCTCTAATAGCCTCTATTCTACATCTCTATTCTCAATGTTCAATCCCATTGTGTGACCTTACCTTTGAAAAACTCCTTTTCCAAATTATGACGTCACCTTGTGCAAGAATTTGTTGGAATTGATTATTATAGAACATGTAGGAGATACACTCACCCTTCACAACAGTGAGGAGTCAGATTCCATCTTAGATCTCACAAACCTTCACGTCAAGTAGCTCACACCCAATCTCAACTTGAAAGACCCACTGGGTGGTCAAGGAAAAGTCAAAGCATGAAGATCAGACACAAAGTTTCCATGGATCATCAAGTCAATGAACTAATAATATGCACTAGCATAAGTAGAAGAACTAGCTACTACTGACTTGTCGTTGTAGCTATCTAGTGTATTCTCTAGTGGGTCTTTGGTGCCTTGTTCTCTAACAAGCACCTACTAATATGCACCTATATCTCATACAGTTGCTCATGGAATGGAGCAATCTCTAACCCTTAGATTTATGTGTCGTTAGTGCAAGTCTATCTGAATCTTAGATGCTCTATCTTTAAAGATCTCATGACTTGAAAGATTTAAAATCACGACTATATGAGACTTATTCCATGGTCACCAAACCATAGTCATATGTGATCTAAGGGTTTCATCCAAATGCTAGTAAAGTGAAATAAATCATAAGATAAAGATAGACATATAACGAATATCATTTAATCAAGATTATTTTTACAAAGAATCAAATTTTACAAGGCTAGTCTCATTGGTTTGCAAGGTACTATTTCAACAATTGGGAGAGTAAATGCAATGGGCATTTTATCACCTAACTAGGTAACAAGAGCCGACCGCTCTTCAAAATTTGGAGGAATGCGAGGAAATCAGGCTTCTAGTGGACAAAATAATATGACCAGACCCTGGTCAAATTGAAATAGTATCTTATAATGCCCTAAGTGCTTTCCAAGCTTGAGATTGGAGAAGTCCTTCACATGTACTTAATGGCCTCCTTAACAGTAATCTATTCAATTTTAGTTTTGACCTCCAAGGGCACCCATCAACCTGTGCAGCAAAGCATTGCACAACCCCAAGGACAATTGTATGGAAATTAAGAAGTTTGCCTTCACATTGGTCACCATTGCTAGGAAACTCATATCGTACTTCTAGTCTCACTCCATATCATCTTAATAAACTAACCACTGGGACAAGTATTATCCAAACCAGACACATCAGGAAGATTGACCAAATGGCCCATCAAACTGGGAGAGTTCGATGTCACCTTACAACAATGAACTGTCATTAAGGTCAAGAGTAGGTGGACTTCATCATTGAAAGACTCAACCTTCTTGATCAGCTTGATTAGGACTCCCTCATGTGGTCCCTAAACATCGATGGTATGAGGCATTCTCTGCAGGTTAAATAGTATGACTTTATGATCAAACTTAACTATCCCATTACAAATAATGAAGTGAAATATGAAGCCCTCATTGTTGGTATGGGGATAGTAGAAAACAGAGGAGTCAGATAGCTAGTAGCAATCACTGATTCTTATTTGGTCGCAGAATAGGTCGATGCCAACTTTGAAGCTAAAGAGATTATAATAAGCAAATATTTAGCTGAATTGAAAAGCTTGTAGCAGCAATTCAAGCAGTTCATACTTAGCTAAGTCTCTCAATTAGAGAATGAGTGAGTCGACGCGCTGTCAAAATTTGCTAACTCAACCAAAGAACTAGAGACAAGATAATCACATTTCTCATCGCTAGCAAGCCCTTTGTAGATAGTGTCAACTAGAACTTGCTATGGTAGATTGAAGACATACTCTCTTCTAGACAAGATGAGATAAAAGCTTACTTGAGAGAGGGAATAAACCTAGACAATAAGATCTAAACGTGTCGGCTTCAAGGCTAATTAACTAAATTCACTCTAGATGAGCATCGTTAGCTTTACAAGAGATTGATTTTAAGGCCACTACTCGGGTGTCTAACACTAAAATAGCCACATGACGTCTTGCATGAGGTCTATTTAGGCATTTGTAGCAATTTTTCAGGATAGTCATAAGCTCATAAAATCATTAGATATGGGTACTTTTGGCTAACTTTCATGAATATAATAATCAATATTGCTAGGAAGCGCCCTTTTTACCAAGTTCACTCCAACAAACCTCACTAGCCTGTTGTTACTATGGTGCCTATCTAGATCACTTTGCTATTTGACCAATGAGGGATTAACATAGTCAGGTGTTTCCCAAAAACCATGGGGTATAGAAAGTTTAAGATCGTTATGATCAAATACTTTATAAAGTAGGTCGAGGCAAAAGTAGTCCCAAAGATAACTAATGTAGCCATTAAAAGCTTTATTTGGAAAAATATTATTTGCTGCTTTGATTTACCGAAAGTGTTGATATCTGACAATGGGATGCAATTTCAAAGTACGTACACTAGAAGCTGGTGTGAAAGCCAGGGAATTCAACAACATCTACTTCAATTGAAAACCCCTAGGCCAACAGTCAAACAAAGGTCATGAATAGAATGGTCCTCAATATCTCAAGTCCTGACTTGAAAGCACCATGGCAAGTTGGGTAGATGACCTTTGAGGGGTGCTTTGGGTATATAGGACCACTCATCGAATAGCTACAGGCCATAGTCCCTACAACTTGGTCTATGGTTTAGAAGTAGTTGTCCTAATAAAACTTATGAGTGATCAACTACAACGTAATCAAAAATAGCACCAAAAAAAATAAACTCAACCTCAAGACATTCGATAAGCTTCGACAGCAAGCGTACTTGACTATGCAAAAATAAATGCTGAAAATGGCAAAACATTGCAACAACGGTGTCTGACCATAAAGTTTCAAAGTCGGTGATCTCATCCTCAAAAAGGTCAAGGTGTCAAAGAGTGTAGGCAAACTTGACCCTAAATGGAATGCCCATACTCTATTATCATGTAGCGAAGCACAATACTTACCAACTCATAGACTGGGAATGAACTCCTTTTATTGTGGAATGTAACAAATTTGAAAAAGTTCTATATATAAAAAAGGCTTAAAGCCTCTACCCTCACATGTCAGAATATTATTTCAACTCAATGAAAATTATTTTCATTTCTACATCTACTTGTTCACACCATCAAATCACGACTTCATGCCACAATGTAAACAACATGATCATTTACAATCGACCACGTAGTCAATCCAAAAATCAACTTTAAGCCATGATATAAGGTTTTGTTGCCAAACCTATCGAATGATATGATTATTTACAATCAAACATGCAATCAACCTAAAAACTGGCTTCAAGCCATGATACAAGGCGTCATTATCCAACCTATCAAGCAATGTGATCATTTATAGTCGACCATGCAATCAACCAAACAACAGGCTTCAAGCCTTAATGTGAGGCTATTTTGCCTACCTAATTTTAGCCATCTGTAATAGACCCTATATTTGATTACAAATATGATGCTCTTAGGGAAACCTAAATAAATAGATTAATTGCCTACCATCGAATCCTCAATCGACTCAACATTATTCTTAATAATTAATTATAGCCTCCTATCTAAAATTGAACTCAACCATGTAGTCGAAGAAAAGTTTATATGATTCATTTGCCAATCAATTCTAAATCAACCATGAACTTCACATTATATAATTTTTAATCAAGGATTGCATTTTGTTAAGACGTTGTTGATTAACATTTTGACATTTGACAAGATTGAAAGCATTCCAACAAATGTAAAATGTAATACACATCGATAAACAAAAAATAGTTTTTCATTTAAATTTAAAACATCTTATTACAATGTTTAGTATTTCAGAGTACCTCATAGGGCGACCAAAAAGAAAGGGGGGGCAAAAAGTACATAGCTCGAGTAGTAAGTGCTGGATAAGAAGGCCATGTCTTATCAACTAAGAATGGGTGCCCACCAAAGAGGAAAAAGTTAGCCACATTGACTCTTCCATCCCTAATGTCAAAAGTGAAGTTATTCACAAAGTTGAACTTAATATTTATAGCCTCAACCTTAGCCATGTAGGGAGGCACAACTATAGGCGTGGGTACTAGCACCTCAACAAAAATAGCTTCATCAAGATTCACTTTCTTAATAGAAGCAATCTCACAAGGGTCTGGGTACATATGGAGCTGCTCATGAAGCAAAGGGTTCAGATACTACCTATTTTTGAGATGGATTGTATAGTCAAGAAACTCCAGCAATTTAAAGGCTTTTTTGAAAGCATCATTCACATCGTCAATAGAGAAGACAACACTATCATCCTAGAAAGTGAAGGCCGACATAAACTATTAAATTACCTCTCATCAAATATTGGGTAATGTTCTGGTAAACTCGTGATGAGAAAATTCCAAGGTAGCATTGTATCTGTGGGCTCAACCATTGTTATGGTAGGCTTGCCTCTTCACCTAAGCTTTTTTAAGAAGCTCTTCAGCCGCGCTTCTTTCCCTTATAGTCGTTAGTAGCTTAACATCGCGTCTCTCTCCTACAGATGTTTGGTTAACTACTTGACCTTTATCTTTGCAGACTCGTGCTCAGTCTTTGTCATCTCTATCTTATGCTGCTTATCTTACAACCTATTGAGCTAGACGAGAGCAATCGTTAACCTTCAGAACATATGGTAGCTCAGCTGGCTAACTTGTGACAATAATAACATTGGTCAACACAACAAAAATCTAGTGAATTGTTAACAAAAGGTATTAATCGACTAAAATATTACTGTGTTGGCATGATAAACCAAAGCTTTTATCACCATGCCTTGACTCATTTCCATCACTTATGCTGGTCAAACGCAAACAAATCAACTATCATAACCCTCATCGATAGGGATCTAGTCCCTCTCATGTCATCATTGACATCAAATTATAGACCACCAATTTGATCCTAAATTGCAGTGAAGGTAGGTCGGCAAGATTAGCGAGCTTGTTGTGCCCTTGACACTTGAAGAAGTTAAAACCTATCAAGGTGACGGGCACCCTGGCTTTATCTTTACCTTTCTCTATTGTTGTTCTCTTCTAAGCTAGCCCCACCTACTCAATCATGAGACTCTTCAATTGAGCTGATGGACTACTGCTTCGGGGAGTCATTAGTTAATTCAGCACTGCAGCAGAAACAAACTATGCAGCAATTGGGGTAATAGCCTCTCATCAAGCCGTCGTGCCTCCACAGCACTCTTGGTTCATTTACATGTGTGTTATAACTTGAGCACGTGTCTGACTCATGATTTTTTCTTAATCTATAAGATAATAAAACTAAAAGTACCTTAGAATCAACTAAAGAGTTCAAATAAAATGATTAAAGGCACACAGATAAATAGCTACCTAATTGTGTATCCATGAGAAGGTTAAGCTAAGTAAGCAACAAGTTCACCACCATAAGATTTCTCTCCTCAACATAGCCTGATGCCACCATCTACCCAAACTCAACTAGATCCAATATAAAAGTGTTGGGCTATATTGGGGTTTGGTTTCCAGATATCTCAACATGTACCTCCATCGAGCCCTGAGAATGTCAAAATCAACCCCCTAGGGGATTAAACTTAAAAGTAGTTGATTTTTCATTTTTAACAAAAGGAAAAAGCTGGGGTTACCAAAAACTTTTGATAGGGGTAAGCTATCAAATAATAATAGCTCAACTGCTTAGTACACCCCAACCTTTAAGATATGGGAGGTGAAAAAAGTTGCTAAAATTCATAAATGTAGGAGGCTGATTGTGAGTATGCATTAGGACCACAAAGTTATATATGGTCAAGAAATAATTCAAAAGAAGTTGGGTAATAAAGGTCTAGAGGCCCTTTAGGAGATCAAATATCAATTAAGCAAGAGAAAACCTAAGTCCACATCTAAGGTCATCTTCGAGCATAGCAATGTAGCTAACAGATGGTAGATGCATCTTGTGTTGGAATAGTGCTTGGCAAGCTAATAGGATTGGCAAGCTAATAGGATTGGCCTTGTAAAGTTATTTCCTTGTAAAATAATGTTGATTGAATGATATTCTTAATATGGCTATCTTTATCATATGCTCTACAATACTTCATTGGCATTTTGATAAAGCCCTTAGGTCACTCATCACTATAGGACTTGGTTTGATGACCATGAAATAAATCTTACATGGTCATAATCTTAAATCTTCCAAGTCATAGATTTTACAAAATAGAGCATCTAAGATCTAGATAGACTTACACTAATAATGCATAAATCCAAGAGTTGGATATTACTACATTCCATGAGCAATTATATGAGATACAGATGCATGTTGGTGGGTGTATGTTAGAGAATAAGGTACTAAAAACTCGCTAGGAGAATCTACTAGATAAATATAGTGGCAAGTTCTCCAACTTATGCTCGTATATATTATTAGTCCTCTGACTTGAGGATCCATGGCAACCTTGTATCTGGTCCCTATACTTTAACTCTTCTTTGGTTACTTAATGGCTGTTCGGGTTGAGATTAGGTATGAGCTACTAGGCATAGAGGTTTGTGAGATTCAAGATGGAATCCAACTCCTCATCTTTTGTGAAAGGTGAGTGTATCTCCTATGTATTTTATGATAATCAATCCTAAGAAATCCTTGCGCAAAGTGGTGTGACAATTTGGGAAAAGAGTTTTCCAAAGATGAGGTCATAGAACAGAATCAAACATTGAGAATAGAGATATAGTATCGAGGCTATTAAGGAGTCGACAAATATCTTGCCTAAACTTTTTTTGAGAGATAGGAGACGAAAGGACCATATTTGCATGGTATACATAAAGCTATAATGGTTCTCCAAAAGCATCCATTTCAGACAATTAGTTAGGCTCATGGGCTTGAGGTTGGACATTGACCATAGCAATTGAGTACTCTTCTATTAATGAGATTAATTGAATTGCATCGATTAGTTTAAAAGTGTTTGAAATAAAAATAAATATATGACATTCAAAAGTCACGAGTTGTGCACCCATATCCAATGAATGGTAAAATTTATTAGGTCACACACAAAATCTAATTAGCTTTTTACTGATGGAGATATTTTTTGAGTGTTAGAACTTCTTTCCTAGTGGACTGATTTTGAGGTGATCGATTTGAAGGTTAATTTTAGATTGATTAATTTAAATGTTAAATTAATCAATTAATTTAAGGAGCTAAATTAGACTAATAATGAAAGAGTTAATTATTTGGTATCATTTGATCTCCAATTATCATGGTTAAACTTAATAGTTAAGATTGTTAACTTAAGAGATACGTCAAAGGTTAATTAATTAAGTTAAAGTATTTAATTTAATTTTGGAGGAAAAATTCAAATGAAGAGTTAATTTGAGTTGATATTTAATTAATTTGAAAATAAATTCGACATTAAATTGAAATGCACATGAAATTTAAATAAAATTTGAATTTATATTTGCTAACTTGGCATGCAAGTTGGCCGCCCACCTTGAGGAAGGTGTGATGCCAACTTGGCATGACACCATTCTCCACATATATATATATATATAGAGAGGGGGCATGTATTTAGCACTTGCAATTTGGTGTTAAGATTAAAATCTTTCACATTTCCCTCCAAAACATTTTTCGAGCATTACATCATGTATTGAAGCTTTGCTCTCTATTGTTCTCCTACCTTAAAATTGGCCTCCACCATAGATTTTATCCTCTTTTTCTCTAGCTAAAATTGAGGAGAAATTGGAAGTTCAATTGATATGAGGATCATATCAATAGAGGCGGAACATTTGGTTTGCTTTCCTTGGGAGATCCACTTTATAGAATGGCAATTTTGTTGAATTTTTATGGGCAGATCTAGATCAAGTTTTGCTCCAAAATTTTCAAAATCTTTGTCAATGAGTGGAGAATGTTGAGATTTAATTTCATGAATTTTGGCGATCTCAAAGCCTAGCAAAAGCTACTATTTCTCCGCTATGCTAATTTCTGGTAGGTTCTAGATTGGTGAAGAGTTCACTATCTCTCCTTGGAAATTAGCCATTCACTGTAATCCTCTTACCAGATCCAGATCTATATCATGTTTAGATCCTTGTTAGCTTGAGTAACCTAGTTAGTTTTAGCTTTTGAAGTTTTAATTATTGGATCCTAGTGCTACTCTTGCCTTCAAATGGTATCAGAGCCTAATTCTTGCTATGATTTGGACTTTTGATTAATTGATTCATGTGATGGATTGATAAAAATCACCGACTACTTGATTCATATGATGGATTGGAGTGTTTAGTTGATGTTATGTGTGGTTCCTTGATTAAGGAATTGAAAGCATGCTATTACGTGATTTAAGTATTGATTCATATGATTAGTATGTTTTAATTCATAGTTATTAATGTTGAATGTTAATTTGTCATTAATTAATGTTATATGTTGATATAGCATGTTGATGATTGATCAAAAGAGTTTTAGTTATTTTTACATCCAATTGGAATGGAATTAGTTGGAGATTTTTGGACAATTTGATTCTCACTTAAACTTGACTTTTCAAGCATGATGAGCACTTAAATATCTAGTTTTAAAATGCAGTTTAGATCTGGAAATTGGTCTATAAAGTGTGACTTAACGTGTAAAAAGACTTCTAGAATTTTTGGTGCATAAAAGTTGAGTTAAAAATTTGCTTGACTTGCCTTTGACCTAAAATAAAGGTTGCCGTCCAGCCTTGGCACACATTGGTAGGGTAGTGACTAAGAATCACTACCCAACTACATGCCTACCTTGGCTAATAGCACCTGGTCACGGGTTGGGAAGACGTTAAATTATGTTTTATGCATGCAAAAATGTTGTGCAAGTTCTCAAAAATATGTTTGACATTTTTTATTGCTTTTAAAATCTTGTTGAAGTTAATCTCCAATTTATTGCATAAATGTTATGCTTGAACAATTATTTATTTATGAGATAAGCACTTAATTGATAGAATTGATTTTCAATTCTAGATTTGTTTATTGTTCATTGAATTGCTGAATAAACAATGAGTGAATAAGGATGATAAGGAGCCTTCTAATTTTGATTTTATTTATTTCAAGTTATTGAAATAGTTTATATTAAATAGGATTACATGACTCTTGTTCTATCTTGCAAAAGTTATGAGAGTAGAATCACTAGGAGTGAGTTTTTTTTTATTTTGTAAAAGTTGCAAGGAGCAAAGAGGATCTAAGAAGGCTTGAAGACCAATGAATGTATGGGATATACTCATGTAATAACTTAGTTTAATAAACCCAATTAATATCAATCGAGTGATGCATCTATAGCTCTCAGTGCATCACTTAGTTAGGCTCATAGTCATCCCACCCTATGAGCATGTTAGGTGTATTTACTTATTTATGCTTTTCACATCCTATTGATGTATAAGATGCATGATTAGGATATAAAAAACCTAATAAAAAGATAAAATAATGAGATCTTTGCATGCAAAATCTCTCCACTTAGAATGTCTAAGTGCTTTTCAAATATTAAGTAAAAATGAATACAAATTAAAAGAGTTTTAATTAATCAATGTCTTCTATCTATAGTATGTGGCATGATGATGCTGCCATTATTTATGTGATGTCTCACGAGTCACGGGTCACACTCATAATGGAAAGTTCTGACCATATACTTTGAACCCTTGATTTGAGAACCCTCATGCATCAGCACACAAGTTGTGGGATGATGTTAGACCATCTCAAATCAAAGTTTGAGTGGTAGGTCTGACTTAACAACAAGTAGTGTAGATGTCTTATGAGTTGTAGGTCTACATAAAAGTGAGGCAAAGTAAATCAAGAGTTGCATGAGATTCAATTAGCAAAATTTGCTTAGCTTTCAATTGATTATGAATGTATCACAAGTCATAGGTCCACTTACAAGTTTTTGGGATCTTGATTCTCACTAGGAAATATAATTTCCTAAATTATTCTTGAAGGTGAAGGATTTGATAAAATAGTGGGAGAAAAATATGCTTGAAATACCATGAACATGTTTTTAATATCAAATTATCACATGCTTATTCTCATTTTTCACCTCTTGTAGATTTTTGAAATCTTCAAACAAATATCTAAAAATCTACTGGCAGGCATTTTCGAAACTAATGAACTCACTAGGTCTAACTTCTAAGATTGGTTGAGAAACCTCAATAATTCTTAACTTTGAAAAGAGGACATACATTCTTGATCAAAGTTTGTCGAATGCAATAGGTGATGACCCAACCAAAGAGGCCTATTAATTATTTACTAAATTTATAGATGATGATTGACAAGTGAGATGCCACATGTTGGCATCCACGACTAATGAGCTCCAGAAGACTCACGAGTATATGAGACATACTTGTGAGATCTACAAACACCTATAAGAGTCGTATAGTGTGTAAACAAGATACAAAAGGTTCGCTTTGTCTAAAGAGCTCTTTAGGTCAAGGATGGTTGAAGGGTCTAGTATTTATGATCATGGGCTAAAGATGATTGGATTCATCAAAAAGCTTGGACAACTCAACATGGTTATAGATAATGACCTTTATGTGGACTTGATCCTCCAATCATTACCCCCATTGTTCAACCAATAAATTATGAACTTTAATATGTCCAAGTAAAAGATAACGATCAATGAATTGGTGAACATGCTTATGACCATCGAGGTGACTATGAGAAAGAAGAAAATTCTTATACTTGTTTCCTTCTCTAAGTTGAAAGATCCTAGGGGCCCTAGAAAGGGAGGTAAGAGGAGAGCCTTAGAAAGGGAGGTAAAAGGAAGAAGAGTTCTTCCTCGAAAGAGAAATACCCCAAGAAATATTTTGGGAGGGTTAAGAAAAAGGCTAAAATTAAAGCAAGTTGTTTCCATTGTGGCAAAAAGGGGCATTAGAAAAGAAATCGTAAAGCTTACCTTACAACCTTTGAGAAGGATATGTACTTCTTTGAGGTGCATTTGTTGACTATTACTTCCTCATAGGTAATTGATACCGCATGTGGTTCTCACTTTTGTAATTCATTATAAGAGATAGAAAGAAGAAAGAGTTTTCGTGAAAGGGAATATGATCCTCTACCTAGGAAATAGAGCAAGAGTTACTGCCATGTTCCAAGGCATTATAAAGTTAGACTTGGGAAATTCTTATATAGTTCTTGATCAAGTTTATTATGTACCCTACCTTGTTAAGAACATTGTTTCAATTCTCATTCTTAATAATGAAAGACTTGATTTTTCTATATTGAATAGGAAACTGAAAGTATTAAAGAATGGTTCTTTAATTGCTCAAGGTATACTAATTAATAGATTATACATACTCAATTTTTAACCTTCACTAATGCATATTCAAACAAGAAAAAAGAAGCAAGAAATCCAAGAAAATGCCTTCTTATGACATGTAAGATTTGGACATATCTCTAAAAATAGGATGAGCAAGTTAGAAGTTCTCAAAGCAATAAATGTTAATGGAATTAAAGACTTTCCTACTTGTAAATCATCGGAGGGAGAAATAACTAATGCTCCTTTCATAGGATAAATGAAACATTCTGCAAATCCTTTAGATTTGATTTATACGGATGTTTGTGGAGCATTGAGAGTTAGTGGGAGAGATGGAAATTTTTACTTCATTGCCTTCACTGATGATTATAGTTGGTATGGACATGTTTATTTTATGAAGTATAAATTTGAGGCTTTTGAAAAGTTCAAAAAGTATATGAATGAAATAGAAAAGCAAAAAAAACTTAGTATTAAAGCTCTTCAATCAAATCGAGGGGGAGAACACTTAAGTAATGAATTCTTGGATTATCTAATAAAGAATGGGATTCTCTCTTAATGGACTCCACCTGGCACACCCCAACACAATAGAGTAGTTGAAAAGAGAAATTATACCTTGTTGGACATTATATGTTTCATGATGAGCTTTTTTGATGTACCCATATCTTTTTAGGGATACTCTTCACTCATGATAATGAAGTTACTAAATATAGTACCTTCAAAGTTGGTGCCAAAAATATCATATGAGATATGGCATGGAAAAGCACTATGTTACCAATATCTCAAGGTTTGGGGATCTCCTGCATACGTGAGATAGACAGTGGGATATAAGTTGGATAGTAAATCCTTTTAGTGCAAGTTTGTGGGATACCCAAGAGAGTCTATGGGTTATTACTTCTATGATTTATTAGAACAAATGGTGTTTGTTTCGAGGATTGCCACCTTTTTGGAAAATGATTTTCTATTATATAGAAACAGTGTTGTTATTGAGCTTGATAAAATTCAAGATGATCAACAAATCCCATAAGCAATGGAAATAAGTAAGCTATAAGAGCCTCACATACTACCTCTAAGAAAGTCATGTTGGAATAGTACCCCACAAGCCATTTGGATTAGCCTTGTAAACTATTTCCTTGTAAGACAATCTTGATTGGATGATATTCCTTATATGGCCATCTTCATCTTATGCTCTTTATTTACTTCATTTGCATTTGGATAAAGCTTATAAATCACACAAAACTATTGAACTTGGTCATGCATTGGGTGGTGATCATGAAATAAGTCTCACACGGTCGTAATTTTAAATCTTTCAAGTCATAGGATCTTATGAGATGAGGTATATAAGATCCAGATAAACTTGCACTAATGATGCATAAATCCAAGGGTTAAAGATTGCTCCATTCTATGAGCAACTATATAAGATATGAGTGTATGTTAGTTGGTGCTTGTTAAAGAATAAGGCACTGAAGACCTATCAGAGAATCCACTAGATAGCCATAGTGGCAAGTCGGTAGTAGCTAGTTCTCCTACTTATGCTAGTGTATATTATTAGTCCTCTGACCTAAGGGTCTAGGGTAACCTTGTGTCCAGTCCTCATGCTTTGACTTTTGCTTGACCACCTAGCGGGTCTTTTAGGTTGAGATTAGGTATGAGATACTTGGCATGGAGGTTTGTGAGATCCAAGATGGAATCTAACTCCTCATCTTTGTAAAGGGTGAGTGCATCTCCTATGTGTTTTATAATGATCGAGTCCAGGAAATACTTGTGCAAAGTGATGTGACAATTTAGGAAGGCTTTCCAAAGATGAGGTTGCTAAGAGAATTAAACATTAAGAATAGCAGCATAGTATTGAGGCTATTAAGGAATCAATAAATATCTTGATGTAGGCCTCTTTTAAGAGATAGGAAATGGAAGAACTGTATTTGCATGGTATGCGTAATGATAGAATGGTTCTTCAAGAGCATTCATTTTGGCCAATTAGTTGGGCTCCATGGGCTTGAGGTTGGATATGGACCATTGAGATTATGTACTCTTCAATTAATGAGATTAATTAAATTGAGTCGCTTGGTTTAAAGGAGTTTAAACTAAAGTGAATATTTGATATTCTAAAATCACAAAGAGTTGTGAGCCTATGACCAATGAATGTTAGATCTTAATGGGTCACACACAAAAGCCGATGACATGGTCTATTGAAGGAAGGAGAATTTTCTAAGAGTTAGAAAATTCATGACCGATATTTGGAGGTAAAATTATAGTCATTTTGGCTTGATCGATTTAATTATTAAATTGATCCAATTAATTTAAAATTCAAATTAAGATCATTTAATTAAAGGTTAATTAATTGATGTCATATGACTATCAATTAGTCAAAATTAATTTAAGGGTTGTGTTAATTTTGACTAGCTTAAAATGTTAAGTGCTTTGACTTAAGAGTTAAGTCAAATGATTATTAATTAAATTAAAGTGTTTAATTTAATTAAACACTTTAATTAAATTTAAGTCAAATGATTATTAATTAAATTAAGTTGGAGAGATAAGTTTTGGTAGAATTATTAAATAAAGAGTTTATTTAATAAGAATTAGAATTTAATTGTAAGACATTTCATTAGATGAAATTGGTGCTTCAATTAAAATCACTATTCACAAAGTTGGTGGCCACCTAAGCAATGGACACTTGGCATTACCTCATTGTGGGAGGTATGTGACCACTTCTATATATGGATATAGTGAGTGGCCGATCAAAGGGAGCATGAGGTGAGCACATTTTGTGTGACATTCTCCTAACAATATTGTGTAGTAGGAATTTAAGTTGTTAGCCTCCCATTACTCTCTCCTTTTCCCTCCTTTTTCCACCACAATATTCCTAGCCTTCCTCTCCTTATTCTCTATAGATTTTCCAGCCTTTCTATGGAGAATAAGCCATTGATTTGGTGTGTGGACGTTTGCATTAGAGGCAATCTAGTCTGGTTGCTTTTTGCTCTTGATTGGAGTTGTTTCTAGTAGTTATTGTTTGCCTCTGCTTGGGGTACCTTTGGAGTTCCAATCGATCTAAAATTTTGACTGTAGAATCGTCAAAGGGTTAGGGAGTTCTAGTTAAAATTTCGGCCCAAACAAATAAGTGTATCTAAGGGAAAAATGGTAATGATCCTCTATACCGGTGAAGAGCCCATTTGATGGTTGGAAGGAGTTTGATTCTTGCTCTTCATTTTTGCCATCACCAAGGTATTTTCCCTTTCCAAATCTGAATTTCATTTTTTGATTCTTGGGGTGTTTTTGTTGACTAGTTTTTTTTAGTTTTTATGAGAATATTTAGACCATAGTGCCACACAAACCTACAAGTCAGACCGAATCAAGAAGAAATCTAAAAGGTTAAGATTTCTTCATGAGATGGGTTAATCGAATAGCGATCCAGAGACTTATGAAGAAGCTATATTAGACATAAGCTCGGGTTGTTGGCTTGAAGCCATGAGATCCGAAATGGACTCCATGTATTCTAACAAAGTATGGACTTTGTTGGATCTACCAAAGAGAATTGTTTCCTTCGATTGTAAGTGGATTTATAAGTGAAAGCTTAGAGTAGATGGAGAAGTGGTGACTTTTAAAGCATGACCAATGGCAAAAGGTTACACTTAAAGATTCGGTATTGATTTTGAGGAAACCTTTTCGCTGGTCACAATGCCTAAGTCCATTTAGATTTTACTTGCCATAGCCGCATATTATGACTATAAGATATGGCAAATAAATATGAAAATTGCTTTTCTCATTAGCGATATTGAACAAGAAATATTTATGGAGCAACCACAAGGTTTTACATCTAAAGAGAGTGAGCAAAATGTTTGCAAACCCCATAGATCCATTTATGGGCTCAAACAAGCATCTTAAAGTTGGAATATATATTTTGACAAGATAGTCAAATAGTTTTGCTTTGTTGAAAATGTGTATGAACTATGTGTGTATATGAAGGCTAGTAGGAGTAGTGCACAATTTATTATGCTTTATATTAATGACATCTTTCTCATTAAGAACAAGGTAGGAATGTTAGAGTATACTAAAGCATGATTTTCTACTTAATTCTCCATAAAAAAATTGTGAGAAGCAGAAGCATCCTACATATTAGGATTATGTACCTATAGAGATAGATCTAAAAAGATGCTAAGGTTTTCCCAAATCCCATACATTGACAAAATACTAAAAATATTTGGTATGGAAGAATACAAGAAGGGATTCCTTCCCATAGGACATGGCATTCGTCTCTCCAAGTCTATGGCCCCTAGGATAGAGAAAGAGAAATTAAAGATGTCATGCTTACCTTATACCTCGGCTATTGGGAGCATAATATATATAATTTATGTGGCACACTCACTAAACTTTATGAGCAAGTTTCAATCCAATCTCAGTGAGAGTTACTGGATGGCTATGAAAGCAATCCTTAAGTTCTTGAGAAAGATTAAGGAATTATTTTTGGTGTTGTAATAGAGAATGAAACTTAAAGGGTTTTTAAATTCTAGTTTTCAATCTAATGTAGATGACCTTAAATTCACTTCTTGATTTATATTTTGCCATAATGGTGGTGTGGTGAGTTGAAAAGGTTTCAAACATAACATCACAATTGATTCTACAATAGAGGTAGAACACATTGTGACTTTAGAATCTGCAAAGATAGGTATTTGCATGATAAACTTCATTCAAGAGTTGAATATAGTGCCTAGCATTATTGACCTAGTGGTTGTCCTACGTGACAATAATAGAGCAGTAGTGCAAGGTAAAGAGCCACGATCTCATCAACAATCCAAGCACATATTAAGGTGATATCATTTGATCTGAGATATCATTGATAGAGACAACATTCGAGTGGAGAGAGTTGCCTTAAAAGAGAATATAGCAAATCTATCAACTAAACCCCTAACATAAAAGGTTTTTGAAGGACATCTTATGAAGATAGGTCTCAAGGCCATGAGGCATTGACTTTAGGGCAACTAGGAGATTGTTGGAATGTGCCTAGCAAGCTAATAGGATTGGCCTCGTAAAGTTATTTTCTTGTAAAACAATCTTAATTGAATGATATTCTTAATATAGCTATCTTTATCTTGTGCTATACATTACTTCATTGGCATTTGGATAAAACTCTTAGATCAGTCATAACTACAACACTTGATTCCATGACCATGGAATAAGTCTTACTTGGTCGTGATCTTAAATCTTTCAAGTCATAAGATCTTATGAGATAAGGCATCTAAGATTCAAATATACTTGCACTAATGATGCATAAATCCAAAAGTTTGATATCGCTCCATTCTATGAGCAATTGTATGAGATATGGATGCTTGTTAAAGAATAAGATACTGAAGACCCACCCAAAGGATCTAATCGATAGCCATAGTGGCAAGTACTCTAACTTACGTTAATGCATATTATTAGTCCTTTAACCTAAAGATCCATGGTAATCTTATGTCCAGTTCTCATGCTTTGACTCTTTCTTAGTTACTTAGTGGGCTGTTCAAGTTGAGATTAGGTATGAGCTACTTGACATGGAGGTTTGTGAGATCTAAGATAGAATCCAACTCATCATCTTTGTGAAGGGCTAGTACATCTCCTATGTATTCTATGATGATTGATTCCAAAAATTCCTTATGTAAGATGGGACGACAATTTGGAAAAGAGTTTTTCAAAAATGAGGTCACATAGTGGAATCAAATATTCAGAATAGAGACATAGTATTGAAGCTATTAAGGAGTCAACAAATATCTTATCCTAAGCCTCTTTTGAGAGATAGGAGACAAAAAGATCTTATCTGTAGGGTACATGTAGAGTTATATTAGTTCTCTAAAAGCATTCATTTTAGCTAATTAGTTGGGTTCCATGGGCTTGAGGTTGGACATCGATCATGGAGATTGGGTCTTCAATTAATGAGATTAATTAAATCAAGTCGATTAGTTTAAAAGTATTTTAAACTAAAATGAATATATGATATTCAAAAGTCACAAGGAGTTGTATGCTTATGTCTAATGAATGGTAGAACCTATTGGGTCACATATAAAATTCAATTAGCATTCTACTTGATGGAGAAATGTTCTGAGTGCTAGAACATTCTTTCCTGGGGAACTGATTTTGAGGTGAATGACTTGAAGGTCAATTTTAGCTTGAATAGTTTAAATGTTAAATTAATCAATTAATTTAAGGAGTTAAATTAGACCAATAATTAAAGAGTTAATTATTTGGTGCCATTTGATCTGCAATTGATCATAGTTAAGCTTGTTAACTTAAAAGTTAAAGCAAAGGTTAATTAATTAAATTAATGAGAAGAATATATTTTGAAGGAAAAATTCAAATGAATAGTTCATTTTAGTTAGCATTTTAATTAATTTAAAATTATATTCCTTATTAAATTGAATTGCACATGAAATTCAAATATAATTTGAATTTACATTTGCCAACTTGGCATGCAAGTTGACCGTCCACCTTGAGGAAGGTGTGATGTCAACTTGGTGTCACACAATTATCCTTCTATATATAGATATAGATGGGGCATGTGTTTAGCACTTTCAATTTGGTGTGAAGATTAGAATATTACACATTTCCCTCCAAAACTCTTTCCAAGTATTGCGTCATGTGTTGAAGCTTTGCTCTCTATTCTTCTCCTACCTAAAAATTGGCCTCCACCATAGATTTTATCCTCTCTTATCCAACTAGAGGTGAGGAGAAATTAGAAGTTCAATTAGTGTGTGGATCATATCAGTAGAGGTGGAGCATTGGTTCGCTTGTCTTTGGAGATTCACTTTGCAGTACGGCAATTTTGTTAAGTTTTTCTAACGAGATCCATATTGAGTTTTACTACAAAATTTTCACAAAATATTTATCATCGAGTGGAAAATATCCAAATTTAATTTTGTTGATTTTAGAGATCTCATAGCAAGGAAAAAGTTACTGTTTCTTCATTGTGCTTGTTTCTGGCAGATTCTGGATTTGTGAAAAGTTCACTTTTCCCTCCTTGGAAATTAGCAATTCAAGGTAATCCTCTTTCCAAATCCAAATCTATAGCATGTTTAGATTCTTTTTAGCTTGACTAGCCTAGTTAATTTTAGCTTTTGATGTTTTAATTATTGAATCTTAGTGCTACTCTTACTTTTATCCTGCCCTCAGGCCCTAGAGCAATTAGCTTATACTCTTCGAGAATATGGTTCACTTGCTTAAGGAGTTTCTAATTCCCTTCAGTCACCTCCAATCTAATCTCACTATAGTGGTTAAGAGTGAAAAACTAACCACGAGACATAAATGGTTTGCTTGGTCCTAGTGGTAACCTACTCATCGATAGAACAACTGATGTCAAGCTGTCGCTTGAAGAGCTACTAGACCTACTAGTCAAACCATCCCCATCACCAGTCGAAACCTCATTTGACCTGACACCTTACTATTGCTCCCCCAACTACCTTAGTTATAGCTAAAAGTGCTCAACATGTTTATTACTATAGTATGCTTGAGATTAAAGAATAAAACTCACTCTAAGGTATTGAAAAACTTACATGATTTGGATGTATAAAGAAGAACATAGTGGGCAAAGTGCAATAAATTGCTCAGTTTGACCTCACGCAATATTGTAAAAGTGAAAATGAAGATTTTCACCGTGTTTATTTATAGGCCCCAACGCACAGCACCCTAAACGATAGCAATTATTGCACTATCATCACTTGGTGTTTTATGTGACCTAATGTAATAGATGCATTAAATGCACCAAAGCCCTAGCCAATTCCATGGAACCCTGGTCTAGCACCCTTAGTTATTACAAATTAGGTACTCGACACGCCTTCTCATCGACAACCTTGCACTAGATAGAGAAGTAGGGGGGACTCATGATATAGAATAGTACAATTTATAGGTGTAGCCTAATAACACTCAACCAGAATTGTAAATTGGGACTCATGATATGGGATAGCCCAATTTATAGGCCCAACCTAATAGCACTCAACCAAAATTGTAGCTGGCTCAAAGTGACCCCATCAGATATGGTCCCAACTTATCATTTTGTGGATTGAGCAGATCCTCAACCATCACTTTACCTCATGACTTTTGTCAATTGAAGAGAGTATAAGCACCCCCTAATTGGCTAGACTGTGGTCGAAAATTAGGATGATGTCTTCATCACTTGACAAAAATGATGTGCCTACAATACAATTGTACCATGGTAATTTAGCTCCGCAAGAATATCTCACTAGGTGTTTACCCTGACTAGAGAGGTTGATGGGAGATAATAGTCCTTTAGCCATGTTGAATGTGCTACTAAGCAATGTGTCACTACATCAACGGCGTTTACTACTAATAGCACCATGCTTTGTTAACCATGCCAAATAGTGCATGCCTCCAATGTACCTAAGTAGCTGGAGATAGCACCACCTGGAATAGTACATATGTTGAAAAGGACTTGGAGGTCTTTGAATAAGGCAAGGCCCTTCCAACACAACAGGGGCATCTTAAACATATTGACCACCATATGAATGCTATAAATAGTCCACTGTCAGCCTTCAACACAGTATGCTCATCATTGCCTTAAGCTTTCACTTTGTTGCTCTATCTTTTAGTCAATTACTAACTTAAGCATCAGAGTACTTTAACTGAGGGCCCTGTTAATTAGCCAGATGTTTGCTATTGATTGCAAGACTCAACCTCAATAATGCCTCAAACAAATCTCTTGGCCTTTTATCTGGTCAATATATTTGGACTTTAGCCCTAATATGTACATTGATGAGTTTTACCCTCATTAATATGGATAAGACCTTTTTTTCAATTTCATAAAATTATCCCATTTTAGATCACACACAAGATCAATAGTAAGAGATTTGGGTAGAGAATCAAAATTAACATCTCTTCATCTATTTAAGTTTTAGCCAAAACAATTTTCACAAAAACATTTTTCTACTTCAGAAAAATGGAACTTAAGAGATGAAGAAAGGACTTGAGGCTTAATAGACCCTTATTTGAACAACTTGGTTTTTCAAGAACACCTATGGGGATGTCCCCAACACCAGTTTCCTCAAGACCCAAATTATCAAGTTTGTCAAAGGAGGAAAATTTTTCTACATCAGAACTTGAATATCCCGCCAAAATAAAATTTTGATTTTATTCCTATTTTATATCTAATATTAATAAATTTTCTTTCTTCCAAAGTTTTGGTAAAAATATCTACAAGTTGATTCTTAGTAGAAACAAATTCAATTGAAGCATCACATTTTTTCTAAAGATCACGCAATAAATGATTCTTCAATGCATTTCATGCGTGAGTGCAGTATTTGATCATTGTAAATGCTAATAGGACTAAAAATATCACATAAAATAGGCACACAAGGCACATTAATACCAACATCATGTAAGATATGCTTCATTCGTGACAATTGCCCTAGGCCATGTATTCTACCTCAATCATGGATAATGCAACTACGCTATGTTGCACCATGTAAACAAGCAATTTTCCAGTAGTTCACAACAACCGGTGATACTTTTCCTATCTGTCTCACAACTAACATAATGCGCATCAAAATAGCTTATCAAATTAAAGACTTAGAATGTGGATACCATAAGCCATAATTAGATTTTTCCTTAGGGCTCATTTGCTTGTCACGATAGGATTAGATATGATTGATAACCATAGGATTCGTTATTTAGAAAATATATCAATACTTTGTTTGCTTACTTGGGTTACTAATTTGGATATCCTAATTTAATACAATTAATTATTTAGATGCTTAGGATTGTAACTTATGATAAGTGTGAAATATCAATTTCATCCCCAATTTTGTTTTAATAATTGAATTATTAACATTCAAAAGGTTTAAATATTATATATAGTATTATAGTGAGTAAGCCTCTATTTTTTAACATTTTTCTCAAATAGTTTATAATTTATTATTACCTAAAAAAGAGTTTATTTTTATTTTGAAAAAATAATTTACTTTCAATTTTATAAAACCATTGACTTATTTGCAAATTAAACTATTTTATATTTAATATGTTCATGGATATTAGTTTGTAATTTTACAAAATAAATTCATGTTAAGCATAGGTTTATATTCAAAAAATATTATTTATTTTTCAGTTTACAAAAAATAAAAAAGGTTTACTTATGAAAAATCTTATTATCATGGAAGAAATAATTGTCATATAAAAAATTTATATTTTCCAAATAAATATTGTATAAAACAATCTTATAAAAAAATTTTAATTGAGCAAATAATTTAGTATTTTGTTCAATACTTAATTCTATAATCAATTCTCAATCATATAACATATTTGTTAATTAAGTCTATATTTAGTTTATATGTAGGGATAATTTCATCATTTGGTACATTAATCTCAATATTTCTAATCCTAACATTATTAATCACACCAAATGGGCGGGATACATAATCTTAATACTTTAGAATAAAATATTGAACTTTTTATTAATCATGGGCTTTAATTATGACAACCAAACAATTAATTACACTATATTACATATCTGTCCTACACAATCCTACCAAGAAAATGAACCCTTAAGGTATCTCAATATTCATTTGACAGCATCCAAGTGGGATTCGTTCGGGTTGGACTGGAATCTAGCATAAAAGCATGTAGAGAACATAATATTTGGATGGCTTGCAGTTAAGTAAACTACCGATCATACCTCTAGACTTTTTCATCTACACTCATATTGTTCTCATCAAGTTCCAGTCTAGTATATCCACTCGTGGGAGTGGTTGTAGGATTGCATTCACTCATTCCGAACTTCTTTAGCAGCTCTTTTGTATACATTTCTTGCAAGATGAATATCCTTTTTTGAGTTTACTTTTCTTGAAGTCCTAAGAAGAAATTGAGGTCTCCCATTATACTCATCTCTAATTCCTATTTCATTTTCTTGGCAAAACTTTTGACAGAGTATATCACTAGTAGCTTCAAAATAATGTCATCTATAACTATTATCTTCGTGCTTAGTGAACAATATGGCATCTATGACCGCAATTAAAAAGCCATTGTTTATAAAAAAATTACTCAATTGATCATGTCAAGCCGTAGGGGCTATTTTAGTATATATAAAGCCTTTGTCAGTTTAAAACACGATGAGAAAAATATTTGAAAGAGTTGCTTAACATAAACTTTTTCTTTTATGAATCTGTTTAGAAAAATACTTTTTACATTCATTTGATAAACTTTTTATGACATGCAAAGGCAAGAATCATTCTAATTGATTCTAACCTTACAACTTGAATAAATATTTCATTGTAGTCGATGCTCTCTTATTGACTATAGCCTTTTGCTACCAATTTGGCTTTATTCCTAGTAACTTTACTGGTTTCATCCAACTTATTTCTGAAAAGCCACTTGGTACCACAACTGAATGGTTTGACGGTTTTTCTACCAGCTTCTAGATTTTATTCTTTTCAAACTAAGCTAATTCTTCCTTTACTACTTCAATCTAGAAGGGATTTTTTAGTAGCTCTTTGACATTTTTAGGCTCAATCATTGAAATAAGGGAACATTTGGATTCATCTAGTGAAACTTGTTTGACTTTGGATCTGGTAGTTATTCTAGCTTAAGGATCTCCAATAATTATTTTAGTGGGATAATTGGAAGCATATTTGAACTTTTTGGTTCTTTATTCAATCCTTTCTATTAATTTGCTGGAATCAGGTTCAGTGGTGAGATTTGGTTCCTCAAATGATTCAAATTCCTTTTGATTTGATGTTGATTGCTTAGGGTCCAGAATCTTGACTGGCTCTTCAAATCTTGCAATTTCCTTACTTAAGATTTCTTTGGCATAAGACGGGTTAATCTCATTAAACATAACATAAAAGAATTCTTGAATAGTTCTTTTCCTCTTATTAAATAAATACACAATAGGCTGAACTATGAATTGAGTACCAACAAAGATAACTTCATCAGCTTTGGAATTAAACTTTTTCAAATAATCTTTATTATTAGGAATGTAACATTTGCAACCAAAGACACAAAAATAAGGAATATTTGGGACTTTACCATGCCACAATTCAAATAGGGTTTTTCTCAAAAGAGGCCTTAAGAAAACATGATTTGAAACACAACACGTCGTATTCACGACCTCACCCTAAAAGGTTTTTGGAAAATCATACTCTTTAAGCATGCTTCTAACAACTTTTTGCAAAATTTGATTTTTCCTTTCAAAATCCTTACTTTTTAGGGGGAGTCTTAGGAGCAGAAATATTATGAATATAACCATGTTCTTCACAAATCAAAGTAAAGTTTAGTTCATTAAACATGGCTCCATGGTCACTTTGAATTTTCTTAATGAAATAACCCTTTTCATTTTGAAGCTATGTGGTGAGTAGAATGAAAGCACTAAAGCATTATATTTATGAACAAGGAATAAAACCTACATAAAATGAGTATAATAATCTAATATGACAAACATATATCTTTTACCTCCTAAGAAAGTGATTTTCACGAGCTCGATTAGGTCAATATGTAGAAGTTCCAGTAGTTTGGAAGTTGTGACCACATTCTTTGGTTCGAAAGATGTTCATATTTGCTTTCTCTTTTGGCATACATCACATATCCTGCTCTTGGAGGAACTTAACTTTAGTACCCCCTTTAACAGAATCTTTTTTTGTGAGATAAGATATAAGCTCCATATTTACGTGGCCTAATCTCCTATTCCATTTGAAGTATTCTTCATCTGAAATAGCTGAACATTCCATATATTGGCAGGTTAAATCATCAAAGGTTATACAATAAACATTTCCATCTCTAGTAGCAATAAAAACCACTTTCTCATTTTGCTTAATAACATAGTGAATAGGATGGAATTTAACCTCCTAACCTTCATCACAAAGTTGATTGATATTAAGTAAGTTATGTTTAAGGCTTAACAAGTCATGCATTATCAATAGGAGTACCAATCAGCTTGCCAATGGTACCCTTACCTACTATATGTCCTTTTGTGTTGTCTGTATTAAGAATATTTCCTGCAAGGTAATTATTAAGCTTAGGAAACATGGAAACATCCCTCATAATATGCTTGGAACTTTTCCTATCTAAGTACCAGTTTTGCTTTTGAGAATGTTTCTTGGCAAGTATCTGAAAGAAGATTAGTTTATTTTAGGCCCTCAAACTATGTTGGGTCCTTTTTGGTTAGTGGTGGATAATTTTCTCACCAAAATAACTTCACACCAGAAAGCTTTTCAATCGAACATTTATAGCTGACATGACCATGTCTACTACAAGTAAAGTAGGTTTTTTGAATTGATTTGAAATTCTTACCAAAACCTTTTAAAATCGATTTGGTATTTTTTTAGGTTCTACTATTTCTGAATTTTTTTACCCTTTTTTATTGGAATAATGCCCTGAAAGCTAATAAGATTGGCCTTATATAAACTATTTTCCTATAAAGTAATCTTGAGTGAATGATATTTGTTATATGGCCATCTTCATCTTATACTTTATTATACTTCACTTGCATTTGGATAAATCCCTTAGATCACCTATGATTGTGGGACTTAGTTTGGTGACCATGGAATAAGTCTCACATGGTCGTGATCATAAATCTTTAAATTCATAGGATCTTATGAGATAGGGGCATCTAAGATCCAAACAGACTTGCACTAATGATGTATAAATCTAAGGGTTGGAGATTGCTCTATTCAATGAGAAACGGTATGAGATATGGGTGTATGTTAGTGGGTGCTTGTTAGAGAACAAGGCACTGAAGATCCACTAGAGAATCCACTAGTGGCTAGCTCTTCTGCTTACGCTAGTGCACATTATTAGTCTTTTAACTTGAGGATCAATGGAAATGTTGTGTTTGGTCTTTATACTTTGACTCATTCTAGGTCACTTAATGGGCTGTTTGGGTTGAGATTGGATATGAGCTCCTTGGCATGGAGATTTGTGAGATCCAAAAAGGAATCCAACTTCTCACTATTGTGAAGGGTGAGTACATCTTCTATGTATTCTATAATGATCGATTTCCAAAAATTCCTTCTACAAGGTGGTGTGATAATTTGGAAAAGGAATTTTTCAAAGGTGAGGTCACATAATAGGGATGGAGCATTGAGAATAGAGACATAGTATTGAGGCTATTAGGAAGTCAATAAATATCTTACCGTAGGCCTCCTTTGGGAAATAAGAGATGAAAGGACAGTATTTGCATGGCACACATAGAGCAATGATGGTTCTCTAGAATATTCTTTTCAGCCAATTAATTAGGCTTCATAAGCTTGAAGTTGGACATCGACTATAGAGATTAGGTGTTTTTCAATTAATGAGATTAATTGAATTAAGTCGAAAAGTTTAAAAGGAGTTTTAAACTAGAATGAATATAAGAAATTCAAAAGTTATAAGGAGTTGTAAGCCTATGTCCAATGAATGGTAGAACATATTAGGTCACACATAAAATCCAATGAGCTTCCTAATTAATGGAGAGAATTTTCTAAGGAGTTAGAAAATGGTGTCCCCTATCGGATTGATTTTTGGGGCTATATTTTGAGGGTCAATTTTGGCTTGATTAATTTAAGTGTTAAATTAATCAACTAATTTAAGAGTTAAATTAGACCAATAATGAAAGAGTTAATTATTTGGTTCCAACATGACCATCAATTGGTTAAGTTAACTTAAAACGTTAAGTCAATGAATTTAACTTAAGAAGTTAAGCTAATTTAACGTAAAGAGTTAAGTCAAAGGATAATTAATTAAATTAAAGAGTTTAATTTAATTGATTAAGAAGAATGAATTTTGGAGGGAAAACTCAAATGAGATTTGAAATGGTATCTTAATTAATTTGAAATGAGATCTCAAATGTAAATAAGATTTAAATGAAATTTGGAATCAAAATTTTACCACCTAAGCATACCCCCATTAGCTACCCCCCTCATGGAATGTGTGATGCCAACTTGGCATCACACTATTCGCCATCTATATATAGAAATAGATAGTTGGCTAGCCATAAGCTATACTAATTGGTGTGAAGAATTAGATTCTTCATTTCTTCCCAAAATATTTGCAAGTTAGCATTTTATGTGTTAAAGGCTAAGCTTTTTTCTTCATCTTCTTACCCCAAATTCGGCCTCCATCATCACCAGATCTCTGGTCTTATTCCAACTAAAATACTAGAAATCTAGTAAGATCTTATTAGTGTGTGAACTTTTACAATAGAAGCAAGGTGTGTGACTTGCTCAATTTTTAGAGATTCATCTGGGTGAGATCCAACTTTGTGAATTTCTCCAGGACGTTCCAAATGACCAATCTATCAAAAATTTTAACTGAAATTTCTCCAAGGTGTTTTTTATCTTTATCTATGTTTTTAGAATTTTTGTAGGTGATTTGGTAAGGTGATCGTTGCAATCTTCTTGCTACGCCACAAGTAGGCAGATTCTATAATCAGTGAAGTGTTTGCTTGATAACCCTTGGATTTGCTCATCAAGGTAATCCTATATCTTAATATGAATCATAAACATGATTAGATCCTTGGTTAGCTTGTAGGAATTAGTTACTTTGATGTTTTGAAGTTTTGATTTTATATTTTAGTGCCTATTTTGTTTTCAAGTGGTATCAAAACCTTAGTGATGCTTAGATTTGGATTTTGTTTGGTTGATTGATTCATGTGTTGGATTAATCTAGATTACCATATTCTTGATTCAATTGATAGATTGGAGAATTTGATTGATTTGTGTGTGGCTCCTTGATTGATGAATTGAAAGCTTGTTATTATATTATTTAAGTGTTAATTCATGTTGATAGTATGTTTTAATTCATAGTGATTAATGTTGAATGTTGATTTAGCATTAATTGATGTTATATGTTGATATAGCATGCTATAATATGGCTGAAATAGTTTTGGCCATTTTTGGATCAAATTGGATTGGAGTTTGGTTGGAGATTTTTGGAAAATTTGATTCTCACTTAGACTTGAATTTTTGAAGCATATTTGAGCACTTTAATTTTTAGTTTTAAAATGAGTCTTAGATCTGAAAATTGGTCCATAATGTGTGGTTTAATATTTAGAATGTGTTCTATAACCTTTGGTGCACAAAGGTTAAGCTAAAAATCAGCATGACTAGTCTTGGACCCCAAAATAGAAGCCGTTAGCAGCTTGTGTGTAGGCTTACCGGGTAGTAGCCGAGAACTACTACCTAGCCATGCATTAAGCATGGCTAGCAGCCATCAGTTGAGGGTTGGGCAAGTTTTTAGCCAATTGTTTGGCTCTTTAAGTGGCTAAAAATGATGTTAAATCATATGTTATGGATGCACAATATTTGTGCAAGTCCTCAAAATGATGTTTGAAATTTTTTGTTGCTTCTTAAAACTTTTCAAAGTTGATCTCCAATTCATGGCATAGATGTTATGCTTGGTTCAATTATTTGTTTATGAGATAATCATTTAATTGTTGGAATTAATTGTTAATTCTATATTTATTTGTTTTTCATTTAACTATTGAATGAGTGGAAATGATTATGAGCCTTTTAAATTGATTTTATTTATTCAAAGTTATTGAAATGAGTTGTATTAAATGGGGCTTGCATGCCTCTTGTTCTCTCTTGTAAAAGTTATGAGAGTAGAACTACTAAGAGTGAGAATTTTCATTTCATGTAAATGTTGCATGGGGCAAGGAGTTAAATGGAGGCATGGAGGTCAATTGAAGATCCATGAATGTATGAGATATACTCATATAATAGTTTAGTTTAATTCAACCCACTTAAAATCAACTGAAGTGATGTACCCATGGCTCTAAGTGTATCACTTGGTTAAGCTCATTCATCTCACCCTAGGAGCATGTTAGGTGTATTTACTTATTTATGCATTCATATCCTATTTATGTGTGAGATGCATGATTAGGATATAGAGAACCTAAATAAGAAGATAAAATAATAAGATCTTTGCATGCAAAATCCGTCAACTTAGAATGTCTAAGCGATTTTCAAATATTAAGTAAAAATGGATACAAGTTAAAAAAGAAAAAAACTTAATTAATCAATGCCTTCTACCAATAGTATGTGGCATGATGATGCTACCATTATTTGTGTGATGTCTCATGAGTTGTGGGTCACACTTATGGTGGAAAGCTGCAACCATATACTTTGCATGAGATGCATCTTTGATTTGAGAACCCCTATATATTGGCACATGAGTTGTGAGATGATGTGAGGCCATCTCAAGTTAAAGAATGATTGGTGGGTTTAACCTAACACCTAGTAATGTAGATGTTGCACAAGTCATGGGTCTACATGAAAAGTGATATAAAATACATCAAAAGCTGCATGAGATATAATTAGTAAAAGTTGCTTACCTTTGGATTGTTTATGGATGTCTCACGAGTTGTGGGTCTACTTGCAAGTCCTTGGGGTCTTGATTCTCACTAGAAAATTCAATTTTTCAAATTCTTCTTGGGGGTGAAAATTTTGATAAAAAAATGGGAGAAAAACCATGCTTGAAAGACCATAAATATGCTTTTAATATCAAATTCAATCACATGCTTATTCACTTTTTTAGCCTCATGTATATTTTTGAAATCTTCAACAAATAAATGGTTAAAAATCCACTCGCAAGCATTTTGGAAACCAATAAACTCATTGCGTCTAACTTCCAAGATTGATCGACAAACCTTAAAATAATTTTTGACTCCGATAAGAAGACATATGTTCTTGATCAAAGTCCACCAGACATTTTAGGTAATGATAAAACCGATGAGGTTCATGAAGTGTTCCCAAAATTTATTGATGATGATCTACAAGTTAGTTGCCTCATATTGGCATCCATGACTAATGAGCTTCAAAAGACTTGTGAGCACAAGAAACATACTTATGAGATCTACACACATCTATAAGAGTTGTATGGTGTTCAAATAAGACAAAAAGAGGTTCACTTTGTCTAAGGAGCTCTTTAGAACAAGGACAAGTGAAGGGGTAAGTGTCCATGATCATGGGCTTAAGATGATTGGACTTATGGAAAAGCTTAGACAACTTGACATAATCATGGACAACAACCTTTACATAGATTTGATCCTTCAATCGTTACTGCCCTTGTTTGGCCAATTCATTGTGAACTTTAATATGTCCAAGAAAATAGTTACAATCAATGAATTGATAAATATACTAGTGACCATGGAGGTGATGATGAAAAAAAAGCCTCTTATGATGGCATCCTCCTCTAAGTCAAAAAGTCCTAGGGTCCTTAGAAAGGGAGGTACGAGGAAGAAGAGTTCTTTCTCAAAAGGGAAGCAACCTAAGAAAAGTTCTAGGAGAGCTAAGAAAAAGGCTAAAATTGATGTAAATTATTTTCATTATGGTGAAAAAGGTCATTGGAAAAAAAATTGTAAAGCTTACCTAGTTACTCTTGAGAAGGGTACATATTTCTTTGAGGTGCATTCAACGACTAATTCTTCCTCATTGGTAATTGATACTATATGTGGTTCTCACCTTTGTAATTCCTTACAGGGGATGGAAAGAAGAAGGAGTCTAGATGAAGGTGATTTGATCCTCCACCTTGGAAATAAAGAAAAAGTTGCGGCTGAGGTCCAAGGCACAATGACACTAGACTTAAGGAATTCTTGTATGATTCTTGATCGGATTTATTATGTATCTATGCTCATTAAGAACATTATTTCAATTCCTATTTTTAGATAATGAAGGATCTGATTTTTTAATATCAAATGGGAAATTAAAAGCATTGAGAAATGGTTCCTCAATTGCTAAAGGTACATTAGTTAATAGATTATACATGCTTGATTTTTTCACTTTTCTAATGCATGCTCAAACAAATAAAAGGAAGCTAGATATCCAAAAAGATGCCATTTTTCAGCATGCTAGACTTGGCCATATTTCTAAGAATAGGATGAACAAGTTGGAAGCTCTCAAAGCACTAAAGGTTAGTAGCATTGAGGACCTTTCTACTTGTGAATCTTGTTTGAAGGGAAAAATGACCAAGGCTCCTTTTGTAGGACAAATAGAGTGATCCATAAGTCTTTTAGATTTGATCCATATGGATGTTTGTCGACCACTAAGGGTTAGAGAGAGAGGTGGCTGTTCTTACTTCATCACCTTCACCGATGACCATAGTCGGTATGGACATGTGTATCTTATGAAGTACAAGTTTGAGATCTTTAAAAAGTTCAAATAGTATAAGAATGAAGTAGAAAAGCAAAAGGCACTTAGTATTAAAGCCCTTCAATTGGATCGTGGGGAAGAATACTTGAGTATTGAATTCTTAGATAATCTTAAAGAGAATAAAATTCTCTCCTGATGAACTCCACCCAGCACATCCCAACTCAATGGAGTAGTTGAGAGGAGAAACTGTACCTTGTTGGACATGGTACGCTCTATGATGAGTTTTTCTTATGTACCTATATCTTTTTGGGGATACGTCTTAGAAATGACTGCAAAGCTACTAAATATAATACCTTCAAAGTCAGTGCTAGAAACATCATATGAGATATAGCATGGCAAAGCACCCTCTTACCATTATCTAAGGGATTAGGGATCTCCTACCTATGTGAAAAAGATAGTGAGAGATAAGTTGGATAGTAGATCCACCTTGTGCAAGTTTGTGGGATACCCAAAAATGTCTATGGGTTATTACTTTTATGATCCCTTGGAACAATAGATATTTATTTCAAGAAATGCCATCTTTTTGGAAAAAGATTTTCTATTGGATAAAAAAGGCGTTGCCGTTGAACTTGATGAAATTCAAGATAATCAAGAAATCCCATAAGCAGTGGAAATAATGGAATTGCAAGAGCTTAGTACACAACCTTTGAGAAAGTCAAATTGGATCAAGAAGCAACCAAAAAGGTTTAGATTTGTTCATGAGATAGGACAATCAGATGATGATCTGAAGACCTATGAGAAAGCTATATCGGACATAGATTCGGGATGTTGGCTTGATGCCATGGGATCCAAAATGGACTCCATGTATTCAAACAAAGTATGGACTTTAGTAGATCCACCAAAAGAAATAGTTTCTATAAGTTGCAAGTGGATCTATAAGCGAAAACTTGGGGTAGATACAGAAGTAGTGGCTTTTAAGGTATGACTAGTGGCAAAAGGTTATGCTCAAAGACCTAGTATCAATTTTGAGAAAACCTTTTCATTGATTGCTATACCTAATCTATTTAGATCTTACTTGCTACAGCTGCATATTATGACTATGAGATATGGTAAATGGATGTAGAAACCATTTTCCTCAATGGTGGCATTGAAGAAGAAATTTATATGGAGCAACCACAAGATTTTACATCCAAAAGGAGTGAGCAAAATGTTTGCAAGATCCAAAGGTCCATTTATGGACTCAAACAAGCATCCTGAAGTTGAAACATACATTTTAACAAAATGGTTAAATTGTTTGGCTTTGTCAAAAATGTGTATGAACCATGTGTGTACAAAAAGGCTAGTAGGAGTTCAATATAGTTTATTATGCTTTATATTGATGACATCCTTCTCATTAAGAATGAGGTAGGAATGTTAGAGTGAACTAAAATATAGTCATCTACACAAATCTCCATGAATGATTTGGAAAACGCATCCTATGTCTTGGGAATATGTATCTATAGAGATAGATCGAGTAGGATGCTAGGGTTTTCTAAAATCCCGTACATTGACAAGATACTAAAGAGGTTTATTATAGAAGAATCTAATAGAGAATTTCTTTCCATGGGACACGATGTTCATCTCTCCAAATCTATGGCCCCCAAGACTGAGGAAAAGAAATGAAAGATGTCCTAAATTCCCTAAGCCTCAGCAATAGAGAGCATAATGTATAAGTTCAATGTACAAGAACGAATGTGGCACATTCGCTAAGTGTTACAAGTAAGTTTCAATCCAATCCCATGAGAGTCACTAGATAGCCGTAAAAATAATCCTAAAGTACTTGAGAACAACTAAGGACCTATTTTTGGCATACGGGAATAGAGAATTGAAACTTGAAAGGTTTTTGGATTCTAGTTTTTAGTCCAATGTAGATGACCTCAAATCTACTTCTAGTTTCATATTTTACCTCAATGGCAGTGCGGTGAGTTGGAAACGTTTCAAGCAAGATACCATGGTTGACTCAACCATAGAGATAGAATATATTGTAGCTTTGGAAACTGCAAAGGAAGGTGTTTGGATGAAAAACTTCATTTAAGAGTTAAATGTAGTACCTAGCATTGCTAAGCCAGTAGTTTTCTTCTGTGACAACAATAGGGTAATAGCGCAAGCTAAAGAGCCAAGATCTCATCAGCTATCCACATATATTAAGGTGACATCATTTGTTCGAGAGATCAATAATAGAGGCAACATCCAAGTGCAGAGAGTTATCTCAGAAGGGAACATAACAAATCTATTGACAAAACCCTTATTGCAAAAGGTCTTTAAAGGACATCTTGAGAAGATGGGTCTTAAGGCCATGGGGCATTGGCTTTAGGGTAAATGGGAGATTATTGGAATAGTGCCCTACACACCAATGACATTAGCCTTGTATAAACTATTTTCTTGTAAAATAATCTTGATTCAATGATATTTATCATATGGCCATTTTTATCTTATGCTTTATTATACTTCACTTGCATTTGGATGAAGCCCTTAGATCACTTATAAGTGCAAGGCTTAGTTTGGTGACCATGGAATAAGTCTTACAAGGTCGTGATCTTAAATCTTCAAAGTCATAGGATCTTATAAGATGGGAAATCTAAGTTCCAAATAGAATTGCACTAACGATGCATAAATCCAAGGGTTGGAGATTGTTCCATTCCATGAGCAAATGTATGAGCTAAGGGTACATATTAGTGGGTGCTTGTTAGAGAACAAGGTACTGAAGACCTACCGAAGAATCCACTAGATAGCCGTAGTGGCTAGCTTTCTTTCTTACACTAGTGTATATTATTAGTCCTTTAACTAGAAAATTCATGATAATCTTATGTCCGGTCCTCATACTTTAACTTATCCTTGGTCACTTAGTGGGCTGTTTGGGTTGAGATTGAGTATGAGCTACTTAGCATAGAGGTTTGTGAGATCCAAGAAGAAATCTAACTCCTCACTATTATGAAGGGCGAGTACATCTCTTATATGTTGTATAATAATCGATTCCTAGAAATCCTTGTGCAAGGTGGTGTGATAATTTGGAAAAGGAGTTTTCCAGAGTTGAGGTCATATAATAGGGATCGAGCATTGAGAATAAAGACATAATATCGAGGCTATTAGGGAGTCAACAAATATCTTTCCATAAGCCTCTTTTGGGAGATAGGAGATGGAATGACTGTATTTGCATAGCACGTGTAGAGTGATGATGGTTCTCCAAAATATTCTTTTCAACCAATTATTTGGGCTCGGTAGGCTTGAAGTTGGACATCAACCATAGAGATTGGATATTCTTCAATTAATGAGATTAATTGAATTGAGTTGACTAGTTTAAACCTATTTGGTCATACATAAAATACAATGAGCTTTCTAATTAATGGAGAGAATTTTCTAAGACATGAGAAAATGGTGTCCCCTAATGGACCGATTTTTGGGCCCATATTTTGAGGGTCAATTTTGACTTGATTAATTTAAGTATTAAATTAATCAACTAATTTAAGAGTTAAATTAGACCTATAACTAAGGAGTTAATTATTTGAGGCCAACATGACCATAAATTGGTTAAATTAACTTAAAGAGTAAGTTAACAAATTTAGTGTACATCGTTAAGCTAATTTGACTTAAAAAGTTAAGTCAAAGGATAATTAATTTAATTAAAGAGTTTAATTTGATTAATTAAGAAGAATGAGTTTTGGAGGGAAAAATCAAATGAGATTTGAGATGGCATCCTAATTAATTTGAAATGAGATGTCAAATGTAATTAAAATTCAAATGAAATTTGGAATCAAAAGCCACCTAAGCACATCCCCATCAACCACCCCCCTCATGGAATGTGTGATGCCAACATGGCATCACACTATTCCATATCTATATATAGATATAGATAGCTGGCTTGCCATAAGCAATGCTAATTGGTGTGAAGAATTAGATTCTTCATTTGTCTCCAAAACATTTGCAAGCTATCATTTCATGTGTTGAAGGCTAAGCTTTTTTCTTTATCTTTCTTTCTCAAATTTAGCCTCATCATCACCAGATCTCTGGTCTTATTCTGAATAAAAGAATATAGATCTAGGAAGATCTTATTGGTGTGTGGACTTTTACAATAGAGCAAGGCATGTGACTTGTTCAATTTTTGGAGATTCTTCTACGCAAGGTCTGACTTTGCTATTTCCTCTAGGATGTTCCAGGCAGCCAATCCATCTTAAATTTTAACTGAAAGTTCTCCAAGGTGTTTTCTATTTCCAACTATGTTTTTAGAATTTTTGGAGGCAATTTGATAGGGCGATCGTTGCAATCTTCTCACTGCATCACAAGCAGGCAAATTCTATAATTAGTGAAGTGTTCGCTTGATAACCCTTGGATTTGCACATCAAAGTAATCCTCTATCTAAATTTGAATCATAGGCATGATTATATCCTTGATTAGCTTGTAGGCACTAGTAAGTTTGATGTTTTGAAGTTTTGATTTTAGATCCCAGTGCCTATCTTGCCTTCATTTTTGACATTATTTTTATGTGAAACATGCATTTGTGTGTGCTTGACACTTGTGTAACATTCACCTAAATCTATTCTAGCATGAAAAAATTCTAAAAAAAATAATTTTTCCTTTGATTTCATGGATCGTTTTCTCAATTTGTTTCATCAAAGAGTTATTCTCTTTAATGAGCCATTCATTTATTTTCTTTTTGCATTCAGCATCAAGAGTTTTCCTATTCTTAGCCATTTGCATTCAAACTTATCTTTATGAGCTCTATCTAGTTCTTCCTATGAATAATCCACTTTATCTTGCAAAGCTTTATTTTTGTTAACAAGCACATTAACATGAATTTCATGAAGCTTTAAAAATTTTTGCATATCCTCATAAATGTCAATTTCATCACTAGAATCATAATCAGAACATGAAGAGGTACTTTTCCTTGATTTACCACCAAGCAATTCTCTTCATTGTTAAATAGTTCACTATCAAATTCATCCCATGCAGTTGCCATTGCCTTGGCTCTAACCTAGTTTGCAATTTTCTTTAATTAGGGACAATCAAGTTTTCTGTGTCTAATTTGATTGCATTCATAGCAACGAGGTGGCTTGGTTTTTTATGTTTTCAAATTGGTACTCTTTGGTTTTTGATTTATTGTTCCAAATATTTTTTAGATTCGTAAGTTTTTTTAATCTCTAGGAAATTAGAATAACTTATCTTTAACCTAATCCTTATTAAGATCTTAAAGTTTTGAGTCAAAATCCTAATTGGTATTAAAGGTAATATTCCTTTTTTCCTTGTTCCTAAACTTTCATCTCTATTTAGCAGTGGCATTTTGTGGGATGTGAAAAATTCAATTAGTTCACTCACGGTCATCCTGCTAAGATCATGAACTTCTTGAATAGCATTTACTTTTGGTGTTTATTCCTTGGGAAATGATCTAACAATTTCTCATACTTGCTTATCTTCATTTATAGTTCTACCTAGTGCAAATGTAGAATTTATAATTTTCATGAAACACACATACATTTGAGTTATGGTCTCATCAAGTTTCATTAGGAATATTTCATATTTGTGAATGAGAAGAGCAATTGTAGTACCTTACCCGAGAGGTGCTACTCTAATCTTATTCACATTAATTCAATGCAAACTATGCACCTCCAAAATATTCAATTTAAGTAGTTGCACAACAACCACAAACCTTTCATTCTAGCTTACTATTATATTTTGCTATATACTCCACAAGGCTACAAAACTATTATACAATTACTAGCACCACAATCCATATTTACATAATATTGACATCAACAGTAACTGAGTTCAAACTTAACATTTCTAATACATAACATTTACAATCCAACATCATAACACATAAACTAGCAAACTCTGCTATACACAATAGATACAAAAACCTTGTACAACTAGTTTCTTGAATCATCAAAACCAAACAAAACTCAAACTTAGCATACTATCATTTATATATAAAGTCCAAAAAATCTGGACAACTATTGATCTACTTGTAAAACTATGTACACTATATACAAATGTGCAAATAGAACATTTGTAATCCATTAACGCCTATTTAAGGAAAAGAACAAGAACATGAAAGTGGTATAAGTCCTAATAACTTAGTAAGGTGAAATAACTATCTCTTTAAGCACAAAAAATGAAGGGAACTTGCATATGTGCTAGTGAGGCCTAACTAAAACAGAATACAGGAAGAGTGAACAAATGACCAAAGTTCATATAATGAGACAATAGTAAAATATGAGTTCAGGCTTATCATGTGCATACCAATTGAGGTGCAAAGTTTTGAGCAATAACACATAGCACAAAAATGAAAATAGTGACACAAATTTAATGATACAATTAACACAAATGAACTCATCAACAAGAATTAAGGTTGAACAGTCATAGGGAACTATTAGTGATCTTCAACTATATGATTCCTTAGAGAATAAAAAAGAGGGTTTTCTTATTCCTCAATTACTTGAGTAATCAGCTTGGCTTAACAAATATATGCCACATACACATGGCATGGTCGATTGTATGCCGATCCCTTGCTCATGGATAGCTGACCTCCAACTAGCATGAGACAAGATCACCAATGGGTACTAGCCAGGAGACTAGCCACCATCGGTTTATTCTACCTAGTCATACTTCTAAACACAGTCCTGGGGCCAAAAACTCCTCAAGAGCATCCCAAGGGTACCAACAATAGAAAACAATCCAACAGTAGTATAGGAATCAAACATTAATATCATGGTCAAATAACAACTAACATAACAAAGTTATGAGACAACTAGTCAATTGGTCAGCACGACCGTTTCAATAGTAACACTTATAAGGAATTTAGAATGATGAAATAGTGGTCAACAAGAGCTTTTCATTAACAATGCAAACCTATGACCACAGAAAAAGATCAGGCAATTTAGTTGGCATAATTGGAACTATGGCATTTAAAAATAAAATCAATAACAATTATGGGATCAACTAGCAAGGTTGAAGGGCATAAGGGCTAAGAGTTTGTAACATCAAAATGGTTGCAAGTAGGCACACATGAACGAACAAGTTGAGATTTACAAAAAATAAATATGATCCTTTTCCCAGAAATGGTATGGGCTATAATCTTACCTTAAACTTTAATGTTCACATTAGATATCACTCGCTACCTGTTTTCAATAATGCACGATAAGTATCAATATGTTATACATAACATTTCTTTAACAATAAGTACAATTACTTATGTGTTTTAGTGATATTAATTCCTTATTCCATGTGAAATGTTTCTATTCTTCTAATTCTTGGTCTAGTTCTTGTACGGGCATGGTATGCCATAGTAATCTAACAACTTTAACTAAATTAAGATACTTTATCAAATTTGTCACATGTATGGTTTAGTTAAGCAATTAAGTTTTTTTTTTTTGTCAAAATTTTAATATTCAATTTCCTAAATAGACAAATGCAATTAAATATCTAATCTAATGTTCTAACCCCATATTTACTAAATTTAGATCATCGTTATGAATTTTACACATTGTCTTAACAATAATCAATCTTGATAAACATGTATACAATTGATATGTTTCAAATACACCAGCTAACATAATTAATGATAATTAGACTCTTATTAACATTTTGAGTCTGTATATCACTTGTAATCAACTTTAATGTCCAATCATTTAATGTACAATATCATAGTTTGGTCCAATCAACTCATATTTACATCAAACAAATAGCATAACGATTCAATCAAATTAAATTAGGAATTAGATAAGTGATTAATTAGAGTTTATCCAAACTAACCAAGTTCAAAGTCATTTCACAGTGCAAAATCCATCTGTATGCACTCTAATTGTTGTCTTGAATAATCGGCCTTGAAGCCATGGGACTATCGCCTCATGTTGTTATGTGTAGCCACTGGAACTAGGAGTTGGACTCATCAATCAATACATCTTCTTATGCCTTACAAAAGCCCTCAGTTAAGTTTTAGTTTTACCTTTGTTTGGCCAGTCAATTAAGTCAAAAATCATTATTGCACTACCAAACCACCACTATATTTTTCTTCAATTGCTCTTCTTGCGGTGGTCCAAATCCACAATTGGAAATACCATCATGCTCCTCCAATTGAGCCCATCAAAACTTGTCTCTTGAACATGACCGTCTGCTACCAAAACTACTGCGACTACTACATTAGCCGCTAGCTTTTTTTGGTGCTCAATTTCCCAGCGACACGCCAATCATTTCATGGAAAACTTGGTACCAGTGTGATCATTGGGATGAGAAGAAGGTAATGGTTAGAATGTTTCTTTGGTTCACTGGTGCCAATGGGAGGTGGGTAGTAGAGGAGTGACGGTGGTTGCATTTGAAAATTAAGAAAAATGGGGAAAGGAAATCTATATATATTTTTATATGTTGGGAAATCTCAAATTGACCCCTAACAGTTTTCCTAATACCTCAATTTAGTCCATTGATTTACTTAGTGCCTGACACTGACCTTACCTTTATGATTTATCCTCTTTAGCTTTTTTGAATCACAAGTTGGCCCTGCTAATTTCTTTATTCTTGCAGTTAAGTCCTATTTGGCTAACTTTGTAGTTCTTTCACTTCCTAATGTTGTAGAGAGACCCTACAAAAATTTTAAATGCAATACTTTTGATCCTCAATCAATTTTTATTTATTATTTTTTTATTATTCACATCATAATTTAAATTATATAATTCATATTATTTTAGGAATTTTTCAAATTTAAAAATTTGCAGGGTGTTACAATCCTCCACCCTTAGAAGAATTTGGTCCCAGATTCATATTTATGACTAGAAGAATTTAGAATAATATTGACATATATAATGCTCTCATTTATTTGTTGCCTCTCTAACATTATGATTTCTCCCCTTGTTACGATATCCTTCCAAAATGTAATTTTAGTTCTAGTAATAAAGGGGGTAGATATATAAGAGTGCAACACTAAGATTATAATAAGCTTTACTTGTAATAGTATGGATATAAATTGTACTTTCTACCACATTGTCTGAACCTAGAATGCTTTCTTCAATCAAGGCATAACAGTGGGCTTGAATTTGCGATCATCCACTAGTTTCCACTATCTGCTTCTCTTTGTTTGCCAATTCCTTTGGTGCAGAACTAGGGCAGTCTTTGATCCAATGCTGATCGTTATTGCCCGCTATGCATCTTCTTAGCTTTCCATAGTATTTAGACTCCTATTGATTCGAACTACCACAAAATCCACAACTTTTCCTTGGTGTTTCTTAAATAGGGTACATGTTTTGTTCTATTAAATAAAGGCATTGGCTAGATGTTCTAAATTAGATCTTTGGTCATTTCCTACCTGAATCACTTTCCCTACTTGTAACAATTTTAGGTTCAAAAGCTTTCCCTCACTTTACCTTTTTCTTATTTACATACACCTTAGAGGGCTCTTACCTTTTTCTTATTTACATACACTTTAGAGGGCTCTTATTCTATCCGTAAGGCTCTCTTTAAGGCTTTCTTGAAGTTAGACTATTCATAGGTCATAAGGGCCTATCGTATTTTAGGTCTTAGTTTTTTATCAAATTTCTTGATCGTACACTTTTCTCTCAATGCATGTAGTGCATATCGAATAAATATACTAAATCTAGCCTCCTACTGCCATACTGTCATTTCCCCTTGGGTAAGACCCTCCAATTCTTGTCTTCAAGCATCTCTTACTTGTCACAGTATGAATCTATCCATAAATTCCCATATGAAGTTTTTCATCTATGAGATATTTTTTTATATTCCCATTGTTGACTCATCAAGGTCCACCATTGACTAGTAGCTCCCTCTAATAGATAAATGGCATACATAAACTTGTAATCATCTAGGTAACCTAATATCTAGAAAATATCTTCAATCTTCTTGATCCATGCTTTTGCCTTCTAGTGATCTAATTCACTTATAAACATCGAGGGGGTGAAACGTAAGAAAGTGTACTAGAGTTCCAACTTCGGAGGTTCTTCACTTTTCTTAGAATTATTTATCTAACTTTGTTGTTGATGAGATTGCATGAATTGGTACCACATTGTAGCCATTAGTTCTATAATTTGTCCACCTACTGTGGATTCACTAATGGTTCTCGTGTCACTTCCTCAACATTTATTGGACCTCTTCATTCCAAAGTATCCTCATTTGGATTTTCCAGATTGAGAGAATGCGCTGGGGTTAGTTTTTGCGATGTTGTTCAATGGGCTACAAGACCTTTTTATTTTATAGGGCACACTTATCTATAATGTTTAATGAGAGTTTTATTAATTAGTGCTCTATCTTTGTTAGTTCTTATTGCAAAAGATTCAAAATATATATACACAATTTTCTAAGCATAAGATATATTAAAACTCAATTAGTGTTTAGATTAGTATTAGCATCAAAGATTTCTCCTGTTCCTATTTTTCTTTCTCTACATATGGTATTTATGAGATAGTTGCTAAGCTAACAGATAACATAGCCTTCAACAAGAAGATCACAACTAGGTTTAAGATAATTATTGTTTAGTGTATACTAATTTTGGCATCTACAATTATTGCATCCAAAAATAGTTTTGCTATATGCATTTATAGATACATACATACATGGTGGCCTTTTGTCACTAATCCTTACTCTAAACAAACATTCTCTCTCATATTCTTCTTTCTCATTTTCCTTTACTATCCTCTTTCTTGTCTTTATTCTTTTCTGCCTCATTTCTTTCTATTATTGATGTATTCTTGATGGCCTTATTTCACGGATTCCATAATGTCTTTTTATTTCACTTAAGTAGTCTATTATGCCTTCAAGGTCTATTAGGATAATTGTTACTTGACTTAACAAATTCTTGCTTTGTCTAATCATCTTTTGGTATTCTAGTTCAGCAAGGCTTTGAGACGTCTTCAAGTATCTTCTATTCAATCTATTTTTTTTTAATTTGCATCATTTGTCTTCCTTTTCTATTTGCCCCTCATGACTTCTATTAAAGCATTATTTCTTTTATACATAGGGGCCATTATTATTTTAATTTCATCAAAACCAATTTTCTACTTTTTTGGTCATCAAAACTTTACCTCTTTCCGTTCACCTTCATATTGCAACCATAGACTAGTTTTCATTATTCGCACACTCATTTCCTGGGTAACTATATCATTCAATATACACCTTATAAACTTGTCAAATATTAATCAACTTAAATGACCTGTTAACTATCAAATGCAACTTTGTCAAGGACAATCCTTAACTAATAATTCTAGAATCTTAAAACACGTCTATGCGTGACATATTTCCCAAATCTCAATTTTTCAAAATTCAAGGAGTTACATGCTTAACATCACTAGAATGATGAATCACACACTAGTCTTCTTGGGAATATATTTATTCATTGTTAATTATTTTATTAACTTTCATAATGCAAAATCTCAAATTTCCATCATATGGAGTGGGATGTAGTTTTCTTATTTCCCAAAATATTAGTTCTTAACTTTCATCAACCTGTTTGTTATCCTTAAGTTTCATAAAGAAATGTACCTTACCCAAACATCGACATTCATTCTCTGCTCATAATTTCCCTTATATCATATCAATATTCTCTTTTTATCTTATCATTTTCAATTGATATCCTCAATTCCCTCTTCAATTATTTCTATATCCCCACTTGATATTTTCCTTTCAAACTTTCATATTTATTACATAAGTTACAAGTAACCTATAGTTGGCATTATATTATTTTCCTTGAACTCATAATATGGTTCTATAGAACTCTTTTTCTTGCTAATAGTTTTTCCTTTTTCTCCTTTTCATTGCCAATCTATAGTCACATAGATCAACTTTCACTTTCTCCCATTCATTGCTAATCTATAGTTGCACTAATCAACTTTCATTATCAGCTCTCTAGTTTTCTCCTCAATTTTCAATAATCACTTCATAAGCATCATATCTCATGGTTAACATTACACTTTTCTCCTTACATTTACAATGCTGACCCTTATCGATTTCATATCCTAGGCAATGGTCCCCTCTTCAATTTGATGTTGTTTTGTAGTCAATCAAATCATTTTCACTAATATCATTCTAACCTCTTCTAGTATATCTATAATATCTATATCTCAACCTCATATATGTCAGGCACCATCCATACTAAAATAATCATTTACTTACCAAATACATATCTTTCTTGAATAATCCTTTACTTATTAGATACAACTTCCACAATCATTGTTTGTCCAACATTAATTCCCAAAATAACTCTTTGATTATTAAATACATTTCTCCCCAAAATAGTCCTTTGCTTAGCAATTTCAACTTTCACAAATATTGTTCATATAACACTTAATAACAATAAGATCATATGCCCGACATACCTAAAGTAAGAGGTTATACACTGGTTGACCATCCCGGTCATAACCTTTCACTTTCTTAACATCATGCATTATCCTGAGAGTTTATATCCTATTCAACTCCACTATCAAATTTCATCTTCACTTGCCCAAAATCTCACATTTCAAAAATCATATCCTAACATAGCTCAAGTTTTCTTTAACCCAAATGTTTGTACCTTAATGATTTTTAACTCGAGCTTAATCTCTAATAAACCTATTAGTTCTAACTAAAATGATCATATCCATAATTTTCTATAACCTCAAAAACCTAGGCTTTTATATCGCCTTTGTAGCGCCCTACCCAGGAGGTGCCTATTTTGAACTGAGGTACTATTTTAATCTTATTCACATTAACACAAAGCAAAATTCTCACCTTCAAAAAATTCAATTTAAATAGTTTCATAATAACCACGAAGCTTTCATTCCAACTTACTATTACATTATGCTATATATAGTTCCAAAAGGCTACAAAACCATTATACAATTACTAGCACCACAATCTACATTTACATAATATTGACAATAATAGTAACTGAGTTCAAACTTAACATTCCTGATACATAACAATTGTAATCTAACATCATAACACATAACTTAGCAAACTTTGGTTTACACCATATATACAAAAACCATGTGCAACTAGTTCTCAAATCATCAAAACTAAATAGAACTCAAACTTAGCATACTATAATTTACATATAAGTCCAAAAAATCTAGACAATTACCATTCTGCTTGTAAAGCTATGTATATTATATACCGATATGCAAACAAAACTTTTGTCATCTAATAATACCTATCTAAGGAAAAGAATTGAGAACATGAATGAGGTATAAATCCTAATGATTAGTGAGGATAATGGTTAGTTTAAGCGTGAAAATGGGAATAGTGCTAGCATGAGTGTTGGTGAGGCTTAACTAAAATAGAATACAAGAAGAGCGAACAAACAACCAAAGTTCATGGAATGAGATAATAGTAGAAGATAGATTTAGGCTTGCAATATGCATACCAACTAGGTACAATATTTCAAGCAATAACAATTAGCACCAAAATGAAAATAGTCATACAAAATTAATAACACAATTAACATAAATGAACTTGTCAACAAGAATTAAGGTCAAATAGTTGAAGGGGTCTATTGGTGATCTCTAACCATATGACTCCCTAGAGTATAAAAAAAGTAGGGGTTTTCTTATTCCTCCATTGCTTGATTGGTCAGCTCGGCTTAACTAACACACACGTACATGGCATGGTTGACTGCATATCGATCCCTCGCTCATGGACAGCTAAACTCCAACTACCATGAGATAGGATCACTATTAGTTACTAGCTGAAAGACCAGCTATCATTATTTCATTCTATTCGGTCATCTTTCAAAACCTAGTCCCAATGCCCAAAACTCCCCAAGGTCATCCCTAAGGGTACCAACAATACCAAGCAGTCTAATAGGAGTATAGGAATCAAACATCAATGCCATGATCAAATAAAAACTAACATAGTGAAGGTATGAGATAACTAGTCAAGTGGTCAACGTGACTGTTTCAATAATAATACGACATAAGGAGTTTAGAAAAATGAAATAGTTAGTTGACAAGACCTTTCCTATAACAATGTAAAATTATGACCTTATAAAAAGATCAGACAATTTGGTTGGCAAAACTGTATCAATGGCATTTCCAAAACACATTAAATAACAAATACGGGATTGGTAAGGTTGAGGGACAAAGGAGGCAAGAGTTCTTAACACTGTAGAAAATCCTGAGCATTAGAATGGTTGAAGTAGGTACACATGAATAGACAAGTCAAGATTTATGAATAATAAATATAATTCTTTTCCCAAAAATGGTATGGGCTATAAGCTCACCTAAACGCTTAATGTCTATGCTACATGTCCTCTACTAATAAGGGTAGTTCGGGTCCTTGAAACCTATTTTCAATAATGCAAGATAAATATCAATAGTTATATATAGAGTTTTTTTAACAATACATATGATTACTTATTTGTTTTAGTGATACTAATTCATTTATTCCATGTGAAACATTTCTATTCTTCTAATTCTTGGTCTAGTTCTCATGTGGGTATATTATGCTATAGTAATCCAATACCTTCAACTAAATTAAGCTATTTTATCAAATTTGTCACATGTTTGGTTCAGTTAGGCAGTTAAGGTTTTATTCAAAAAATCAATTCAATACTCGATTTCCTAAATAGGCCACTATAGTTAAATAATAGCAGTCGAGCAATATATCAATTTCGGACCAAAATATCATTTTTACCCATAATATCTAATTTAATGCTCTAAGCCCATATGTACTAAATTTAGATTATTCCTATGAATTTTACATAACAATAATCAATCTTGATAAACACACATACAATAGAGATGTTTCAAATACACCAACTAACATAATTAACAATAATTAAACTCTTACTAACAATCCGAGTCCACATATTACTTATAATCAACTTTAATATCCAATTGTTTAGTGTATAATTGCATATTTTGGTCCAATCAACTCATATTTACATCATAAATTATCCTAATAATTCAATAAGATTAAATCAGGAATTAATTAATTGATTAATTGGAGTTTTATGCTAATTGACCAAGTTTAAAGTTATGTCACAGTGCAAAACCCATTGACATGCACTCAAATAGTTGTCTTGAACAATTTTCCTTAAAGCTGTTAGACTATCAGAGAGCAACGCGATGTGCTGTCAATTGAACTAAGAGCTAGGCCTACTAGCCAATGCATTTCCTCATGCCCAACAAAAGCCTTTAGTCAATTTTTGGTTAGGCCATCGTCTAACCAATCAATTGCGCCAAGAATCATCAATGTGCCACCAACGCCACCACCTTATTTTTTTCCAATTACTCCACCTTAAATGGTTTAAATCTATAATTAAAGGTAACGCCATGCTCCACTAGGTGAGCTCATCAAAACCTATCTCTTGAACATAACCAACCATTGCTAAAACTACCCCAACTATTACCTCTACCATGAGTTTCTTTCAGTGCTCAATTTCCCAACGATCATCAGTTGTTTCACAGCAAACTTGGTACAGATATGATTGTTGGGATGATATAAAGGTAATGGTTAGCTTGTTTCTTTGGTTTGCGAATGCCAGTAGAAGGTGGGTGGTGGAGAAGTGATGGTGTTTGCATGTGAAAATTAAGAAAAAAGGGAAGGGGAAATCTATATATATCTTTATATTTTTGGGAAATGTCTAGTTGACCGCTAACAATTTTCCTAAGACCTAAATTCAATTCTTTAATTTACTTTATGCCTCATGTTAACCCCCAACCCTTTAGATTTAGTCCCTTTAGCTTTTCAAAATCACAAATTAGCCCTATTAATTTCTTTATCTCTTGTAATTAAGTTCTATTTTGTTAACTTTCTAGTCCCTTCACTTCTTGATGTTGTAAAGAGACCCTATGAAATTTTTAAATGCAATATCTTCGTTCAACTATCAATTTTTATTTATTATTTTCTTTTTATTAGTTTAATTGTACTTTAAATTATGAAATTCATATCTTTTAGAAATTGTTTAGGATTAAAATTTAGTAAGGGTGTTACAGTAATCCTTTCTTATAAAATGTGATAGGTATCTTTGTAGGTCACTTGCAATATTTTCTACATTTGCTTTGTTATAACACATATACTGACTTAATTGTACTCCTCTTTTGTAAGATCGCACAATAAAATATTTTTAGCACCTGCATGCATTGAGATAGCATTTTTATCATTGTTAGTTAATTCCCATTGCATCTTTGGAACCATCTGTTTGTCAACTAATTTCATTGGAACCATCTGCCCTTCATTGACCACGTCCCATAAATTAAATCCTCAGGAAATTATATAATCTTTCAGCTAATGTTTCCATGTAGCATAATTGCTACCATTAAATAATGGGAGGCCGGTTATGTAATTGCCCTTTTTCTACAAAGACATCAAAAGCATTAGTGGCTACAGGATCATTTAATTAGGTTGTTACACAACAATATAGAGAACCAATACTACAATACCAATTAAGATTGATTATAAGCTTAATGGGGGATGAATTAGGCCTAAGGAATTTTAATGCAGTAGAACCATAACTTTATGGCTTTTCAAGATGCTTTAAGTGTTTTATAGAAAACATTTTAGTCATTGATTGAAATTTGTAAATACCAATTAAACAACCAGTTAGACCAATGATAGATAAAGTAATAAAAACATAAGTAAATGAACACTAGAATTTATAGTGGCTTGGTAATGCCTACTTCGCTACGTAAACTGTCACTTAGGATTTTGAACCTATCAAATCAATTAAAATATGAGAATATTTTATAGATAATTATAGCAATTTGACAGAATATAAGTTAAGGATTAGAAACACCCTAGTAGGGTGAAAACCAACTCTTTACAAAAAGCTAAATTAGAACTCCAAATAGGGTAAGGCAGATTCCAGAGTACTACAAAACCAGCTTTCAGGGACCAGGCATAGGGGAACTTCTGCTATTTTCACTTGTACAACCTCTATAGAGTGATGCGTGAGTTGCTGTGACTATCTATAGCAAGCTCTAGACCTTTTTCCAAGTCAGAATCCAAAATATTTTAGAAGATTCTAGACAGCATCACTTTACTATTTTCTTCACCTAGAGGTTCTTAATGCAACCAAATGCCCAATTTGCTCTCTTCACAGGGTACCTTGAGAGCAAGTATGACTCCGTTCTCTTTCCACCACAAATAGGCCCTTCAAGATATAAATGGCCTTGTCTTTATCTTCCTAATGTCCGTCAAAGGCAAGTTCCCTTTGAATCTCTTCACCACAAGGTCCTTTGGAAACATAAAGAGAGCAAGGAATCATGAAATACTTAAGCACAATATGAATGTGAGTATCATGCAACCCCTCAAAACACTCTAGAGGTTTTTGTCCCGACTTAGTGATTCGCATTTAAATATTGCTATATATTTTCTTATTTATAAACTCATGTCTAATCACTATAAACCCTTAATTAGGTAAGTATCCATTGGAATTAAATAAGTAAAACAAGATATTATGGTAAAAATCCATTGGCACCATAAACTGCAAATATATCAATAAGTACAACAAGATTGATTTCTTTCCTAAATTATAAATATGTGAATCAAACTAGAATCTTTAAGAGATATTTTCATTATGGAAAGTAAATTTCAGCACATAGACAGATTTTAATAGATATTGTAGAAAGATAATCAGGACATAATTTGTCAAATAAAGCACATGATATTTTGTCATAATCAAAATCATATAAACCATCAAGGGCTTAACAAATCATGTGGTAGATAAGGAAATGATGACAAGACACCCAAAGCACACAGACGTAAGAGTCAACATTAAAAAGTCTTAACATAATGGCACAAGAGTCAACATGCAAATGGGCCATGTCGTTAACTTTACAATCGGTACCTTTGGAGAATAACAATTGATAAAGGGTGATGCTCTAGAAAATCTAGAGCACCAAAAGCTATAAGGACCTACAAGCAGCAACCTCATTATATCTTTTAAAAAAATCAAGCACACGAAAACAATTGACAAAAGAGATAGAAAATGGTGATTCCCCAGAACACTAGTGAACATAAAGTACTAAAATTAAGAAACAGCTTGGAAGGGGGATAAGCAGTATATATGAAACAGACCAAATGAGCAACACTCCTATACAAACCCTTTATAGCCAAAAACGAATACTTCAAGTTTCCACATGACAAAGCTTGATCAAGAGGTCGACATGAATGGTCCAAAGAAGCATGGGTCCTTGAAATATTGAAACTTCTATAATTTCAGCAGACATACCATCAAAACGTGCTGGAACTTAAGGGATAGAAATGAAAGCTATCCAATAGGGATATTGACAAGTGAAGAAACTCCCTTAGAGAGGCATTCTTGTAATGGTAAAAAGGAGAAGTTTCGAAGTCTACCTGAAGAACACCCATATCTAGAAGTGGAGTTCTACACTAATAGTGGACATGATGCTAGTCTCGATGATAACAATCCCCAAAGAAACTTAAATAACACTGTCCAAACTTGAACATGGGGGTTGTCGCATGCATTATCCAAGCACAACCTTGACCATACCTACTCGTACTCCCTACTTTCTCTAAGAATATTTTACATCTTTAAGTATTATTTAGTTTTTCCTTCTTAATTCAAATAAAGTCTACTTGCTCAAAAATGGCACTTTATTTTGGTATTGATAATTTATGAATTTAATCCATATTCTTCACATTACATTCTTCTTTCCATAACCTTGAACTTTGCAACAACTACCTACCTTCTACAATCATGCTTAAAAACTCAAGTTTAAGTGATAATCTCTATTCTCCAAATATCTCCACTAAACTACAATCAAATTAGATCTAAAAATGACCAAAACTATTCAAGGCCAAATTTAACATGCTACATCAACATATAACATCATCCAATGCTAAATCAAAATTTAACCATCGCAACTATAAATTAAAACATGCTTAACATATGAATTAATACTTAAAACACATATTAGCATAATTTCAATACATCAAGCAAAGGGGTGACATGCACCATCATCCAAATATTCCAATCCATAAATTGGATCAGGTATTTGGAGATTTAGATCAAATCATCACTTGAATCAATCAAACCATAATCAAAATCAGTGCATGAATTTAGGCTCTAATACTACTTGAAAGAAGGTGTGAACCAAGGATCCAATTATAAAACACTAAAAAACTAAAATCAAAATTGATCACACCTCCTCAAGGATCTAATTGGTTCCATTAAAGTGGATTAGGGTTAGAAAATTTCCTAGAAAGAAAATTCCAACCAAAGAAATGAAGACTTGCTTGAACTTCTTCAATACAGTCTCCCCTGGTGTAACAAGTTCACAGAAACTTTTGCCAAACCAAATAAAATCCGAATATGCTGAAATTTGGTCTGGAGATCACCAACACCTTGATAAACCCTCAGTAGAAAAATCAGGAAAAAAAATAGAAAGCCTCTCCACGAACACCTCAAACTTACTGCCTGAATAGAGGATCTCCAAAAGGCTAGCAATCTAATTGTTTTGCCTCTAGTGATAACATCCACACACTAATGGACAATCCAATTCTCTCTGATGTCAGATGGAAAACAAAGGTGCGAAGATCAAGGATGAAGGCTGATTTTGGAGTTAAGAGATGAAGAAAAAAGTGAAGCTTCAACACATGAGGCTACAAATACAAAATTGGAGGGAAAGAAAGAATCTAACAATTAGATCTAAAATTGATTGCATTCACGTGTGTGACCAACAACCATCTATATCTCTATATAGATGGACAAAAGGTGTGATGCCAAGGTGGCATCACACCATCCTCAAGGTTGGCGCCATTTGCTGGCCAACTTGCAAGCAAATTGCATGTGAATTTGATGTATATTTGAATTTCATTTGGAATCTTCATTTCATCTAATGAAATGTCATCCAAATAAATTCTAATGTATTCCAAATGAACTCTTCATTTTAATTGTTCCACCAAAATTAATTCTTTATTTTAATTAAATTAAACACTTTAATTTAATTTTTTAACTTTTAGCTTAACTCTTAAATCTATTAGCTTAATTCCTTAAGCTAGTGATCATTAACTTAACTCCTAAAGTTCACTTGACCAATTGATAGTCAAGTGGTACCAATCAAATTAAATTTTTAATTTAATTGGTGTGATTTAACTCCATAAATTTATTGGATCAATTTAATAATTAAATTGATCAAGTTAACATGACCAAAAATTATGTCAACCGTCAACCTCAAAAATCAATCAAGTTGGAATCTCCTAACACTTAGAAAATTTCTCTGCACCAAGTAGGATTTCCAATTAGCTTTTGTGTGTGACCTATTAGGTTTTACCAATCATTGGATATAGGCTCACAACTCTTGTGATTTATTGAATATGAAATATGCACAATAGTCTAAACTCCTTTAAACTAATAACTCAATTCAATCAATCTCATTAATTGAAGAGCAATCAACTTCTATAGTCGATGTCTAATGTCAAGCTTATGGAGCCCAACAAATTGACCAAAATAAATGCATTTGGAGAATCATTCTATCTATATATTTACCATGCAAATATGGTCCTTCTATCTCCTATCTCCTGAGAAAGGTCTAGGAAAAGATATTTGCCAGCTCCCTAATAGCTTTGGTACTGTGTTTCTATTGCCAATGTTTGATTTCAATTTATGACCCCATCTTTGGAAAGCTCCTTTTCCAAATAGTCCTACTGACTTGTGCAAGGACTCCTTGGAATCGATCATTACAGAATATATAGGAGATGTACTCACCCTTCACAATGATGAGAAGTCAAATCCTATCTTGGATCTCACAAACCTCCATGTCTAAGTACCTCATACCAAAGCACAACCCAAAAGACCCACTAAGTGGTCAAAGAAAAGTCAAGGCTTGAGGACCTAAACATAAGATTACCATAGATCCTTAGGTTAAAGGACTAATTATATGCACTAGTGTAGGCTAGAGAACTTGTCACTATCGACTTACCACTACGACTATCTAGTAGATTCTCTGGGTGGGCTTTCAGTAAACTTGCTCTCTAACAAGCAACCACTAACATGTATTTATATCTCATATGGATTGCTCATGAAATAGAGCAATATCCAACCCTTAGATTTATGCATCATTAGTGCAAGTCTCTCTAGATCTTAAATGTTGTGTCTCATAAGATCCTATGATTTTGAAGATTTAAAATCACAATCATGTAAGACTTGTTTGACCATCAACACACAGTGAAGTGACCAAGTCCAGCAGTCTAATGTGATCTAAGGGATTCAACCAAATGCTAGTAAGTAATGTAAGCATAAAATGAAGACAACCATTTATAATGAATATCAATCAATCAAGATTGTATCATAAGTAAAATAGTTTACATGCCAATCTTATTGGTTTGTAGGGCACTATTCCAAAAATTTTAGATTTGCCCTAAAGTCGATTCCCCATAATCTTAAGGCCCATCTTCTCAAGATATCTTTTAAAAACCTTTTGTAATAAGGGTTTAGTTAATGGATTTACTATATTCTTTTATGTGTCAACTTTCTCCCCTCGAATGTCGTCTATATAAATGATTTCCCAGATTAAATAATATCGCCTCAAAATATATTTGGACCGTTGATGAGGTCTTGGCTCTTTAGCTTGCGCTACTACTTTGTTTTTATCATAGAAGACAACCATTGACCTAGGAATGCTAGGCACTACATCTGACTCTAAGGTGAAAATTTTCATCTAAACACCTTCTTTTGCAGCTTCTGAAGCCATAATATATTTTGCCTCTATAGTTGAAAATTAGAATTTGAAAATCCCTCGAGTTTCAATTCTCTATTGTGGTGTACCAAAAATAAGTCCTTAGTCTTTCTCAAGTACTTAAAGATTCATTTAATGGCCGTCTAGTGTATTTACTAAGGTTAGACTAGAATCAGCTCGTAACACTTAGAGCGTGTGCCACATCCAGTCTTGTACATTGAACGGCATACATTATGCTTGCTATTGTGGACACATAAGGTATGTAGAATATTCTTTGTCTCTCGTCATAGGTCTTAAAGGCCATAGACTTGGAGTGATGAAGATCGTGTCCCATAAGGAGGAATCCCCTCTTGGATTTTTCCACATTAAACCTCTTTAGTATCTTATTAATGTATGGTGTGTGGGAAAGCCCTGGCATCCTTCTCAATCTATCTCTATAGACACGTAATCCTAATACGTAGGATGTATATTCCAAATCCTTCATAGAGAATTGTATAGATGACCATACTTTAGTACGCTCTAACATTGCTTTCTCATTCCCAATGAGAAAAATGTTATTGACATAAAGCATAGTAAACTGTATACTACTCCTACTAGCCTTCTTATACACACAAGGTTCATACAGATTTTCTACAAAGCCAAATGATTTGATTATCTTGTCAAAACATATGTTCCTATTTTGGGATGCCTATTTGAGTCCATAAATGAATCTCTTGAGTTTGCAAATTTTTTGCTCAGTCATTTTGGGTGTAAAATCCTGTAGTTGCTCTATATAAATTTTTTATTCATAGTTTCCATTGAGGGAAGTAGATTTCACATCCATTGTCATATCTCATAGTCATAATATATGAGTATAGCAAGTGAAATCTGAATGAACTTAGGCATAGCGACCAGTGAAAAGGTTTCCTCAAAATCAATACTGGGTCTTTGAGTTTAACTTTTGCTACTAGTCATGCCTTAAAGGTGATTACCTCTCTATTCATTCCTAACTATCACTTATAGATCCATTTGCAACCAATAGGTATTATACCCTTTAATGGTTCTACCAAAGTACATACTTTGTTTAAGTACATGAGATCCATTTTAGATTTCATGGCATTAAGCCAATGTCTTGAGGTTATGTCTAACATGGCTTTCTCATAGGTCTACGAATCACTATCTAATTGGCCCATCTCATGAAGGAGTCTGAACCTTTCGAATTGCTTCTTGATTCAGTTCGACCTTTTAAGAGGTTATGTGTTTGACTTTTAACGCTCGTAAGTTTCCATCGCTTGTGGATTTAATAATAATTTTGAATTTCATCAAGTTCAACACCACCATCTTTTCTATCTAATAGAAAATAATTTTTCAAAAAGGTGGCATTTCTTAAAACAAATACATTTTGTTCCGAGAGATCATAAAAGTAATAACACATAGACTCATTTAGGTATCCCAAAAAGTTGCACAAGATGGATCTATTATCCAACTTATGTCTCACTAGCTGCTTGACGTAGGAGGGAGACCCTTAAACTCTTAGATAAGAGTAGAAATGTGCTTTCTCATACCATACCTTATGTGGTTTCTTTAGCACATACTTTGAAGGTACTACATTTAATAACTTTGCTGTAGTTAAAAAAGCATATCCCTAAAAGGATATAGGTACATTAGATAAGCCTATCATGGATCGTACCATGTTGAGCAAGGTATGATTTTTTCTCTCGGCTACTCCATTGTGTTGGGATGTGCCTGGTGGAGTCCATTGTGAGAAAATTCCATTCTGCTTTAGATAATCCAAGAATTTGGTGCTTATGTATTCTTCCCCTCGATCTAATCGAAGAGCTTTAATACTAAGTTTTCTTTGCTTTTTACTTCATTTCTATACTCTTTGAATATTTCAAAAGTTTTAAACTTTTATTTCATATGATACACATGTCCAAACCAACTAAGATCATCGGTGAAGGTAATGAAGTAAGAATAGCCTCTATTTGCACTAACGCTTAGTAGCCCATAAACATCCATATGAATCAAATCCAAAGTACTTATAGTTTTCTTTGATTGTCCTAGAAAAAGAGTCTTGGTCATTTTTCCGTTTAAACAAGATTCATAAGTAGGAAAGTCCTCAATGCTACTAATATCTAGTGCTTTGAGAGCTTCTAACTTGTTCTTCTTACTTTTAGAAATATGTTCAAGTCTTACATGCCACAAAATAGTATCTTCTTACTTATCTAATTTTCTTTTACTGATTGAGTGTGTATCAATGAAGTTTGAGAATCAAGTATGTACAATCCATTGTTTAATATACCCTTTGCCATTACAGAACCATTCTTTAATGCTTTCAACATCCCATTAGATATAGAAAATTCATATCCTTCATTATCCAAAATGGAAATAGAAATAATATTCTTAATAAGATTAAGTGTATAGGAACAAAGATCAAGTGCAATGCAAGCATTCCCTAAGTTTAACTTGACTATGCCATTAACTATGGCCGCAACCTTTGTTCTATTTCCAACGCAGAGGATCCTACCTCCCTCATTGAGACTCCTATTTCTTTTCATCCCCTGTAATGAATTACAAATGAAAGAATCACATGCAGTGTCGAATACCCATGAGGAAGAATTTGTTGTTAAGTGCACTTTAAAAAAGTACATACCCTTCTCAAGAGTTACAAGGTAAGCTTGTTCTCAATGTCCTTTCTCACCAAAATGGAAACAAGTAGCATTAGTTTTAGTCTCTTTATTCTTCTTCACTTCCCTCAAACTTTTCAAAGGTTGCTTCCCTTTGGAAGAAGAACTCTTCTTCCTCTTACCTCTCTTTCTAGGATCCTATGGCCCTTAAACTTGGAGGAGGATTCAAGTATAAAAGGTTTATTCTTTTGCATCCTCACCTCTGCGGTCACCAATATGTTCACTAATTCTTTAATCATCATTTTTTACTTGGATATATTAAAGTTCATAATGAATAGGTCAAATAAGCTTGGCATTAATTGTAAGATCAAATATACATAGAGGTCATTGTCCATAATTACATCTAATTAACCTAGTTTTTCAATAAGCCCGTTTATCTTTAGCCCATGCTCATGGACACTAGTGCCCTTATTCATTCTACATCTAAAGAGCTCCCTTAACAAAGTGAACTTTTCATGTCTTGTTTGAACACCATACAACTCTTATAAATGTGTATAGATCTCACTTGTATGTTTCATATGCTTATGAGACATTAGAAGTTTATTAGATATAGAAGCCATCATGATGTATCTTGTTTGTAGTTCGTCATCCACAAGTTTCATGAACAATTCACGTGCTTTATTGGTGGCATCATCATCAATGGTGCTAGGTGGACTTTAATTAAGGACATAGGTCCTTTTTTGGAGTCCAGAATAATCTTGAGGTTTCTCAACTAATCATAGAAGTTTCACATGATTAGCTTATTGGTTTCCAAAGTAACATGGAGTGGATTTTTAGTCATTTTGAGTTTGAAGATTTCAAAAATCTACAAAAGGTGAAAACAAAAGCATAAGCATGTGATTGAATATTGATATTCCAACAAGAAAAAATATACGACCTTTCAAGCATATTTTTCTCCCACTATTTTATCAAATAATCACCCCTAGAAGAATTTGGAAAACCTCATTTTCTAATGAGAATCAAGGCCTAAAAGGCATATAAGTAGACCCACGAATCGTGAGAGATCCACAAACAATCAAAAGATAAGCAACTTTTGCTATTTACATCTCTATACAACCCTTGGGGTATTTTTCCTCTTTTTATGTAAACCCACGACTTGTACGACATTTAGACTACTAGGTGTTAAGTCGGACCTACCAATCAAATTTTGATTTGAAACCATTCAATGACATCCCATGACTCATGTACAAATGCATGAGAAGCATTAAATCAAAGGTGTATCATATACTAAGTATATGGTCACAACTTTCCACCATAAGTGTGACCCACAACTCGTGAGATATCACATAAATGTTGTAGCATCGTCATGCCACATACTATTAGTAAAAGTTATGAATTAATTAAAACTCCTTTTAATTTGTATTCATTTTGATTTAATATTTGAGAGCATGTAGACATTCTGACTAGTGGGTTTTTCATGCTTGCAAAGATCTCATCAATCTTATTTTCTTATTTAGATTTTCTATATCCTAAATATGTATCTCATAAATCAATAGGATACAGAATGCGTAAATAAGTAAATGTGCCTAGCATGCTCCTAGGGTGGGATGACCGTAAGCCTTAGCCAAGTAGTGTACTTAGGGCCATAGGTGCACCACTTAGTTGATATTAAGTAGGTTGATCAAACTTAGCTATTACATGAGTGTATCCCTATACATTCAAAGGTCTTCAAGTCTCCATTGGTCTTCTTTGCTCTTTGCAACATTTACAAGAGAAAGAAATCCTTACTCCTAGTGATTCTACACTTATAACTTTTACAAGATAGAATAAAGAGGCATCCAAGCCCCATTTAATAAAACCCTTTTCAACAACTTGAAATAAATAAATTCAATATTAATGACTTATGATCATTCCTATTCGTTCAACACATAAATGAATAATAAATAAATTATTAATTGACATTCAGTTTAAATAATTAAATGCTTATCCCATAAACAATTAATTAGCCAAGCAAGAACAACATAACAATTATGCCTCTTTAATGAAGATTAGCAAGACTTTAAAATCAATCAAAAATATCAAACATAATTTTGAGAATTTGTACAATACTTGTGCATCCATATAGCTTGATTCAATATAATTTTGGTCACTTAAGGAATACAAAAATGAACCATAACTCACCTTACACAAAAAATAGCCATTGTTGCCTAGCCACGTAGCGCGCCTGCCGCCTGGCTAACGTTGTCTTCAAGGTTTTGGTTGAGTCACATGCCTTTTGGCTCAACTTTTGTGCACCAAAAATTTTATGACACTTCCTAAATATTAAATCACACAACATAGATGAAATTTTAGATTCAAAAAACCTTTTAAAAATAGAATTTCAATTGCTCAACATGCTTCAAAAATCAAGTTTAACCGAGAATCTCTATTCTCCAAAAATCTCCACTAAACTCCAATTAATTTGGAGCCAAAAATGAACAAAACTATTTAATGTCAAATTATCATGCTATATCAATATATAGCATCATCCAATCCAAAATCAAAATTTAATATTAGTAACTATGAATTAAAACATGCTAAACATATGAATTAACACTTAAAACACTTATTAGCATAATTTCAATCCATCAAGAAAAGGAGCCACACACATCATCATCCAAACACTCCAATCCATAAATCGGATTGATTATTTTGAGATTATGATCAATCCATTACATGAATCAATTAATCAATAATCCAAATTAAAGCATGAATTTGGGCTCCGATACCACTTGAAAGAAGGTGTGAGCCAAGGATCCAATTATAAAACACTTAAAAACTGAAATAAAACTTTATCACACCTCCACAAGGATCTAATTCATGCCATTAAATTGGATTAGGGTCAGAAAATTATGTAGAAAGAAAATTCCAACCAAAGATATGAAGATTTGCTTGAACTCCTTCAATGTAGTCTCCCCTGACGCAGCTGGTTCATGGCAACTTTTGCCCAACCAAATCAAATCCGAATCAGCTGAAATTTGGACTAGAGATCACCAAACCCTTGATTCACCTTCACTAGAAAAATCAACTAAATCAGAAAACTGGAAGCCTCCCCAGAAATGCCTCCAAGTTACTACTAGAATAGAGGGTCTGCAAAAACCTAGCAATCCAATTGTTTTGCCTCTAATGATAAGATCCACACACCAATGGACAATCCAATTCTATCCAATGTTATCTGAAAAAAAAAGGAGATAAGATCAAGAATGAAGGCCAATTTTTGAGGTAGAAGATGATGAAAAATGTGAAGTTTCAACACATGAGGCAACAAATGCAAAATTGGAGGGAAAGAGAGAATCTGACAATTAGATCTAAAATTTCTTGCATTCACATGTGTGTGGCCAGCCACACTCTATATCTATATATAGATGTAGGAAACGTGTGATACCACCTTGGAATCACACCATCCTCAAGGTTGGCACCACTTGCTTGTTAACTTGCAAGCAAGTTGAATGTGAATTTGAATCTCATTTGAAATCTTCATTTCATCTAATGAAATATCATCTAAATAAATTCCAATGCACTCTAAATAAATTCTTCATTTTAATTTTCCATCCAAAATTATTGTTTGTTTTAATTAAATTAAACACTTTAATTTAATTAATTAACCTTTGACTTAACTCTTAAGTTAATTAACTTAACTCTTTAAGCTAGTTATTATTAAATTAACTCATTAAGTTAACTTGACCAATTGATAGTCATGTAGCACTAATTAAATTAAATCCTTAACTTAATTGATTTAATTTAATTCCTTAAATTAATTGGATCAATTTAACAATTAAATTGATCAAACTAACATTACCAAAAATTGTGTCAACCGTCAACCTCGAAAATTAGTCAAGTTGGAATCTCTCTAGCTCTTAGAAAATTCCTCTTTAGCAAGTAGGATTTCCAATTAACTTTTGTGTATGACTCATTAAGGTTTGCCAGTTATTGAACATAGGCTCACAACTCTTATAATTTATTGAATATCAAATATTCACATTAGTCTAAACTCCTTTAAACTAATGACTTAATTCAATCGATCTCATTAACTGAAGAGTATCTAATCTCCATGATCGATGTACAACCTCAAGCCCATGGAGCCCAACTAATGGGTCGAAATGGATGCTTTTGGAGAACCAATCTAGTTATATGCTTACCATGCAAAAATAGTCCTTCTGTCTCCTATCCCCCAAAAGAGGCCTAGGGCAAGATATTTGTCGGCTCTCTTCAATACTGTATTTCTATTCCTAATGTTTAATTTTAGTTTATGACCTCATCTTTGGAAAGCTCTTTTTCCAAATTCTCCTACTGCCTTGCATAAGGACTTCTTAGAATTGATCATTATAGAATACATAGAAGATGCACTTACCCTTCACAATGATAAGAAGTCGAATCCCCTCTTGGATCTCACATACCTCTATGTTTAAGTAGCTCATATCCAAACTCAACCCAAAAGACCCGCTAGTTGGTCAAAGAAAAGTCAAAGTATGAGGACCTAAACACAAGGTTACCATGGATCCTCAAGTCAAAGGACTCATTATATGCACTAGTATAGGTTGGAGAACTTGCCACTACCGACTTACTACTATGGCTATCTAATGATTCTCTAGGCGGGCCTTTAGTGAACTTGTTCGCTAACAAACACTCACTAACATACACCTATATCTCATATGGATTGCTTGTGAAATAGAGCAAAATCTAACCCTTGGATTTTCACATTATTAGTGCAAGTCTATCGGGATCTTAAATGTCTTATCTCATAACATTCTATGACTTAGAAGATTTAAGATCATTATGTAAGACTTATTTCATAATCACCACTCTATGAAGTGACCAAGTCCTTTAGTCTAATATGATCTAAGGGCCTTAATCAAATGTTGGTGAAGTAATATTTGCATAAGATGAAGATGGCCATTTATAATGAACATTATTCAATCAAGATTGTATCACAAGTGAAATAGTTTACATGCCAATGTAATTGGCTTGTGGGCACTATTCCAACACTTAAACATAAATGTGGTCCTATGCATTATCCAAACATGCCCCCAACCATAGCTGAGTATACTCATTACTTTCTTTAAGAGTATTTTCTATCTTTACATATTATTTAGTTTCTCTTTCTAAATTCAAATAAAGCCTACTTGCTTAGAAATGGCACTTTATTTTGGTATTGATAATTTCTAGATTTAATCTATATTCTTCACACTACATTCTTCTTTCTATAGCCTTGAACTTTGCAACAAGTATCTACCCTTCTACAAGGTGTTCTTGAAGACTTCTAAGTGTAATCCCATTATAAGGCTTCTCGAAGAGTGCAAGGAATACATGATAGCCACCTAGTATAATCCCCACTATACAATCCCTAAGGGCATGTGGTCATCGGTGTAATCCCACTGCATGCCCCCAAAGAGTTATATGGTAGCCACTCTAAGAAAGCCTATTAAAGGCTTTCTCAAGAGCAACACTTTCTTTGGAAATACACGAAAATCTCTCTAAAAATGCCTACTAAATGCTTCCTTTGGAAATATGAGGCAACTTCTCTAAAAAAAGCCTACCAGGGGCTCCCTTGGGGAGTGATTTTCCCTCAGGGAATACATAGAAACCACTTTGAAAAGCCCACTAAAAGCTCCCTAATGAGTAAGGGCTCTCTCTAGAAATATGTAGAAATCTCTTTGAAAAGGTTTAATATAAGTTCCCTCGAGAATATGTGGCAACTCCTTTACCAAAGCTCACTAAAAGTTCCATTAGGAGTACGTGGGAACTTCCCTAAAGAAGCTCACTAAAAGCCCTTTGGTAGGTACCTACGCTATTAAGTAAAAGAAGTTTTCCTTGAATCCTCATGAAAGGAAAGTGGCGATATCTTAGCATTTAGAAAGAATTCTCTAAAACTAGTGAATCAATAAGTTACTACACACTTACATAGAGCCTTCTAGGACGCCCATAAATATGCCCTTTTTCTTTCTAACACTTAAATTCTAATATTGACAACTACTCAACTCAAGCATAACATTATTAGTCTTCCTTGAAGAATTTCACCTTGCAAGGGGTGAACAACAAACATAAATGAAAAGGAATAGCTTTACACGTTTCTAGAACAACTTGGCTATATATCACACTTGCGGCACGATAGTCATTTAAAGCTAATGTGGTTAATGAAATAATTGCACAATTTTGCCAAACCATTTCTACAAGTACCAAAATGTTCCATGAAGGCACAACACCTTCGATAGGCCTGGATGAAACCTAGGCTAACAAAGAAAAAAGTGGGAGAGGAGAAGAATAAGAAAAAAAGAATTACTTGCACCAAAGCAACACGAAGGCCCCCTACGTAAGCGCCACATAATAGCACCCAATGCTAGTGCTAGAGTTAGATGCCTCACCAAAAATAAGTGTAAAATAGGCAACCAAGATAGGTACCTCGTGGGAGCTAAACATGGGGGCTTTGGTGGTCCACATAGGTGCCAAAGATAGGCAATCATTGCAAACTCCTAAAGTAGGCAACCTTTATGGATGCTTAAGGATACGTCTACTTGCCCAATCTATGACTCTCAAAGCTTGATTATATAGGATTAATAGTCATTTAATTCGCTAAATGTTTGCACAAGACTAAATAACTTAAAGCAAAAAAATATTATTGAAATCAAATCGAAAAAACAAAAGAGGTGCCCATCTGACACTTGACTTCCAAAATGCTAAGTAGTGTCAAATTCCTAAAGATAGATTCTACTTGCTACTACCACCTAGAAAGAACATCTTTATTCTTATGGAGTTACATTTGTGGGTTCTTCTACTATAGTCTCTACTCCAACTTCAAGACCTTTCTCAGGCTCTCCAACAATAAGACTAACTAAGTTAGTGATATTTAACATCAATAAGTTTTCTATAAGATACTACCCAATCTTGTTCAACATACGATGATAACTTTAGATAGTTTGCTTAAAGATCACCTTCGACTTTGGCTCTACCACCTTTAGGAATTTGTTAGAGTCCTTATACTCCTTGGCATCATTTTTGCAAGTTGTGTCAATAAATATCCTCCCAATGAAGGAATCTAGGAACTTTTCCCATCTTTTCACTTCTTTAGCATATCTCACATTCCAACGCTTATCCTCCTAAAGATTTTTGCCAACCCTTTATTTTTCTAACTCTGCTGTTGAACTACTTTAATAGTTTTCTCCTAGAGATGCTTCACTAATGCCTTAGCTTTCTCAGCTTTCTCTGTTTGGCAAGACATATACTCTACTAAGTTTCAACCTTAACTTAATTGTAAACTTTAATTTCACCAATGAAATGACTTAACATCCCTTAAAATCCTAACTCCTACAACAAAGACACAAGATTCGACAATATGGAATATGTAGAAACCACTCTATGTCTGGCTAATACTTAGCCATCTATAGAAGGACAAAAAAGCAGGCTAATGGAAACCACAACTACTAGAAGCCCTCTAGAAGAAATTTGTTGAGAGATACTCATAAAGGAATCAAAACTTACCTAGTGGAATAACCTTTAGAGCATAAAGTATTACCTCCACCATGAGACCTTGATAGGCTACACAAAATGAGAAAATGTGATCATATGTCTTGAAAGGTCCTTGAAAAGACCCTTCCAAGAGGTACTCTTTAAGGCTCCTAAAACAACTTAACCTTGTAGGAAAACCTAAGAGATGTTAGGAACAGATAGTTTTGCCAGCAAAATTTATAATATATTCGCTCAGTGCAATGTTTTACCAAAAATCCTAAGGGATCTCTAGAGTGCCAAGCTATATGGAAAACATTGAGTTATTTGTAGAGCGTATAACCCTAATGAGGGTCATAAGAAATTACCAAAGTTTAGAATCTACCTTTAAAAAAAATATTCTAAGTCATGTTAGGTCACATCTCCTAGGCATCCAAACACATTCTTAGGCACCCAAATGCGATGTCAAATGTCTAAGAACAACTTTAGGGGCTCGAGTATTATGCCAAGCACTCGAGCACATCACTTGGTGGCTAGCCTAGCCAGCATTGTATCCTTATATCCTGTAAACATGATCTCTATATGTCTAGTGAGCATGGGTCTCGATGTAAGGCTTATGAACTTAAACTCTAACTTAGTTGGAGATTGTAGCTTAAATTATATCCTATTTACTGACATCTTACTCTTAAGACCTGCTTTGGGGTATCTCCTTACCTAGTTTTTTCCACTTTTTACTGAATCTCCAACACTAGCTAATCCTCCTAAAGGACCTATCGATTCTCTTAGTCGACATTTCAATCTCTCTCTGTGAATTAGGCTATAATCCATAGCACTTCTGGTTATGCCCTTTCTCTTCTATGTTCTAGCCTTTGTTACTAAGGTGGGTGCAAGGTAACTCTTCACATCTTAACTAAGTCAATATATGCCTGCTAGTGGAGCTTGTATATCCTTTAATTCTGAAAGTGTTCAGTAATGCACTTTTTAGGAACTAGCGTAGCTTACACAAAATCGATTGACACCATTTAGCAACTGACTCAAGGTACTTTTATCTAGGTGGGACATGAATTGGAGGTCACTCCCCTTGACCTTAAAGATGCTAGCAAGGTAACATGCATAAAAAGAGTCCATATCTGTGGGTTGGGTAATGGAACTCACGTAGTAGTTCGCTGGGCACCTAAATGTGGTTTTTTTTGCACGAGAGTTCAATTTCACTAATCGGCAAGATTGGTTTACTAGGTTTTGCAAGTTATTGCAGTGATTCACAATCAATCGACACCCAAGAAAACTTCAATTTTGAAGTTCTCTTGAACCCAATACATAATGAGTTAGATAAATGCTCATAAGAAATAGGTGAAGTAAAACAAAAGAAAAGGAGAAAAATGTCACATTGAGAACTCATCTCTTAATCGTAGATAAGACACACTTCTCATAATTACACGCTTAAAATCTATCTAAGTTATTGGATGATCGTGACATATAATCTTCTTAAGTCCTTAGATAAATACAAGGTATAAATTTTGTTTAAGTGTTTGGATAAATGCAAGAGAACTAACACATTGCCATCCAAAAACAACAAGATATGAACACCTATCAAACCTTAACCTAGATAAAGTTGAATAAATGCACTTGACTTAATTGTTGAAATGACCTAAAATGGCCTCTCAATCATGAAATGCCTAAAAAAAAATTCCTAAGTCCTTTACAAGACATAAACTCTTAGTAGATGTCCTCGAGATTCCTAGGGACATTAATCCTAGCCCCAATAAACCTTTCTAGTCCCCTAGTAACTTCACAAAATGCTAAAGTCCTCTACTGAATGCAAAAAACTATCAACTACCCGAAAATGTTTTTGAAGCAGAAAAATTTCATGGTAAAGCCTATGTCCTACAAAGACATGAAGCTTGGCATATGCCAAGCACTCTCTTGACATAAGCACACTACATGGGCCTCAATAGACATTAGGCGTGCATATTCTCCTCTATCTCTCCTTTTCAAAGGTGATTCAACCTCGATCATAATTTGAATCGTTTCCTCTTTCCCAACATTTTAATCCTTACAATTTCACTTCAAAATTTATATAAGTCATGAGGAAAGTACTACACAAAATTTTCCTAAGTCCTTTGATGATAGAAACATAGAATTTTTCCAAAGTCTTTCAATAGAACACAGACACATGCATGTGCTCCTTAACTTCATCAATGAAAATTAATTAAATTATAACAAATTTCAGTAAAGAAAAAAAATTAAAAGTTGGACTAATATATATTTTTGATATGAAGTTATAATCTCCCAATCGAAAATAGGGGATTTGATGATCCTACTAAAGATTAGCTATAAGAATAATTCGGTAAATTGACTAAAATGACCTAATTACCAAAATTAATTAGCCAAGTGAAAGGGCTAGGAGACTAAAAGACAAGCTAAATCAATAAAGAGGGGTAGAAAACCTTAATAGACCTAAACCTATTAAGTCTATACTCTATAAATATGGAGTTCTAGAAACAAATAAAGGACAAGAAATCATTCATAAGAAACCATGAACTCAGAGACTTTTCAAAATGAAGAAGAAGATCTCTTTGTATGTGTTCTAAAGGAAAACAAACCAACGCACTGTTGTATACTGGAAAGGACCCTACTCCATTTCCAAGCAACATTAGGGTTGAATGGATATTTCATGTTTTTTGATTCTTTCCATAAATAAATTAAATTTTAGGAGTTTGTGAGTAATTAGTTCTTTTCATTTTAATAGATTCCATCACCATTTAATGGTGAAGGACTAAAAGTGCTATAAAAGTTACAAAATTTGGACTAAAAATGACAAGTGCAATTTTTAGGACTAATAGCGTACACATAATTTTATTGTGGGAATAAAAAATTAATTTTCCCCAAAATATGTATCATTGGCAATGATAGCATTACGCAAACAGTAAGAAGTTCCCAATGAATTAGCCAAAACCTCTCAGGGATATGTCATTAGGGGACCAAAAAATTTGCCAAATATTGATAAGATGAATTAAACATGAAACATATGATACTCTTTAACTATGTGACAACATTAATGCCTTATCTTAACCATCAATAATTTTCATTAATTGTCCACGGTCATGAATTGGGATAGGCTACTCAGACCATTTTTTCTGTCACGCCCCAAAATCAAACCATATGGTACAGTCTTGGGGCGTGACATTTAATCCCAAATATATAAGTTGCCAATCAAAATATTGATCATAAACGAATAAATCTCAAATATAGAAAAACTCGAAATATCTAATCCTTTATTTTCGCCTAAAAATTCATTAGTGACTAATAAGCTAATGCCATAATGAACTAAAACTACCACAGAAGTCCCAAAACAATACTTCAATCCCAATTATTGTCAAAAGCTGGATCCACCTCCTCACTAGGGCTAGGATCAAAGTCTGCCAAAAGGAAGTTAAAGAAGAAACAAGTGTGAGTAAAAGACTCAGTGAGTGCCAAGTATGTGCAAAGTGAGTTCTTGAATTTAAAATCATTTGTACAATGATAATGTTTGAGAAATATAAGTGAAATTCATAAAACAGTCTAGCAATAACAGTCAAAAAGTGTATAAATAGTCAAATAATAACTAGTTAAGAATTTTATAAATATCTTCCTAAACTATCAACTTAAATATGATGATCAGACAGTACTTGATATAGCTAGTCAATCTTATGACTCCTATCGTAACAGACTCTTATTGCTCGAGACAAGATACGTCCTTACCAAAATAGTTCCCGAGCATCCCTAGAAATTCCTACCACACACCTCAACAACAAACAACTCCTGTTGTGCGCTAGGGGGATTAGGTCATGGGAGCTTGGGGTTCAACTAGATAGCCTGCTACTGCCCAGTGAAGTCCCTCGTACATCCAGATCAAGTTAGATCTAACTAATAGTAATACTAGTAGTAATCAGTTGATCATCGAATTTAATTGCTAATCTAAAAGCATTAAAAATCATAAAGTATAGGTTTTCTTATGTCATGAAACAAAATAAATCATTTTTGTGCATAGTGGAATACAATTATAATGTAATGTAAGTTGAAAACAAGTCACGAGAAAAATTATACAATAGCATATATCCTTCTAGATTTTGAAACAAAATAATATATAGTATTTATAGGTTTAGACACTCACCTTCAGGATCAATCCTTGAAGTCAATCACCTATCTTAGAATCAATCGATTCAAATGTTAAGTTATCTGATTCATTTAATAAATAAATCAATCACCAATTTAACTAATTAACTAGACAAAATTTACTTGGGACTGGTCCAGTACATACATACTCACAAAACTTATCAAGAATTTATCATTTCGTACATATTTTTTGATTTGCTCATAACACTCTTTCTAGATATCCGATTGACTCGATTTTGATGGCATTACAAAGCTAAAAAAGAGTACTAAACCTATTATATTAATGATGAAGTTATATTGGCTAATATGAGAGAGAAAATCAAGTTCAAGAGGCAGCAATGGTACGAAAGCAAATTTCCAACTTTTAGGAAATTTTTTGATGTGGCACTTAATTCTATCTAAGCTATAACTTTTACTATAGACCTTCGATGAAGGTGATTCAAAAGCTTATGACAACCTAGCATATATATCTACAATTCACTTGTTAACCTTATTGCCTAATTAAATTGGAATCAATTGGTAAATATTGTCACAATATTCTATTCCTGAAAAATCAAAGTCCTGTATTTTCTATATTGCCACACCGTTGTTTGTTTAGCCATACCTTTCTCCCTATTCATCATATTAAAGTGATTTAAATGTATGAAAAAACCTAAGATATAAATATTCAGTTCTTATGTTGACCGTATTTTCATTTTCAATCAAAATCAAGTAGTAAAAGATGTCAAAATATTTTGTTCTAGGAAAATCAAAGTCCTATATTTCCAGACTTGACACATCTTAGTATTTTGATCATAACTTTCTCTACATAAATTAGATTGAGGTGATTTAGGCAGATGTAGAAACCTAACAGATGGATATACAACTCATAACTTGACCATATTTCCCAATTAAATCGGAATAGAGCAGTAAAAGTCATTATAATATTCTGTTCTAGGAAAATCAAAGTCATGTATTTTTACATTGCCACACTGTAGTATTTTAGTCATATCTAACTCTCTATACATTGGATTAAAGTGATTCTAAAAGATGTAAAAACCTAAGAGACATATATTCAGTTCTTATTTTGACCATATTTCCAAATTAAACATAAATCAAGTAGCAAAAGGTGTCACAATATTCTGCTCTAGGAAAATCGGAGGCCTGTATTTTCTGTCTTGCCATGCCTTTGTATTTTAGTCATAACTTTCTCCATATGTATCGGATTGAAGTGATTCAGGGGGAAATTGAAACCTAAGAAACAGATTTAAAATTACTGTGCTGATTATTTTACTTAATTCGATCGGGAAGTAGTAGTAAAGACATCACCAATATCTATTTTCGGAAAAGTCAAAGTTCTATATCTTTTTACTGGACACTTCTTAGTATTTTGGTCATAACTTACTGCATTTAAATTGGATTGAGGTGATTTATGAGGCATTAGAAACCTAAGACACAGATCTAAAATTTTTATGTTGATCACTTTCCTTAATTCTATTGAGAAGAAATAGTAAATCAAAACCTAATAGTATCATTGAATTTCACAATTATCAAATATAAAATCTACAAACTCATAAATTACCTTGTGTAATTTCTATTATACTTCTGCTAAATGCCGTCTCCTTTTCCTTTCCCCTCTGCTACAGCTGCTGTCCCTTTTCCTTCTTCCCCTTTTTCCTCGTTCATTTACTATTAAATGTAATTAGGATTTTGTTTTTAGGGACTATATTTATGTGAAAGAAGTGGTTTAGTTCAAGTAGGACTCTAATCAATTTCCTTCTAGGACTAGGATAATCCCATTATAATTCTAGTATCTCTATTGTTAATTTCCAAAATTCAATAATTCAACTTCTTGTATTAATATAATATTAATTCAAGTAGAACTATAACTTATACTCTCCAAAATATAGAGTATCTACAATATGTGTGTATATAATATTAATTATCACTATTTAATTGAAAGATAATTTAATATTATCTATATATTATAATAAATATATTATTCCAAAAATATAGTTCATGCCTTACTATAATTTTAATAGAAATAGTACATAAAATAAAATAAAACATATTAATCGATTAAACAGAAAGTATAACTCTGGGGCATTTCAATTTTTTCAATACAACTATTAAGTCATCTAATTAGTCTCCAACTGAACAAAATCGTTGGTCAGAGCACTACCCCACCATTAGTTGGACCCCCCCCCCCTCGCCCTCGCCCTCGCCCCACTCCAATAACGCCCTCGTAATGCTAACGTATAAACAATACTCCAGCTACAGATTCCCATCTGCATACACATGAGATATATTGTCTACTCCGGGTGCATGGCATTAGATTATCCTCTGGCTTGTTCAGAAGCCCCACAGCAAACAAAAGCAGGCAATGTTTATGTTGTATTCTTTTGTCCACTGGACGATTACAACTCTGAATTTCGTGGTGTCGGGAGCGTTATTATTATTGTGGGCTAATCACACCTGCACCTCCTTTAAAATAGTACAATTATCAACTTTTTGTTTTTAAGTTCTATAATTACTCATTTGCATGACAAAACTAAATAAGAAAAATGTGTACTAAATGAAAGTTGTGACGAATTTCTGAAGAAATAGTTCGATTGAAGAAAACCTCATCACCAGTTTCATCAGTGATCAAATTTAGTTTGATCACTCATTAGTGAAAAAAAATCTTGCACAACTCTTTAAATTTCGATCACAAATTTATTCTTCTTAATAACTTCATATATCATAAATTGATGACAAATAGAGACCAAATTTTCAATTGCTATTTGCAACTGATTTATGAGCAATGGTTAACGATCTTATTCAATTTCAATTACAAATTAGTCATTATTAATGACTAAATATTCTAATGATCGAGTCATGATGACCAAGATACTGAGTCATGTGGTAGTAATCAAAAATTCAATTATTTTTTGGGAAAAATGTCATTTTTGTCTTCCAACTTTAGCTTGTGCGCCTTTTGGTCCTTTTCGATTTTGAAATTTTATTTTAGTTTATGAGCTTGCAATATCATTATAATTTTAGTTCTTTGGGTTGAAATTGGCATACGTGGACCCAAAATTGGTTCAATCAAGCTAAAAATTTAGGAAAACTGTGACATATATACCTGAATGCCACATCATCAAAAAATTACTACTTACCATGCTACATAGATCAAAATTAGAGGGAAAATCTTATCGTAAGTTTAGTTAAAAGATTTCTAATAGCAAAGAAAATTAAAAGTTATTATAAAAAATTACAAATTTTCTATATTCTACATTAATTTAAGTATGTGATATATATTTGATATATATGATAAATATACACAATATATACATGCATATAAAACATCTCTCGTCCCACTTCCACTCCCATCGTTGCACCCACCGAACCTCAGGTAGCTATTGGCTAGAACATGGCGACCAACAATGGAGATGGAAGAGGTGGAGTGGGGGTTTAAGTGTGGGGCTTTAAAAAATAATTTATAGGCAATTGCCTGGCTAACGG
>JACGDI010005366.1:1553934-1572078 GCA_014898725.1 Jacaranda copaia
GGTTTTTTTTTCTTTTTCCCCCTGGAAAAATGAAAGAGAGAAATGGCCAGTTTGCTACGTGCTGGCCAAGGCCACCTGGGTAGGCTCGCATGGCCATGGTGGGGCCACCTGGCAAACAGCCACCATGGCCAATGGGTTGGGGGAAGGGCGAGGGGCTACCTGGGCGAGCTTGCATGGCCAACCTGAGCAGTCCCGTGGGGCCGCTACTTTAGTAGGCTCACATGGCCACTTGGCAAGTGGGCACCATGGCCAATGGGTGGGTTAGGCCGAGGGCGATTTGAGGGTGGGGCTGTATATTGGCCAACTGTTTTTGGGGTTGGGTGAGGGTGAGGGTGAGGGTGAGGATTTTGTGGGTTTTTTTAGTAAAAAATAAAGTTTTAATTGATTTATTTTTTATTTGTAATTAAATTAAATTTATTTATTTTAGATATATGAGATAAACCTAAATTTTGTAGATTAGACTATGTGAGAAATTTGAATTTTACATTTTGAGCATTTTTCTATTTTTTTTTAATTTCTTTTTACTCTTAATAAATATGTAATTGTAATATTGCCCCCTCAATTTTGTTTTCAAAAGCCAAATGTGTGATGTGTATAATGACGTGATAGCTGACTTGATATATACATGGCATCGGGTACACTTGACAAATTTTTCCTAAAATTTTAGCTTAATTAAACCAATTTTGGGTCCACATGTGTAAATTTAAAATTATAAGAATTTTATAAGTTTATGGACTAAAATAAAATTCTAAAATCAAAAAAGGCCAAAAGGCAGAACGGCCAAAGTTAGAGGACAAAAATGACATTTTACCCGTTACTGTTTTATGACCAAATTTGTGATTACTATTTTGTCATTGAGCTGTGATCAGCTGGACACTTGGATGACTACTAATTGTATTCAATTTCAATCACAACTTGGTCACTATGTAATGACTAAAATTTCAATCACCAAATGATGATTAATTTTAGGGACCCACGCATACTCTTAGTCTCTTTTATGATTGAATTTTCAATCACTGCCCTATCCTTTATATGAGTTGCTTGGATGATTATTAATGTTGTGTTAATTCAGTCTCAAATGAGTCAGAAATCAAGAAGTTATAAGTTAAGATGAAAATACTTATCATTTACAAGATTTTAAGATTTAAATGCTGACAATCAACTTAGTAATTGAAGAAGTTAGTCAATATTATAATTCCCACCATGACAATCTTATCATTTTGGGTAAGACATTACTTTGCTAAAAAATAGAAGAGTTTAGGTCCTAAAAAAATCCTACAACTCTCGTCAATCAAAAACAACTTCTATTATGTGTTGGGAATTGAATCATAGGGACTTGAGGTATAACTAGTAAGCCCATTGTCACCTGGTAAAACGTCTCATACACCTAAATCAAGTTAGATCCAACCACTAATAACAATAGAAGTAAGATTCATTCACAAGTATTAGTTATGATATTTAACTGTCAATTTAGAAACACAATTCTTAAAAATACTAATAGCTTTCAAAAAATCATTTTTTGCAAAAACTATTAATATAAATAAAGTGAAATTCTGTACATAGTGGAATGTACGTTTTTGAAAAAATATATGGAAAGCTTTTAACAAGCAAAAAGAATTTCTTGCATTCTTGTTAGTACAAAGGAAAATAGAATTCTTGGTGAATAACATAACATACTTTTTTCTAATACAGTGAAAAGCGTAGGAAAATAGTATTATTTGTGTTATATTATAGTATTTATTCTTTTGAGTCTGAAAAATAACATTATATATGCTTAAGATTTACAGCACTCACAAAAATTATCAATAGAATCAAGGCCAGCCTGACGTGTTAAATCCCAAATCACTTGTGAATACAAAAATAATATTCAACTCAATGAACATTCCAATCGATTTATTAAGTCCAATAACGATTCATGAAAATCTAAACCAATATTAATAACAAAATTTTGTAACACTAAATTAAAGTAGGACAGAACTTAGTAGACTAATATACTACTATACTCCCACAAATAAATACATTAAGATCCTATTAAAATATTATAGGGGTGGGTCAATTCTTAGTAGTCAATATATATCAATAAACTAATGTATACATTTTCACAAAATTAATCCAAAATTTCTCCTTTTGTATACATTTTGGTAACTTGTCATAAATTTCTTTCCAAATATCCGATTGGCTCGATTCTTGCAGCATTGGAAAGCTAGGGTAGATGATTAGAAATTTGATGTCAGTAGTCCAGATTGACTAATATAAGTGAGAAAAATCTGGTTCCAGAGGTAGCAGTGGAGAATAAAAAAGAACAACTTCAGTTTTTAGCAAATTTTTTTATGTGGGAAATTACTGTGTTTTGACTATAATAACTTTTTCGACACGCCTCAAATAGATAGTTTTTAGGAATTTGCCATATTCATCATAAAGCTCTTTTTATGCAGAACAAATAGATAGTTTTTAGGAAAACATTTATAATATAGCATATTATCATATTTCACAAATAAAATAAAATCTCTTGACATTCTAATACTATACTTGTTTATTCTAGAAAAACTCAAGTTAATCTTACAAAAACTAATAAATGAAAATACTTTTATTATCATGGGTGGAAAATCCCTCAAATTCAAAATAGTCTGGACTCATCAAGACTCGGGTCGTTATGATAGATGATTTTTAGAAAAAGAATTCCAAGAACTTATCTTATAAGATTTTATAGTGACTCTTGTAAATATATCAAAGTTTTACAATAAAATATATCACTTCAAAACACTTTCTTTGTAATGACTCAATAATTTTTTAAAAAATGAAACTACATAGACTGGCCTCTCGATTTGGCATGAAACTTTCAAATTTTTTGAAAAATTCAAGAAAAATGCTAGAAATTTAAAATTTTACAAAAATGTTCTAAACACATTGGATTTCATCCATAAAAATTTTGAAATAAGATTACCAAGATTTGACCCATGAATTGATGTAGAACTTTTAACCTTAAAATCTAAAAATTGAAGCTTGGCAATAGTAATATTGAACCATGCAAATATTATATACATACAAAATACGAACGCTACAACTTATAATATAACATAAATTTATGTTTGCATCAAAGTTTAAATATGGAATCATACCTACGAAGCAACGCGAACAAGAGTCAAGAGCATCTAATGATCCTTTTCTTGCCCTAATATTTGGAGTTTTTCAAATGGGAGGAATGAGTTGAAGGCTTCATAAAGAAAATATTTTGCCGAAAATTTGAAGGCTTGAAGATGTATTATAGAGAAGGAGAAGTCGTATGAATGTGATATAGAGAAGGAGATTTAATAAATTTGGTGTTTTGCAAGGATTAGAAGTTCTTAAATTCTACCTTTATCTACTTAATATTTGCTTGTTTACTGTTACTTATTTTTATCCTTTTTATTTTTCTGCTTCGATTAGGAATATAAAGTAATTTTACTAAACATGATTAAATTATTCCTAAATAAATAATTAATCTAAATTAATTAAGTTTGGTAGTATAATAAAAAAAATATGAAATGCTACGAATGGTGACCCTTTTTCCATCACAATTTCCCGACCTTTCTAAATTATTCATTTCAATTGTGCCGCTCAATAGATGTCCAATACAATAACAAGAACGACCTAAGTTAGCAGCAAAGATTTGCTCAGTATATTTGGTAAAGTCTCATCATATCCCATAAGGAAGATTTACCATCACACTTATTTGATGCATTGTGTGGCAACGCGCGTGGAATAAAAACATAAAGCAAGTATAAAAAGTACGTAGCGTAACGTTCATATCAAAATTCGACCCAGCTCTTAGAATTAACAGCAAAGCAATTGAAGTTGCTCGCAAGTCATCCCCACTTATATTTGTCTTGAATATCATTCCAGATGTCTCCGGACTTTGCAAGTCTTGATTTTAAATTTTATAAGGTAACAGTTTTGTCACCTTTAAATAACAAAATAATTCATTACGAAAAATGTTATTTTGTTACATACAACGTTTTTCGTCATATAAGAAGATATATTTATAACAAAATTTGGTACCTTTTGTAACAATAAAATATTTGTTACAAATAAAATATATTATAACAAAGTTTTTAGTTACTAAACTTTAATTAACTTCCCTCCAAAATTCATTCCCTCCAAATATCAATCGTACACATATATATGGTAACAATGGTTTTCGTTACTAATTATAAATGAATATTAAATTAAATTTTTACTAATACTTGTGGGTTGGGCTTTTGTTCAAGAAATGGGCTTCAAAATAATATAAATAATTTGTGAATTGGGCTTAACCAATTTATTAGTGAATCATTACTGAACTAGGTTTTATTTTAAAAAATGAACTTGATGAAATTTGAAGTGAACAATCCATTAGTTGGGTTAATTCTTTAAAATATTGGGCTTTATAACTTTTTTTTGAATTATTCAATGAATTGGGAGTTTTCATTTATGAAATAAATTTGACCAAATTTATAGCAAATTAAGTAGTGAATTAAGCTTCATTTTAAGAGTTGGTCTTGAACAAATTTGAAGTAAGATAAATGATGAATCAAACTTTCTTTAAGAAACTGAGCCTTTTTTTTTTTTTAATTAATTGGGCTTCATATTAGTTCAAATAATTGATTACTTTGAGTTGACTAGCTTTTTTTTTTTTTTCTTAACTAATTGGGCTTAACTAATATTTTAGTGAATTAACAAATTGGGCTTCATACTAGTTTGAATAATTCGTTAATGGGGCTTTACCAACTTTCTTTTCATTAATTGAACTTTAATAATTCTCCTAGTAAATTAGTGAATTGGATTTCAAAATCCATTAGATCTGACATTAACTTAAAGAATTGATTAATTGTGATTTTACAACTTTTCTTTTATTAATATGAGTTCACCAAGTTTTTAGTAAATTAATGTCATTTTGTAAAGAATTGGGTTTGACATCAAATTGCAAGGCTGATTAATTGGACTTTAGCAACTCCTTTTTTATTAATTGGGCTTCACTAATTTTATGATAAATTGGTGTCATTATAGGGCTGGCAATTTGGAGGGGTCATGCATATTCGGGTTGGGTTGAAGTAAGAGTATAACATTAATTTTCTCAGCCCTAACCCAACTCAATCTGAAAATGCTCAACACTAACCCAACCTAAATCGTATTATGTCAAATTTGGGTCGATCTAATTTTTATTTGGTCAACTCGCCAATTCAAATCCATCCAATTCAATCTGTCAATTTGATTTAAAATAATTATTTCAAACATTTGTTTTAATTTCAAACCCTATTGTGAAAAAATATATATATACACACAAAATAACTTCTTTATATTTTATAAAACCACGCACACCGCCTCCCCCTCCATATTTGTTACCCATTTAATATAATTTTAATATAAAAAAATCAAGACCAATCACACATTTACAATTCAATTTAAATAACTTTTTATTATTATATTTTATTATTTTTCTTTTTTTTTTGCATTCTTTTCTTTTCTTTTTATTTTTAATTTTCTCTTCTTCCATTGTTTCATATATTTCTCATTTCACACATATACATAAATTTATCATTATTTCTCATTTCTCATTATTTCATATATTCTCATTTTATGGATATTTATATATATATATATATATATATAAATTAATCTATAAAATTTTAAATAATTTTTATTTTTATCTTTTTTTTCTAATTATTCATAAATGTATACTTATTTTTTCTATTTATAATTATTCAAATATATAATATACATAGATAGAATTTATCAATAAAATTTAAATTAATTTTATTTTATCTATTTTTTATATTTATTCATTCTGAATTAAACAATATTTAATATTTATAAAAGTATATATAATATAACTTTTTATTCATACTTATATACATATATATAAATTTCAATAAAATTTAAAGAAGATTCATCACATATTTCTCATTTTATACATATATAAATTTATCATTATTTCTCATTTCTCATTATTTCATATATTCTTATTTTATAGATATTTATATATAAAAATTTATCTATAAAATTGTAAGTAATTTTTTTTTATCTTTTTCTTTCTAATTATTCATGTATGTATACTTATTTTTTCTTTTTGTACTTATCCACATATTTATATAATACACGTATATATACAATTATCAATGAAATTTAAATTACTTTTACTTTATCTATTTTTTTCTATTTATTTATTTTGAAATAAATAATATTTAATATTCATAAAAATATATATAATATAATTTTAAATTACCAAAAATAAGTAATTGTAATGTCATTTCTCGCTTTGTTAAAATAATTTAAATTAAAAATAAAAATTTGAAAAGAAAAAAGAAAAATCTCCCACCCATCCCCACTCCCATCCCTACTCCCACCCCCAACCAACCACCACGGCCGCCTCAGCCATGGCCACGGCTGATCAGGCGGCCGGGCAGATTTGGCCATGGTTGCCTAAGGTCACTGACTGCCTAGATTTGGCTATGGCTATCTCAAGTAGCCATGGCTAGATCTAGGCGGCCGGCAAGCTGGTCCGACCACCTAGCTCATAGCCATGGCATCCTGGCGGGCTGCTGGGGGTGGGGATAGGGATTGTGGGCTTTGGGGGAAGGGGGGAGGGTGGGGGCATATATATAATATATATGTATATGTATGTATGTATAAATACATATATTTAGATATATGTATATATAAATATATATCATATACATGATATATGATAAATATCATAAATATACATCATATATAGTTTATTATATTTCTATTTGGAATTTTTGTTATTTTTTTTAATTAATCAAATTATTTTAGTTGCCAACAAGGCAAAAATTTCAAATGGGCATACGTCCAGCGAGCCATGTCAACTTTCCCTATGACTTTTGCCAATTCCAACAAATTTTAATACTTATAGGACTAAAATTGTAGTTATATAATTTATAGGATCAAAAACCAATTGTAATAAAATTACAGGACAAAAATTACAATTTTGCCTATATGTGCATATATGGTTTTATTTTTATATATTTTCCTTTTTTATGTATTTACTTGTTATTGTTATACTTATATTTCATATGACTTATTTTTTTACTTTTTTATTTAATTTAATTTGTTAATGATTAAATAACTAAGTATTTAGAAATTTTTAACTACAAAGATACCAAAACTCTCTAAAACAAATTTTTAGCTATTCTATTTATACTTATTCACATATATAAAATATACATATATTAATTTATCAATAAAATTTAAATTGCTTTTATTTTTCTCTATTTTGTTTCTATTTATTCACTCTGAATTAAATAATATTTAATATTTATAAATATATATAATATTTTTTATTCATATTTATTACATATATAGTATATATGCATATATATATAAATTTCAATAAGATTTAAAGAAGATTCATCATATATTTCTCATTTTATGTATTTATAAATTTATTATTATTTCTCATTTCTCATTCTTATATACATATATAGTATATATATATACATATATATATAAATTTCAATTAACTTTAAAGAAGATTTATCATATATTTCTCATTTTATACATATATAAATTTCTCATTATTTCTCATTTCTCATTATTTAATATATTCTTATTTTATACATATGTATAAATTTATTTAGTGAATTTGGATGGCAATGCAATTTTGTTTCCCTCCAAAATTTGGAGCATAAAAAATGTTAAGAATTATTTTTATTATTAGTTTGACATAATAATTTAACTTAATTTCTTACAAAAATTTGATTCCCACTAATAATAATGAATTTTCTTCATTTTTACGATTCCTATAAATTTTATCTCCTCCATTTTATTGTACAAATAATTTATAGCAAACTTAATTTCTTTTATCTTAGATTATATGACGAAATGACATATAATTTTTAAATTATTAACTGACTTTCTATTATAGTTAAAATAGGTAAATAACATATAATTGGGACTTACAAATTTTGATTCTTAGGAATTTTATTTTTTATTATAATTTATTACAATATTCTTCTAGAAAAATTTTAAAAGTTCCTTAAAATAAATAGTTAAAGGTTACATACATGAATAGCTAAAGTAAAGAAATCAATCTAGTTTACCATAATACTTAATAAAAAGAAAACAGTCCTTGAAATTATGCCTGTTAATATTACATTTTATTTTTTAATTGTTGTATTGGCTAGTTAAAGATTTTTATAACTTATAGATATACATATATTAATTGTGTGTATGTTTAACTATATAAATTGTTAAAATGAAGATAGCTTTCATGGTCTAATATAGTATAAAAAAGTATTAACTTAAAGTATATTATTAAATGTAATGATTATTAACTTTCATGAACCTAAACAAGTTGTTTTTAAGAATTAGTTGATCTACATATTATATTTCCCTAAAAATATATGTTTCCCTCCAAAAATGAATTTTCCTATTATTTTTTTATTCCCTCCAAAGTATTTATTTTATCTTATATTATAAGATGAATTATGACATATTATTATGGGGGTTAAAAATTTAATTCTATTCTTTGTTATTATTTATTAGGACACTGTTTTAAAAAAACATTTAGAAAAAATGTTTATAATTAAAAAAAAACTTTAGTCTTTATGTGTGATTAATTTCATCTTAAAAATTAAAATATTTTGTACTAATAATATATTGATGTGGACAATTTAAACATGCATTTATTAAATATTTTCTACAGTTAATTAATGCTAATTGTTTTAAAATTGATCAACTTGTATAGTTTTAATATAGTCGAAATGTTTTAAATTATTTTGAAATACTCATGACATTGTAATATAACCTTAGTAATATAGTTATAAGTTTAATAAAATTATTTTTGTACCCATGTATTTAATTAAATGTTTGAAGAACTGTTAGCATCCTTAGCAAATTTGTAGATATCGTTGAAAATTTACATTAAAATTCAAAAATATCTTTCAAAAGCTGCTCTGATTATTTTTCAAACAAAAATACCCCTGGACTTATTTGTAACTTTAACATGGGGGTTTAAATTCAATATTATTTAAATTACTTAGAATAAATTTGAATAATTTTATTAATAATTTGTTTAAATATTAAATAATCTTTTAATTGAAGTTGAATTAAAAAATTAAATTTGATATTATATATATTTATATTGACATTATATATATTTTTCTATGATATTTATATTGATGTACAAAATTTTGTCTATAAATTTAAAATTTTTTATTATTTTTTTAAAAAAAAATTAATGAAGGTTGATTGGGAATTTCAAAATTTGTGGAATTTTTATAAATAAATTGAGTAAAATTCATTTTCGTCCATGAGGTTAAGTTATTGAATATATTTACACTACTAACCAATCAAAAAATATATATATCTATATGTATTTATACTACTAGCATTATCCCCATACTATGCATGGATTCTTTAAAATTACTATGTATATTAATTTAATTATTAAATTATAAATACAATTAAAAATAACAACATAAAAATAAAAATATCACAAAAAATGGTCAAGTGATTAGCAAAATTAAATATTACTTCAAACAATTATCAAGTAAAATTAAATTTAAAACTTTAAAACTTAATATTTAAAAGCGTAAAACATATAAAGGCATCTTATATACATGATGTTATGAACAATAAATTTCAAGATTATTCAAAGAGAAGTTAAAAAAAAAATGATTCCAAAAATAAAAGTCCATGAATATTATTTTATAATTTATTAAAAAGATGAAAATATTATGTAGTAAAAAATCAACATATAGTTGCATTAAAAAATAAAACATATAAGAATAATATAGAATACAAGATTGATTAGAAAAAACTTAAAATTATAATACTTTAAAATTACTTTAAATTTAAAAGATGATGAATATATATATATATATTATTAAATTAAAACTTAAAATATAAAAAATTAAATAATATATTGGCTACTAAGAATTTAAAAACAATCTTATTTAATTTTAATTTTTGGTTAAAAATCAATTAAGTTAAGAAAAATTTATGATAGTAAAGATTAAAAAAATTAAAATAAATCAAAATAAATATATAAAATAATTGTAAAGTTAAAATCAATATTAATATATAAGTTAATAGAAACCTTTTAATTTGACTCATAACTTGGTTATTGAGTAAATAAGTGAATAAAAGAGTTTGACATTAGCCATATAAAGTTAAAACTATAGTAAATTGATACAATAATAATAAACTTAAAATTGATTTTAAAATATGAATTAGTGACAAAATATAGGATGAAATTAGAATGTAAAATAAAATATAGAAAAAACAAATTGTTGTGTTCATTCTCAAATTTTTGTATAAATATAATTGGATATTCATATTATATTTTGCAAATAACAAAAAAATAGCAAATAACCAAAAAAGTTGTTAACCTTTCAAATAATCAAAATTAAAATTTCTCATTATTTCATATATTCTCATTTTATATATATAAATTTATCTATGAAATTTTAAATAATTTTTATTTTATATTTTTTCTTTCTAATTATTCATACATGTATACTTATTTTTTCTCTTTATACTTATTCACATATATAATATACATATATATAAATTTATCAATAAATTTTAAATTGCTTTTATTTTTATCTATTTTTTCTATTTATTCATTATGCATTAAATAATATTTAATATTTATAAATATATATAATATAATTTTTCAATCATACTTATATACATATATAGTATATATATGCACCATAAGAAAATAGGTTAATCATGGCATATATTTTGCGATGGTTTATCTCAACTATAACAAAATGTTAATTTGACGGTAGTTTAGCAACGATTTATCCAAACTGCCGCAGAATTCATAATAAATGGCAGTGGTTAGTGTGACTTCCTCTAAATGAATAACTTTGTGCTGGTTTTTCTAAACCGCTGCAATTAATAATATTGTTTCTTTTGCTTATTAGATTGCTCTTCATTTTTTACTTTAAACGTTTTTGTTCACCATTTTTTAATATATATATATATATATATATGTAATGCCAATTATTTTTTATAAATATTTTTTTATAAATTTGTAAAATAAAGTGTTTTATATTACAAGCTCTTCTACAAAAGGTAAAGAGGTATTCACTTATTTTAAAATTTGAATGTACTCCTATAATAATTTAGACCATATGAATTTTAATTCATTTTATTCATCAATTGCAAAGCTTACTTTAAAAGATAAAATCTGATAGTTTTATAAGCTTAAAAAATTCTTATAATATCTTTTTATTAAAAACTTAGCCAAACACTCACTTAGTCTATATTTCTACTTGTTTATTAATATTATATATATTTTGATTAATGAAATAAATTATTATTGTATTTTTTTACCCAAAACTCATAATACAAAAATATTACTCCTTTACTTAACAATTTATATATACATATATGTAATAAAATTTCTTTGCTTCATGCTGCTATGTTATATAATTATCCTACACTTTATTTATATTTCTTTTAGTTCATTATTTGATAATCTTATTTTATTTATTTAAATGAAAATTATTATTTTATTTTTAAAAATAAATTAATATTTGCTTGATAGCATGTGAAATTGATTGAGAACTCTATACGAAAGAGAAGAATAAGTAATTGAGCAAACACTAATATTAACTTTTGGAAGAGGCAACCAAGATGGTTATGTGTTTGCTGGGTGGGTGGGCACGTGCGCAGGATGGACCTTGTTGCCAGCAATTTGGGAGGATTTTGCTTGCGGGTGGGCTGAGCGAGCACTGGGCTGCTAGTAGGCTGGTCAGTTTGCGAGTGGGCTTATGCGGTAGGCTGGTGGGTGGGTGTTGGTGTGGGTGTGCATGTCGGTGGGCCGGTGGGCTTGAAGGCGTGGGTGCTAACGGGTTGGTGGGTTGGGCCATTGGCAAGTGGGCTGGGCCGATGGGCTTGTGGGCACTGGTGTGTGTGTGCGTGGGTGCAGAGGCGAGTACGGATGGACTAGTAGGCCAGTGGGTGCTGGGCTGCTGGTGAGTGGGCCTAAGCTAGTGGGCTTGCTAGCATAGGTACAATTTTGCCTAGGTACGGGTGCAAGTACAGGTGGATTGGTGGACCAATGGGTGCTAGGCTGCTGGCGAGTGGACCTGGGTCGGTGAGCTTGCCGACATTTGTTCAGTTGTGCATGGGTATGGGTGCACTTGTAGGTGGGTGATGGACTGGTGGGCATTAGGCCACTAGCGAGTGGGCCTGGGTTGGTTGGGCTTGTCAGTATTGATGGTGGGCATTGGCGTAGGTAAGCCCAAAGTTTAGTGGCATAGCAACTGAAGGCCCGAAGTTATATGGCCTATCCGTATGCATAGTGGCTCCAATGTAGCAGCCTAAACAGGTGCCCCACACACACATTTCATAACAAAAGTTTTAGTTAATTATTCCATTAATAACGAAATACTTTTTCTTAATTAAAATATTATTTAACTAATTGTAACAAAATTTTTGATTACACAAACAATTTGTAACGAAACTAAAATAAATAAATGATGTTATTATAATATGATTGGTAACGAAAAATAAAAGGTCACAAAACTACCAATGTTTTGGTAACTAAGTATTTCATTACGTTATAGAAATCAATGGTAACTAACATTGTTTTATTAGTAATACGGAACTTTTTGTAATGAAACATTTCGTTGCAATAGGTTTATCATTCATAACGAACCAAAAAATTCATTACCTAAACTTTTTGCGACGGGCTTTGGGGCACTAAACTTAAGTAACGAAATATTAATTACCAATAATTTAGGTAATAAATTTTAGTGCTATGGTAGTGAAATTATTCGTTACTAAAACTATACTTTGTTATAATGCTCATTGTATAACTCATAATTCAATTTCCACTAACATCTACTTAAAACACCACTAGTTTAATTTCTACATATTTTTGAATTAAAATACCTCACTTCATATTTTTCAATCAAAATGCTATCACTATATATTCCTTAATAACAACTGCATTATTTCTAGATTCTTAAATAAAAAGCACCACTACACATTTTTTCAATTAATATGTCACCTCCCCCCATTCATCTTTCTAACATGCAAAATAATGGCTATGCTCAAAGATTAAAATCCACTTATTACAGTACTTAACACTTTATTGAATTGATTAGATTTTAATAATAATATTACTATTATTTGGGCATTACAATCACCTCTCTTACAGAACATGATGTCCACATCATGGTGTTATAAAATCTAGGACCAATTACCTGGCATTGGGACTCTAGAGGTAGCTCTTACTTGTTCAAGAGGTGGTTCCCACGTGTGTAGCACATTGCTCCAAAGTTCAAAAGGTGACTCCCACGCATGTAGCACTTTGTCCTGCATAGCACTTAACTTACAATACTCTGACTAGTAATTAGCTCAAATACTATTTTGTCATGCTCAACTCAACAAAATAAGATAATTATTGTATACACAAATCTTCTACATGCACAAATTAAATCAACAAAAAACTACAATAACTAAATATGCTTGTCATACACTGGGCTCGCGAGCCCATTAGACGCGGAATTACTTCTAAATCCATCAAATGCATCTTAAACTTAGGTTATGATCAAGTTGTCCCAAAAGAATTTTTAATGGATGCATATGAATATTTTAGCCAAAGTTATGTAGTAGTCATTCTTTCAATAATTTGTCCATGTGAGATAAGGGTATTATATTGATCCCTCCTCAGAATGCAATTTCCCATCATAGCATGACACAAATCTGAGGTTCAAGAGGTGGCTTCCGTGTGTGTAGCAAGAAGTGGCTTCCGTGTGTGTAGCACTTTGTCCCATAATTTCAAGAGGTGCCTCCTACACATGTAACACTTTGCGCCGCATAGTACTTAGCACCTAATATTTCAACCGATGATTGCTCAAATACTATTTGTTGTGCCTTAGGCCCAAGAGCTCATTAGATGCAGGAATTGCCTCCAAACCCGCTTAGTGCATTCTAAAATTGAGTTATGATCAATATGCCTAAAAAAGATATTTACAATGGATACACATGAATTCTTTTTCCAAATTTTATATATCGATCATTCTTTTGGTATTGAGTTGATTTAAAAAAGGGCATTACAATATTAATTTCATATAAACAGGAAATTAACTCATATATATTTAATTAGATAAATAGTACAAAATGAAGATTTTTCCACTAAATCACAATGTATAAATATCAATAAAGACAATGAAAATTCTTGTTCCTCACAACATCATCACATTTAAAAAAGTAATATAAAATATATAAGCACGTGTAAGTTTTCATGACAAAAAATAACTCAATGTAAAGGGAACTCAAACAAAAACTAAAAAAAAATAAAAAATATAATGCCTGAGAAGAAGAAAAAAATAATAAATCATGTTATGAACATCAAAACTGACTGCAAATTTAAAATAAAAAAATACAAACAAAAAGTAAAAAATAAGTACTTAAATTATTAGAAAGGCAAACATTATACAAAATAAAAATGAATTTTCATATATAGAGTAAAATAAGTTCCAAATCTTTTGTTCAACAAATTGTTCTTATTAAATATTTGAAATAAAAAAGGGGATTATACTTAAATCCTGGTTTATGGCGCGACTGACTTTGAATTGTTAAAATTTTCATCATAAAAATAAAAAAAAAAATAATATGATTTTCACTTATCAGTATTAAATGGGCCAAAAACTATGAACATATATTACTATTTCTAGCTTTACTTTTTGATTAATATTGTTGCTTTATCAAAGTTTTACCTACTATATTCTGTTTTGTTTTCTTTTTCTTTTTAATCCATTTTCGTTGTTGTTTTCTTTTTCCTTTTTTTTTTTTATCATATTTGCAACCTAATTGCATTTTCTTGTTTAAGAAAATTGCAATTTTTTCATTTTTTTTATTTTCTTTGCATGTTTGAATAATGATTATTACCACAAATTTTGTGCAAAATAAATATTGAAATTAAAAAATAAACATGTCAAAATAAATTTTATTCAAGAATTTAGGAATACAACTCTATTTATACAAAACATATTGCCCCCTAATTAAACCACTGGGACTTCTCTTTAAAAAAACAAAATCCAAAACTGTGCATGCCAGTAGTATCTCCCTGATGAACTGAGAATAATTCCAGTTATTGTATTCTAAGTTGTACAGTACCCTAACTCTCAATTTATTATACATAGATATTTTAAATTGCTGAAATTAAAAAAAATTGATAAAAAATGACACTGCTAAAATAACTGCTATTAGCCATGGATCTTGCGACATGTTTTCTAAAAATCCGTCGTAAATAACAATTTGTGATTGATTTTATGACAAACAAAATTCATCATAAAAACCTCCATTGCAAATATTTGCAAAGGAATTTGTGAAATCTCATTTTGCAATACTCTTTGTGACAGTTTTGTAGCACTATTTTTGCAATGGGTCTTGCAAGAGAAAAAGTCTATCACAATTTTGCCATAGAAAAATCCTTAAAATTGAAATTTTGCGATGAATATGTTGTCCCTAGCAATTTTTCTTTATTTTTCACTTTCTTTAAATACTTTTGCATTTTCTGTCGCAAAAATGTAATTTTAATCCATCACAAATTTTTTAATTTTTTTATTATTTTGTGATGAAAATTTTCGTCGCAAATTTCACAAAAAATTTAAAAAAAAATTCTACATTCCATATTAGCCATATTGAAAATTTGCAATCAATAAATATCATATTTATAAATTTAACAACATCACACATAATAAAATTCTCCACCAAATCAAAAAATAACATCAAATAAATAAAATATTTATAAATTTTACAACATAAAATTATCCAAATGTAATTATCGAATAATCACCATCTTAACAAGATATACAAAACACTAATACATAAACTAATCAAGCATCATCCTCAAACATTTTGTGAATCTTTGTCCTCTCATGTTCCATCTAGGCAAACTTCTTTTGAGGCACATAAAAGAATTCATAACACTTAGAGAAATTTATATTTTGAAATCTAATTAAGAAAAATATATATTATGCTTGAAATAATTCTTATCTCAAACTCCCAAAAAACCACATCATTCTAACTCCCCCTATATAACAAAATCCAACAGAAGGATTTCCAACAGAGTTGTCCATCGAAAATCTTTTAGAAACTTATATAAAAACGTTGGATGAGTAACCCCTAGTTTGATGGAGATTAATGGAAATAGTCATAGATAATACAAAAGCTTTGGTGTATAGTGTTCAACCATCTAAGATGTCTATTAGCAAATATGCCATGTAAGTACTCACTTACTAGTGTATCTGGAAGTGTTAATCAATGAATAACTCATAATTCAAATAATACAAAAATTTTGAATAACTCCTATTATCTACATAACTTGATGCAATTATCCAAATCTGAATAAAAAAATCCGAATAACTCCTATAATGTAAATAACAAAATTCGAATAATTCTAATAACTCAAGATTTGACTAACAAATTATTAGTGTTATTCAATCAATTATTGGTTCATCCTTAAAGGTCTTCAATAACTTCTATTGTGAAAATATACTAAGTTCATTTGTCATAGAGAACTCATAATTTGAATATCATGTTGAAGCACGTAAAAAACATACAAATGTACAAAACATGATTTTTGTCAATCTTGTCAATCCGAAAAATTACATCTATGATATATAAATACTCAACATTGATAACAAACTTTTTGTAATGGCATAAATGACAAACAAATTGAGGATTGAAATGTCTATGATTATTTACATCAAACAAATCCAAGTGGATAAAAAGACAAAAGAGTTTAAGTGATTAATGATACATTCTATAATTAAATAGGATAATTCAAATTCCCCAAAAAAAACACTCACCAAAATGAGTTATATCACTTCAATTGCAAACAACTAATAACTTTCGTAAATACATAATGGCACCTAAACACTTTCTTTGTATCTATCATCATCACGCAAGTAATTAAAAACCAATCAACTACAAATGAGAAGGATTCACCCCTTCTGCCAACATCCCATCCCCCATTCTAATTCCACCAACTTTAAACAATTCTAAAATGCAAAATAAAAAGAATAGATTATGTAAAATAAAAAGAAGGTATGCAACCCTTACCTCAAAATGCACCAAAAAACTAGATGCTCAAAAATTGTATCCACCACAATCAAGATATCCTATATCACTAAGTAAATATTGTAATATCAATATTTCCCTCTAGTTGAACTGTAAAATTCAACATAAATCAGCATTTTAATTATTTGGTCACATTATTGCATATAATTATGCATATTGATTCAAAATATTTCAATATGTGTCTATAATCACAATAAAACAACTTATAACATAATTTACTAAGTGATATTCAATCTAAAAAATTTTTACCTGTGCACTTATTTATCAATATATCATAATTTCATACACAAAACTAACACTTATAAACTTAATGTAATTCAACATATACTAATATGATCTTTAACTTAATCCAAACTTTAATCAAATATTTAATTCATAGAAAAACATAAATCTAATATTATATAATAATATTTAATATAAATGCAAAATTTAATTCAAATTTAAGCTAATACATAAGTCATTAAATCATAATTAAAAAAACTTACCTTACTTGGTTGGTTGCAAAAATGAGCTCTCAAAAATTAAACAAGAAAAAAATATTATTACTTAATAATAATAATAATAATAATAATAATAATAATAATAATAATAATAATAATAATAATAATGATTTTGTGTTAAACAACTATGAGTTAGATACAATCTCTGTATACATGGTCACTTTAGACTAGACTTATATTGAGGGGTTTGGATTTTTAAACTGAATTATCCAAGCGGGTTCCATGATTTAACAGTCTTCCATGTACCTCTTAGATGGCCCTTTGTTTGCCCGCTTAGCCGTGTGGAAGGCGTTTAGGGCGTTGTTTGGGCATTGGTCTGGAAGCATGAGTTGGGTGTTAAATCTTTGGGTAATATTTTCCTGCATTCTGACTATATGTTGGATTTTGTGAATTCGTTCGAGATCCTATCCTCCCTCATAAGATCCTCCCCCTTTTTTGGTATCAGAGCCATGGAGTAGAGATTGTATATTTCTCTGATTGTTTAACACTTTTCCTTTTGATGAATTTTCTTAAAGGAATTAAAGGAAAATCTTCTTCAATAAAAAATACTGTT
>JACGDI010005366.1:1572178-1595810 GCA_014898725.1 Jacaranda copaia
ATTAAGATGAAAAAAGGAAAAATATCCAAGTCAGAATTATTAAAGGAATTCCTTGATATGGTCCAAGAAGAATTTAAAGATCAAATTGCTGAAGATGATGAAGATTTCTCATCTGCTGAGAATAATGAAGAAACAGTTTCCATGGAAACCTCTTCAAAAGCTGATAAAAATCCTTATGGCGATCTGTATCAGGATGCACAGGATCCAAATGATGATCTTCAAGACCTTGATGAAATGATAGCATCATTAAGGTGTGAAAATGAAAAACAATTGTGATGTGAGTGGTGAAAGCCGTCACAGTTGTCGGAAAATTATTAAAGTAATAAGACAAATACAGTAATCTGAATTATATCAGAATACTGTAGAATTACTTTTACTGTTACGGATTTAAAAATTTTGAAATCCGCACAGTATTTTGCTTTTTGCTTTTTACTATTCGGACGCCAGAAAAATATTTTGAGGTCCGGAATAGTTCTTTTCTTAGTCTATAAAAAGGCATCCAATTGCTTAGAGAGGGAGAGCCTTTGAGAATCAGTTTTTAAATCTTCTTTCTGCTGTTTTGTAATCGAAAAACTATATTGTGTAAATTTTCGTTTGTAATTAATAAAACTTTGGAAACTGATTAAAGTTTCTTATCCTTGGTGTTGAAGTCCCTCAGGTATTTTCTTTCATTTATTTAAATTATTTGTTTGTATCCTAGCCTAATGGAAGGCTAAGGGATTTTGTGTTAAACAACTATGAGTTAGATACAATCTCTGTATACATGGTCACTTTAGACTAGACTTATGTTGAGGGGTTTGGATTTTTAAACTGAATTATCCAAGCGGGTTCCATGATTTAACAGTCTTCCATGTACCTCTTAGATGGCCCTTTGTTTGCCCGCTTAGCCGTGTGGAAGGCATTTAGGGCGTTGTTTTTATTATTATTATTATTATTATTATTATTATTATTATTATTATTATTATTATTATTATAATAATAATAATAATAATAATAATAATAATAATAATAGTAGTAGTAGTAGTAGTAGTAGTAGTAGTAGTAGTAGTAGTAGTAGTAGTAGTAAATGTGAGGTAGCCAGGCTCTTTGCCTCTGACAAAAGAAAATTCACGGACTTGAGCCGAATCGACGCCCTTAGGGATTTGGCATACCACTGCAATATAGTAAATGTGAGGTTGATTTAGTTTCTCATTGAATGTTGCCTTTAGCTAATCACACTTTTTAATGATAACTTCTATTTTTGATAAGCTAGCTTATGTATCATTTTTACTGGGGGTCAAAGTTGGCTTTGGTTGATTGAGAACAACTATTGGAGGAAGGGGACCTAGAGACTCTCTAGGTTCAGCTCAAATCATCCCAAGTTTAAGTCGACTAGTTGACTAAAGAGATGGCTGATCTTTGGGAGCAGCTTGATATGAAGGACCAACAGCTAGTTGAGGCCATGTAGGAGAGGAGCCAAATGGACACGATGCTGAAAAATGCTTAACTAGACCTACAAGTGAACTATGATTCTGGTCAAATAGCTGACCATAATGCTGCACTCGAGGAGGCCCAAGTAATATTTTTTCGAAAGCTCCATTTGATGCAAAAAGAGATAGTACAATAGTTTATGCTCAGTGTGACTTTCCAAGATGCAAGCATGGTCTTCTCGCTCAATAATGCCCACATAGCATTCAACAAGGTAGTTACACAACTCGAGCACTTGGGCTATACCTTTTGAGCTAAAGATAAAGACAAAATAAGCCCAATTTAGGACAAGAAGCTACAACCTTATCTCGAGCACGATGAGACCGTGGTTGAGGTGGGTGTGAAAAGGGTGCTGTTACAAATGTTCTGATCGAGCTAATAACTGTTACTCAGCAAAAGTAGGCCCAGGTTGAGAAGAGGCTTGCTGCTCTGGTGAGGGAGTTCGCCTTCACTAATAACTTTACCTTCCAAATCAGGGATGGACTAGTTGATGCTACCTAATACCTGTTGGGCTCTACTAATTTTATGGGTGATGTGGTGAGGCCATCGTAGCTAGTGTAAGAAGTTTTTTCCCTCACATCAATAATGCTCAAGCTTGACCAAGATGCTTAGGAGGGTGCCCAAGCAGGTCAAACAGAGAGTGCTAGGTTAAGCTATAGTTGAAACTCCTGCAAAAGGCTATAGTCAGATAAGTTGTACTAAGTGGCTCTTTTGTAACCCCCCTCCCCTCTGTCACCTGATGTTGTTGTTTTATTTTTCATGTAATGATGTTTGTATTTTATTTTTCGTAATTAAAAATTTCATTGAATGAAATACTGTTGTTACTTTGATTAATGTGTAGTCAACACTTTTATAGTTTTCTTGTCGAATACAACTGTCTTGTCACAACTATGTGGTTCATAACCAAATTAATTAACATGAACCCTATAACAACTTGACCATCAATTGAGGTTACTATGGCAGAGATATGCATGATTTCATTGAAATATGTTCGATATTTTATTTTAAAATTACCTTCAACTTTATAGTCAAGTTTCATTACTCTGATCAAGTTCAATAGTATTTTCCATAATACATTGTAGGGCGTGAAGTCATTTGAATACATGATGATGAGGTTGACCATTATCATATTTTTACAAAGCTTTGGTTTCTTAATTTTGCAATGGAAAGTTGGTTCATTGGTCAACTGCAGGGTTGGGGCTGAGAATCCTTAATTGGGCAGCATGAAGCTACTTCTTGGGTCAACTGTGGGGTCAATTACATAGTTTAGGTTGAAAAACCTTGAATTGGCACCGTGAAGCCTCTTTTGGGTTGACTATGGGGGAACTTAAAGCTTTGGCTTAAGATCCTTAATTTGGCAGCTTGAAGCTGCTTTTAGGTTGACTATGGGGTCAACTTGTAATTACACGAGGTAGATGGGAGTGTTCGTGGCTGTAGCATTATAAGTGAATGATAATAGTGTTGTTAAAACTTTATTTATATCACATGATACAAAGATGATTACAAAGCATTCTTATACATAAAATTTCTTCAAGTTGATGGCATTCCATGGGTGAGGAAGCTCATCTTCATCAACATTAGCAAGTTGATAGGCATTGTACTTTGATACATTCATGATAGTATAGGGCCCCTCCTATTTTATGTCAAGTTTGCCAACATTTTTGGATACCGCCAACTTTTTGAGAACAGGTCTCTGATCTTAAAATAGCACAGCTTAACCCCTTTATTGTAGTTCTTTGTCATCTTTGATCTATAGCATTGCATAGTGATACAGGCTTTTCTTTTTCGCTCATCAATTATCTCCAAGTCGAGTTTTCTTTCTGATGTATTTATGATCAAGTTCAAGTAGATCACTCAAACTATGTGTTGTATGAATTCAGAGGGAATGAATGCTTCAAAACCATAAACTAAACTCTAAGGGTTGTGACCTATGGCTATATGGTGGGGATCCTATATGCCCATAACACCCCAGGAAGGTTGTCTGCCTAGCTTGATCTGATCCCCTGTATTCTAGCTTTCAAATGGTCGATGATTATTTTATTTGTTACCTCCATCTAGCCATTCAATTAAGGGTTCCCCACTAAGGTAAAGTGTTGGGTGTTCCTCAATGCCTTGCACTAACTTTGGGTATTTGTGCTCTGGAACTGCATCCCATTATCTAAAATGAGGATCTTAGGGAGACCAAAATGGTAGATAATATTTTTCCAAATAAAACTTTTGATGGTCATGCCAATTGTCTTTGGCACAGCTTTGGCCTCGACCCATTTGGTGAAATACTCAACTACCATAATTTTAAACTTTCTCTTACCTATCATCTTTGGCAATGATCTAAGAATGTCAATCCTCTACTAGTTAAATGGCCAAGTGATTTGAACATTAACCATGGATACAGTGGGTTGGTGTGAGAGGTTTAAGTAGACTTGGCATAATGGACACTTTTAAGTAAAATCAACAGCGTTTTTCAATAGAGTGGGCAAAAGTATCTGTATCTGATGATCTTAAAGGCAAAGAATCTTTCTCCTAAGTGGTTCCTGCAAATGCTTGTATGGATTTCTTGTAAGATCTCATGAGCCCAGTCAGGATCCAGGCACCTTAGGGGTGGTCCAGTGATTGACCTTTTATAGAGTTGGCCATGTTCATCGAGTGCAAACTTGGTGGCTTGCCCTCAAAGGTGATGTGCCTTATTTTTGTATTTAAGGATCGTGCCATGACTCAAGTAAAGTTTTATTGGATCTTGCCATGAAGAAAGTGTCTCCTCAATGCTCCTTACCAAATTCTCTTCGAAAGTGCCTATTAATGGTCTATCAGTGACCAAAAAAGTTATTATCCTATCTCTTGTACCTCTAGTTGAGCTAACAAATTTGGATAAGGCATCTGCATGCTAGTTCTTAGATCAAAGTACTTGGTTAAGAGTGAATTTTTTGAATGAGTGATGTAGTCTTTTAACCTTTGCCAGGTATTAGCTCATTGTCAACTCCTTGGCCTCAAAATTTCCTTCAACCTATTCCGCTACCAATTAGGAGTCTGTGATTGCCAGTAAGTACTCGACTCTTCGATCAAGTGCCATCCTCATCCCAGTCAAGAGGGCCTCATACTCAGCCTTGTTATTGGTGACTGCATAATCAAGTTTGATCATAAAATTATATTCTTCTACTAATGGGGAATAGAAAGTCACTTCTGCTCTCCTTTCTGGTGTGGTCGATGATTCGTTGATGTGTAAAGTCCAAATAAGAGAAGTTTTGCTGCTCTTTTTGGGGAGATCGACCCGCTCGGTGATGAAGTTGGCCAACACCCGTACTTTGATGGTTGTTCTAGGTTGAAAGGTAATATCAAACTCTTCCAACTCAATAGCTTATTTTGTTAACCTCCCTAACATGTCTGGCTTTGAGAGTACTTATTTCAATGGCTAGTTTGTTAGTATTATCATTACATGGGACTAGAAGTATGGTCACAACTTTTAATCCATAGCGACTAATGCCAAAGAAAACTTTTCAATCTCGAAGTAATTATGTTCTGGCCCTTAGAGTGCCTTACTATAATAATAAATTGGTTGATGGTTTTTGTCCCTAGTCAAAACCAAGACTAAGCTGATCAATACTTCCAAAACAACCAAGTAGATATATAGTACCTCTTTAAGCTCTGGCTTGGTAAACATTGAGGGTGATAACAAGTACTACTTTAATTTGACTAGAGCCTAATCACACTGTTCGTTCCATTGGAAACCCAAATCATTTTTATTTTTGAGAATCTTGAAGAAATGTAGGCTCTTATTGGCCAAATGAGAGATGAATCTTCCAAGGGTTATAATCCTCTCAACCAACTACTGTACATCTTTGAATGTTCAAGATGGAGCAATGTCCAACATGGCCTAAATCTTTTATGGATTGGCCTTAATGCCTCTCCGACTAACCATATAACTTAAGAATTTACCTCCTCAAATGCCAAACATACATGTGTTTGGATTTAATTTCATGCCAAATGCTCGCAACATTATAAAGGTGTGGTGGAGTTCAAGCAGATAGTCCTTGGCCTTCTCTATTTTGATAATCATATCATTGACATAAACCTCTATAGACTTGCCAATCTGGTTTTCAAACATAAAGTTAACCAGCCTTTAGTAGGTTGCTCTAGCATTTTTAAGTCCAAAGGGCATGACCAAAAGTAGTAAACTACATTAGGGACTATAAAAGAGGTCTTGTCCCTGTCCTTGTGGGCCATGAATATTTGGTCATATCCTTGGAAGGCATCTATCATACCTAACAGTTCACAACCAACTGTAAAATCTACTAAAAAATCTATACAAGGTAGGGGGTAAGGATTCTTAGGGCAAGCTTTATTTAAATTAGTGAAATCATTACACATACACCATTGTCCTTTATTCTTTGGGACAAGTACAATAGTACAAAGCCAAGATGGGTATTGAATTTCTATGATATAACCTACATCTAAAAGTTTGTTAACCTCTTCCTCAATGATCTGACTCCTCTCAACATTGAAGGTTCTTGACTTCTACTTGATGGGCTTGCACTAGGAGTCAATATTGAAGTGTGAATGATTACACTAAGGTCAATTCCCTAGATGTTGGATTCTTTCTAGGCAAAGACATCAATATTTCTTTGCAAGAAATTGACCATGAGATATTCCATGTAAAAGCCAATATTTGTTCCAATCCTGGTGGTCTTGTTGGGGTTCCTAGGTTCTAGCTCAACTATTTTGAACTCCCCGACAAGCTTCACTCTAGTATCTTCCAACTTTTTCTTCTTGCTAGCTTGGCCTTCCTCAGGTTCTACTACAAGGGCATCCCCTGAGGTCATCAGCTACAGTCAAGTTTTCTGCTCGCTCAACTCAATCAAAATTATGTAATAGAACCAAAATTTCTTAATAATGCATAGTAGCTCGCTCATGCTTGCGGAGTTGGGAATTTGATTTTTATATGATAAGTTGATATAATAGCTCAAAAATTATTGAGCGTTAGTCAACCAATTATGACATTGTAAGCAAATGGAGTGTCAATGACCAAATAGTTTATCATCAATATTCTCCAGTGGGGTGCCTCCCCAAATGACATAGAGAGGTTGATAGAGGCTTTTGGGGTGATTTTTGACCCCTTAAATCCAACCAAAGGGGTATGCATAGGTTCAAATTTCAGCTAGCCTAAGTTTATCCTTTTTAATGTTAAGAGAAAAATGATGCTGGTAGAGTTGCCATTATTGACCAGAACCTTCCTAACTTCAAAGTTGGCAATCTTAATAGAGATGATCATAGGACAGTCAGCTTTATAGTTGATTTTTTTTCCCTGAGATGGCCAAGTCATTGTTGTTGAAAAAGATAGGCTCTGCACTGGTTGATAAATGGAACATTATCTTTACTAAAGAGGCTTTAGTCGACTCTAGCCTTCTCTGTATCTGTCTCCTTGTGAACTTTGAGTCCCTTCTAGTAGGGCCTTTCGTAATCATGCCAACACTCCTCGAATGGGCGGGCGGTTATCTTGGGTAGGTTTCCTTCCTTTATTGTCTCTCATCGGGCTAACTGACATTTCTTTATGGAGAGTCTAGTTGATTATGCACTTTTAGTCCTAGTGCCTCTAGCAACATATTATTTGAGATGGCCTTACCTGATCAACCTCTTAATTTCATAATGGAGATTGAAGTAATTTTTTATGTTATGCCCCATTTGCTATTGAAAGTGACAATATTTTTTTAATTTTTTCATTGCCTTAGTCTTGGTGAGCTTCCTTGGTTTCTTAAGGAGGTTTTCATGCTGGATTGCAAATAGTACCTCCTTCCTCATGTGGTTGAGTGAAGTGTAGTCATGGAAGTATTTGATTGGAGATCAACAACCTTTTCTTTGCTTTTAGTCATTTTTCTCTTTATTTTTCTTTTTCTCAACCTCAGGGTTGCCAAATTTTAACTTATTCATTTTTTCCTGGGTCATGTATCTCTCTGCAAGGTCAAGCAGCTTTTCCATCGACCTAAGAATTCATATACTTAAGCATTACCACACTCCTTGTGCTTAAGCCCCAAGAAAAGCACGTCGTTAGGAATTTGATCCTGTGGTTGTCATTTTTTAACACCTCTATGTAAAATCTAGTAAAGAAGTCATGGAGAGACTCCTTCTTGTTCTACTTGATGGTGTGGAGATGGATATGGAGGAGCTTCGCCTTTCATTAACTGGCGAACTGGTGTAGAAACTTAGCATATAGCTAGTCATAGGAGTATATCAACAATAGTTCAAGTTTGACAAACCTATCGAGCGTAATACACTGAAAAATGATAACTGACATCTTTGTGTGTATGTATTTATTATGTCCATGTAGTTGCATCATGTGCTCAAACTGCATCAGGTGCTCATTGGGATTAGTGAGCCATCATAACGCAAGGGCCCAATCGAGACCTTTGCGTCAACAATGATGTGCTTATCGATTATCACCTATATGAATGGTGACGCTCTTTCATGTGAGACCTCTAAGGGCTATTGGGGTTGGGCATCCTTTTAGTGTTTCCCCTTGAGATCTTATCGAGGCATCTATTCAACTGCTGTACTTGGTGAGAAATTTCTTCCCACTCCTCCCAATTCACTTAGGTAATGTCACGGTCAAACTAGGGCCGAGCGTGCTCGGCCTTATTACGCTGTGGGGTTGAAATATGTTGGGCCACATGATTTGCTGATTTGCCCATCTCTTCACGCTAGTCTAGTCTTGAACATTCAACCCTATCGTACTGCGGGGCTCGATTAGGCTAAACACAATGGTCTATAGAATTAGTAATCTCTTACCGTGGCTTCGATCATTCCTTTTCATCGTAGATGTGCCTAGGGCTGGCTTCTCATCTGTTTAGCGAGCACTTGGACTTTGGGCAACCACGACTATCCCGAGGGGACCTCTTTTCTAGTAATGGTGGTTATGGGATCGTGTTGGCAACTAGTGTAGCTTTGGTTGTGTGCCGATTTAGCACAATGAAAAGTTGAGTGAAAATTTAAGGGAAAGAGGGGAGATTTGCTCACTTATCAACTGCATTAGCTGGAGTATGGTTAAGGTAACAACTTGGTTCGGTAGGACGCTGGGGCACGAGGGATGTGATTTTTGCTAAGGTTGAGGGAAAAGAAGAGAAGTTGTCATTCTATTTTTCTCTCTCTTAGATATGGCTCACTTGGTGTTCACCATTTTTTCAGTTGCAATCTCAAGTTTCCCACAGATGGCACCAAAATAATGAGGTTGAAAGCTATTTTACTAGATTGGGTTATGTATGGGTTAAATTGACCAGGGTGGTCAAGTGATTCAATAGTAAAATCTTCGTAGGCTGAGACCTACAACTACTAGCAAATGTCAGACGAGGCGAGGTTCCTTTGGCTAAGGCATTTCAATACTCAAGTTAGTACTGGTCAAGTATGGAAATCCAGCAATAAAGTAAAAGCAATAGTAAAAATGGCATACCTGGAGAGTGGCTTGCAATGGGGTATTTATAGCCTTCTCTAGGTGGATAATATGTCTAAGATGCCCTTATCAAGTATAGAGAGCTTTTGTCCTTACTTGGGAGCTATAGGTCACTTCTCATTTTTATACTATTTCAGGTGGCATTACCTTCTACTTTCTTGAGAGAATAGTACTCTAGAGGCACGTCTCCTGACAAAGTTGGTGGTAGAGGCGGTATTGGGGTGGCATACGGCATTAATGTGGAGGCACACTGACTGTAAGGGAAATAAATGCAGTAGGGATACGATTTGGCATTGGAATGCGCACTCTGGTCAACAAAGATCAACCATAGAAAGTGGTCGACCAGAGAAATGGGTGGGATTGAGAACCATCTACTTGACCTGATGGTTATGGTCAAGTAACTCAGCTCCGACTATTGCATAGATGAAGAGGTGATGTTCGATGACCTAGCTAGACCTGGAAACATAGCTGGGCTTTAGATACGAAGTGGGCCTAGAAGCATTCTCTAGAGTTGATAACGGTTGGGCTGGGCCTATTGGACTATCCTTGTAGCGCCCTAATCTAGAGGTGGGAGCCCTTAGTCAGGGTGCTAGTATTCCAACAATAATTTGATTAGAGACTATATGAAAAATGATATCATGATGAAAGGAAAAATTCTAAACTTCATATTGATTTCTAATTGTCAAACCTATACAGTAATATCACATGCAAAACGATGCCTTCAAGGCATACTATATCACAAAAAGGGTTTTAGTGCTTTAATGCTATTTAGCTACAACAGCCAAAACTATATACATGTACAAGTATACCTAACCCCATGAGGCTCACATCGTTTTATCTAGGAGGAGAACAAAATGAACAAAGAAAAACTGTAAGTCCAAATAACTTAGTGAGCTATAAAACAATGAAGGTTGTTAAGTTATATAGATTAACCATCAACTGAATCAGTAACTTAATGTAAAACAACGGGCTACAGGCAGTGACAACCAGACTTATTCTAGCAAACACGTTACATAAGGTTTCAGAATAGTGCAGTCACAACTACAAGAATTAGTGGGAAATATAATAGCAATGGCAGGAAAATTGAATAGTGAATATAGTTAAAGGACACAAAATGAGATTAAATCACATTGAAAATGAAATCCATACTACTTTTACAATACATGTTGTTCGTAGTTCTCCTACCTTGTCTCTCCACTTTCAAAAAGAAAACACAGAAACCCTTATTCCTCCAGCTCGAGTGATCAGCTTGAAATATCACATACAAATGACATGACTAGCTATATGCCTTATCCTGCTCGTAGACAGTTACCTCTAACTGACGAGTAAATAGGACAATAATAGGGTATCGATCGAAGACCAGCCACTATCGGCCCATACTGCCCGATCATCTTTCGGTACCGATCCTAGAACCCATCCCTAAGGGTATTAGTCATATCCATTGATAACACAGAATATATCCAACAACAACTTATACTATGCTGGTTTCCAGAGAGGCATAGCGCTACAATAAATATTTCAAAATCACTTTCAGCTTCCTCAACACAATTGCCGATTTTAGATAAAGTGACAACAAATAAAATCATCAAGAAGTGCTCAGTGAGGGAAGGCAATGTGGAGTACTATTTTCGCAAGCAGTTATTTACTCAAAACTTATGCACGTACGTAAAATTCAATAATTTGGGACAAGAATGAATCTCATGTGAGCATAAGTTAATAACCACTAAGGAAGAGACAAAGGGCAAAATTAATATTATCAAAATAGCTAAGAGTCGATAAGTAATATAGAATAACAACAGCAACAATCGGTATCAACACCAACAAAATCATGTAATACTGATACACCCACAACTATCTATGTTCTTTTCCCAGAAACAAAAATTAATATAAGCTCGTCTAATAGTTTTGGTCAGACGTTGCCCTCTTAAATTTCTTCAATATCCACATCCCCGTTACCTAATTTTATTTAACAGAGTATTAGATCTTGATTCCAACGTTATCACATTACTTGTTAAGTTGTCACATTGTGTTGTTCCAAAAAAATAAAGTCTACATAGATCCTATTCCTGCGGTTGACTTCCAAAGATGGGTTACTGTTAACTATATACATATAACGTCATTATAGCTTTTAGCTCCAGTACAATAAATTACTTAACTCTCATGATTTAGTTTTAGAGTTGGGATATCACCTCTAACCTCCCTCAATAACATCTATTGAACCTATTTTATTTTATTCAAGTTTGTTACAAATAGAACTCGACTGTATTCTGCAATAGAAGGTTTAATCATACAAAAATTACATTCATACAATTTAGGTCAATGCTCAAATCTCAGGCTCAAGTCAACTCAATCAAATTCAAATTGATTTGAGGTAAATTTAATTTGATAGAATCAAATTTACCTAATTGAACCAAATCTTGTTTGATTCAAGTTTTGATTTTAACTCGGACACGTTCAAGATGAAGAGCTGAAGATTTTGCCTGTTCACCACCATTGACCACCGTCGGAGCTCGTCTGCCGCCACTTGGAGTTGCACCTCACCGCATCGAACCAAACGCCTAAGTTAATTTTTACTTTTTCTGCCTCTCTACTAGTTAATTTGCCCTAAAACTACCTCTTCACCATCGTCCACCGCTGCATCTTATTCTTCAAAATTCTCTCTCCTTTGACCTCCAATCTTTGAGCTGAAGGTAATAAGATGTTCCCCGTGATGAGTTCAACACAAATAACCCAAAACTTTGAAGCTTTAACTCGTAAATCAACAAACACATTTACACCATCTGCCTTCTTCACTGGCCATCGAGTTTTCATTTTTTCTCGGTTATTTTTGGAGAAATTTGGTATGGTCGTCTTTCTGGTGAGGTAATGAACAAGATGGTTGGTTTAGATTTCAATTTTGAGCTAAAACGAAGCAAAATCGAGTGTTGGAGGGTACAAAGGTGAGAATTTGATAAAGTTTTATCCTTAACTATAAATAGACCAAGCTTTACCTTAATTGCACTAGCCACCCTAAACTTTCCACCATCTACATTTCCTCCCCAAATAATTTAACTGCCTTACACTTAAGCCCACACCTCTCATTTCAGCCCCCTAAACTTTTATTTATTATATTTTGACCCCAAAATTTTTAAATTTTTTACAGTTAAGTCCAATTAACTTAAATTTTCAATCCCCCTAGTTTTCCTAATTTTGTTAACCTCCCTATCTAAATTTTACTTATTTAAAGCCTAATTTCTAATATCATATTTTTCTATTTTCCTAATTATTATCCAAAATAAAAAGTCAGGGTGTTACAATTCCTTCCCCCTTAAGAAAATCTAGTCCCCATATTTATACCTGGAGATTGGAAGAGTTCTGGGTAATGTTATCGCATAAAATCTTCTCATTTGCAGGTTTCTTCTTCTACCTATTAGTTTTCCCATAACACCTTCACTTGAGGAATTCCCTGATTTCTGAGCTCTTAAACCTTTTGATCCAGAATGGCAATAGGATGTTCTTCATATGAGAGATCACTTTGTTATGGAATACTTTCAGAGGTCACGATGTGGAAGAGATCAGGGTAATACTTCCTAAGTTGCTAAACTTGGCATACATTATGTATCTCGCTCATATTAGGTGGTAATATTAGTCGATAAGCTACCGGCCTGATTCTCTCGCAAATTGTTAAGGGTCTAATGTACCTCAGGCAGAGCTTTCCTCCTTTTTTGATTTGTTTGATACCCTTGTGGGGAGATAACTTTAGAAATACCTCATCTCCTATATTAAATTCTACATCTTTCCTTTGTTTGTCAGCAAAACTCTTTTAACAATCTTGTACAGCTTTTATCTGTTGTCTTATTATCTGAACCTTGTTGATAGCTTCTTGAATGAGCGTTAGTGGTATACCCATTGATGCTTTATGGCCTGAAGTTTTTAGCACATAAAGGTCTCAATGTAAAGGTGATCAACACCTCCAACCGTAAAGAGCTTCATAGGGTGCCATTTGTTTAGTAGCTTGATAATTGTAATCGTAGGCAAATTCTATCAATAGAAAATGCCTATCCCAACTTCCCTTGAAATCTAAAGTACACGCCCGAAGCATATCTTCTAAAATTTGAATAACACGCTTTGACTAACCATCAGTTTGTGGATGTGCGGCCATACTGAAATACAATTTTGTTCCAAGATGCTCCTGCAAAATTTTCCATAATCTTGAGCTAAACTTAAGATCTTGATCAGATATGATACTACCTAGGATTCCATGCAGTCGAATGATCTCCTTCACATAAAGGTTTGCCAAGTTCTTTACTCGATACTGAGATTTTACTGGTAGAAAGTGCACAGACTTGGTTAGCCTGTCTACTATAACCCATTTATTGTTATATCCACCTTGCACGGTATGTAGATCGATCATGAAATCCACAGTGATATGTTCCCAGTTCCAATTAGGGATTGAAAGTAGTTTCATAGCCCCTGACAGTTGTTAATGCATGGCTTTCTCCAACTGGCATGTCATGTATTTCTGCACATAATCGGCAATATCTCTCTTTATTCCATTCCACCAAAAGTATTTCTTCAAGTCATGGTACATTTTAGTGCCTCCTGGATGTACTGGTATTTAGCCTGATGTGCTTTGTCTAGAGGTCTTCATCTAAATTTCTTAGGTACACAAAAGTGCGGATGGAATAGTAGTACGTCATGATCATCGACCTTAAATTTTGAATCCTTAAGGCTAGAGTCGATTTTTTTTCTATTTCAGAATTTCTTTGTCCTTTATTTGAGCTCTCCGTAGTTCATCTTTTAATTCGGGATAAATACTGAGTTCTGCAAGCCATGCATGGTTACTCATTTTTACAATGGTCTGCTTATCTTGTCCTCCTTGTGCTCTTCTTCCTTGTAGATGGTTTAACTTTTTCTTTCGGTTTAACGCATCTACTACTATGTTAGCTCTGCTTGGATGATAGGTTATGGTATAGTCATAATCCTCAAGAAACTCCATCCATTGGTGTTGACGCATATTTAAGTCCTTCTAGGAATGCAAATCTTTCAAGCTTTTATGGTCAGTGTAAACCTTAAAAATTGTGCCATACAGATAATACCACCATTTAGCTAAAGCAAAAATTACTGCAACTAGCTCTAAATCATGTGTAAGATAATTTTGTTCATGTACTCTAAGTTTTCTTGAAGTATACATGATTACACGTCCTCTTTGCATTAGCACGCAGCCAAGTCCTTTCTTAGATGCATCAGTGTATACTAAAAATCCTTCTAGACCTTCAGGAAGAGCCAGAATTGGGGCTAAGGTTAACTGCCTTTTTAATTCCTAGAAACTCTGCTCACATGCCTCATTCCACTCAAACCGTTAGTCATTTTGAGTGACTTTGGTCAATGGGTTTGCCAACTTGGAAAAGTTTTGTACGAACCTTCAATAATACCCTGCGAGCCCTAAGAAACTTCGTACCTCGGTTACATATTTTGGCTGTTTTTAGTTGATGATTGCCTCAACCTTCGTCAGGTCAATTTCTATCCCACCTTTAGATATAATGTGCCTTAAGAAGGTTACTCATTCTAACCAAAATTCGCATTTACTGAACTTAGCATATAACTAGTGTCTCCAAAGGGTCTCTAGAACAAAACACAAATGAGAGACATGTTTTTCTTCTATCTTAGAATAGACCAAGATATCGTTGATGAAGATCACTACGAATTGATCCAAGTAGGGACAAAAAAATCCAATGCATCATATCCATAAATGCCGTCAGAGCATTTGTTAGTCCAAATGGCATCACCACAAATTCATAGTAACTATATTAAAAGTTAAATGCTATCTTTGGAATATCGTTTTCTCGAATTTTTAGCTGGTAGTACCCTTGTCTCAGGTCTAAATTTGAGAAAAATGCGAATCTTTATAGTAAATCAAATAGTTTCTCTATATGGGGTAAAGGATATTTGTTCTTTACGGTGACCCAATTTAACTCCTGGTAGTCGACACACATCTGAAGTGTTCCATCCTTCTTTTTGACAAAAAGCATGGGGGCTCCCTAAGGAGAGACACTGGGTTAAATAAATTTCTTTTCTACTAATTCTTGTAACTATTTTTTTAACTCCTTCAACTCCACAAGGGCTATCCGGTATGGGGCCTTCGAGTATGGTTATGCTCCCAGAAGTGTATGAATAGTAAACTCTATATCTCGATCAGGGGGTAGGGCTTGTAGTTCTTCTGGAAATACATTAGGAAACTCACTTACTACCTCCACTTCTTTTAACATGGCATGGTCCCGGGGTTTGTTTATAAGATATGCCAAAAATCTAAGACCTCCTTTTCTTAGGATTCTTTTTGCCTCCACTATTGATACCAGTGGCACTAATGCAGTAGGGTTATCAGGTTGATTCATTGGAGTTTGTATTGGCTCTCCAAGTTTAATCTGCTTAGTATAGCAATTCACTTAGGCTTGGTGATGATACAACCAATCCAGTCCCAAAATTAAATTATAATTTTGAATCAGTAGTTCTACTAAATTGGCCAGATATTCCCTATCCTCAATTTTAATGGGGCAAGCTTTATACATAACGTCAGTTCTCATCCCCACACCTATAGATATATGCACTTCTAGCTGGTATGGTATATGTTTCAGAGGTACCTTCAGTTTAGGTGTAAAGTGTGTAGATATAAAAGAATGAGTAGCCCCCGAATCATTAAGAGTCTTACCAATAATATCATAAATAAAAATTGTACCTTCAACCATGTCATTTGGGTTAGGTCTCTTTTCACCAATAAGGGCATATGCCCTAGCCTAAACATTTGGTTTGACATTTGGACCTCTAACTTATTTACCCTTATCTTTTTTGGTTACAAGGGCACCCTGTTAATATGAGGACAATTTTGAATTAGATGTTGGTCACTGCCACAACGCACATACCTCCCTTGTTTTCTCCAATAGTTTGTTTTAGCATGACTTGGTAGCCCACAGAATCCATAATTTCCTTTGTTAGTATTTCAGGAAGGATACACTGTGCTCCTAATTCCATATAGATGACGCCTTAGTGCTTTAATTTGGGGTCTATCTTATCTTTCTCCAGAATTTCCTTTGTTGGTACCAGGGGCTTGGAATCCCACTACTTTCCCTCATCTGACTCTTTCTTTAATCTTTTGCAGTTCTTGGGATTTTGATTCTATCTACATAGCTTTTTGATGGTACTATCATAGTTCAATAAATTCCAAGAAATAAGGTCCATTGAATATCAAGCCAGAGTTTATCAATGAATCTCTTTGCCCTTCGTTCCTCATCCCCAAGTATGTACGGTGCATACTGAATGAGTCTATTAAACTTTGCTTCATATTGTGCCACTGTCATTTGCCCCTGAATAAGATCCATGAACTCTTGCTCTCGAGCACTCCTCACAACCTATGGTACAAACTTATCCATAAGTTCTCAGGTAAAGTTTACCCAAGTCTGGGGAACACCGTCTCATTCCCATCATCTCTTGACTATTATCCACTATTGATATGTAGCTTTTTCTAATAGAAAGGTAGCATAATTGACTTTTTGTTCCTTATAGTAGTTGAATGCTCGCAAGATCTTTTCAAGCTTCTCAATCTAAGACGCTACCTTTTGGTCATTTGATTTGCCTAGGAATGTTGGGGAATGAAATCGGAGAAATCATTCTAAACCTTGATCTTCTGTCTGTTCTTCTTTATTTTAGTCCTGAGTGGCCTGCCCCTGCTGTTGACAGAACTACATGAACTATCGCCACATAGCCTACATTGATTCTGCTGACTGTTCTGAGGTCAGAAGATCAATAGACGGGTTTTGACCTACTTCTTTCTCAATTTAGGGCAGTTCTTGGCTTGGTGTACCTCTTCCTTAACCACCACGACCACTTAATCTACTACTTGGGGGTCATCCTATATGACCCACAGATGGTCTAGGGTGCACTTATAACTTCTCGTGTGAAGCCATCAATTGATTTAAACTCTCTTTAGGGTTAGGGGATATCACCTGTTCTTTTAAATTTGCAAGCAAGTTGAGAGAATATTTTATTACACATGTATTTCCATATAATAACATTCCATAAAAGAAGCACATTCAAATTATTAAACCAAAAAGATATTTCATTAATCGCCAAGTTAGCACTAGCAGGTTTTATACATCTAAATTTACAAACAAAATTGGCTATGCTAACTATTCACCTAGTCCGTAACACGCAAAATTGGCTAGGTCTAAGGCGATGGCTAGTTTATGCTGCCCTCAACCATTGTTCATAGAGCTATTACCATAGTTACACAACTGCACATATATTTACCTACATAGAAGTGCTTTCTTCTTTAGTCTTCAATATCTATGATAGTAGACTCAGCATCTTCCTAATCCTAGTCCACATCCATCCCCACTTCTGCTTTCTCTACTTTCTCTTCTTTCTCCACCACTTCCTACTGTCGCTGTTGCTTTTCTCCTCCCCTATGGTCCTTTTCTGGTGCTGCTTCCTCGAGATCCTCTTCATTACTTTCCTCCTCCTACACCCTCACTATTCTTTCAAGAGCAACCTCTTTAATTTCCTAAAGAGGTTGAGGGCTTTAAGTTCTCATTCCTAAGTCCCTTAGAACATCCATCAGATCATCAATCATACTCATGAGGCTTTCCATAATATCTCTAAGTTGATTTATCGCCCTACGGTGCAGTTGCTTGAGGTGTCCCTACGAGCTTTCCATGTATCTTCTCATCATCGCAATGTTTTCAACTTATTTTCCACTATAGTAATATTTCTTAACTCACTTTCCCCCTTAAGCTAGTCAATCTCATTATCACTAGTGGCTAACATTCTTTCTCTCCGAAAAAGCTCTAAATTATTCATTCTATGTCCCATAACAGGTCGTATATAAGAGTCTCCTGGCTCCTACATAACTCCAGGAGCTTTAATTCCCTTTTTCCAAGCTTCTCATCTTTCCCTTCTTCCTTCTCATCCTCTGCAGGCTCATTCCCTCTCCTGGGGTCCCTATCCATCCTGCAACCTTATAAATTTTATTTTTAGTCTATTAGCACCATTCCAAATAAATGTCATGCTCCTACTATACCTACTAATAATCTCAAACATAGACACAACAAACATATAATTTATCCTAGAAAAATGTTCACAATACATAAAGTCTCAAAAGGTCTACATAACCTATAATAACCTAGGCCTTCGCAAACCTAGGCTCTAATACCACCTGTAACACCCCTATCTAGAGGTGGGAGCCCCTAGTTAGGGTGCTAGTAATCCAACAACCATTCCATCAGAGAGTATATGAAAAATGACATCATAATGAAAGAAAAAGTTCTAAACTTCATGTTGATTTCTAATTATCAAACCTGTACAGTAATATCACATAAAAAATGATGTCTTTAAGGCATACTACATCACAAAAAGGGTTTTAGTGCTTCAATGCTATTTAACTACAATAGCCACAACTATATGCAATATTTGCAAGTATACCTAACCTCATGAGGCTCGCATCGTCTTATTTGGGAGGAGAACAAAATGAACAAAGACAAACTGTAAGTCCAAATGACTTAGTGAGCTATAATACAATGAAGATCGTGTAGTTATATAGAGTAACCATCAACTGAATTAGTAACTTAATTTAGAACAATGGGCAGCAGGCAATGACAACCAGACTTATTCCAATGAACATGCTACATAAGGTTTCAGAGTAGTGCAGTAACAACTGCAAGAATTAGTAGGAAATATAATAGTAACAATAGGAAAATTAAATAGCGAATATAGGTAATGGACATAAAATGAGATTAAATCACATTTAAAATGAAATCCATACTACTTTTACAATACATGCCGTTGGTAGTTCTCCTATCTTATCTCTCCGCTTTCAAAAAGAAAATGCAAAAACCTTTATTCCTCCAGCCTAAGTAATCAACTCGAAATGTCACATACAAATGGCATGGCTAGCTATATGCCTTATCCCACTCGTAGACAATTACCTCCAACTGGCTTGGAGATAGGTTAATCATAATAGAGTATTAATCAGAGACTAGCCATCGTCAGCTCGTACTGCCCGATCATCTTTTGATATCGATCCCAGCACCTATCCCCAAGGGTAATAGTCATATCCACTAATAACACAGAATATATCCAACAGTAGCACATAAGTCAAAACGCCATGTTAAAATTATTATAAACAAATCCAGTACTATGTTGGTTTCTAAAGAGGCATGGCGCTACAACAAATATTTCAAAATCACTTTCAGCTTCCTCAACACAATCGCTGATTTTAGATAAAGCAACAACAAATAAAATCAATAATAAGTGCCCAGTAAGGAAGGGCAATGTGGAGTACTATTTTCACAAGCAGTTATTTACTCAAAACTTATACACGTATGTAAAATTCAATAATTTGGGACAAAAATGAATCTCATGTTAGCATAGGTTAATAACCACCGAGGAAGAGATAAGGGGCAAAATTAAGATTGTCACGATAGCTAAGAGTCGATAAGTAATATAAAATGACGATAGCAACGATCAGTATCAACACCAACAAAATCATGTAATAATGATACACCCACAACCACCTATGTTCTTTTCCTAGTAATAAAAATTAATATAAGCTCACCTGACAGTTCGAGTCAAATATTACCCTCTTGACTTCCTACAATATCCACGTCCCCATTACCTAATTTTATAAAACAGAGTATTAGAGCTTGATTCCAAAGTTCTCACATTGCTCGTTAAGTTGTCACATTTTGTTGTTCCAAAAAAGCAAAGTCTACATAGATACTATTCCTGTGGTTGACTTCCAAGGATGGGTTACTCTCAACCATATACATATAACATCATTATAGCTTTTAACTCTAGTAAGATAAATTACTTAACTCTCGTGATCTAGTTTTAGAGTTGGCATATCATCTCTAACCTACCTCAATAACATCCATTGAACCTATTTTATTTTATTCAAATTTGTTCAAAACAGAACTTGATTAGAGCCTACAATCAAAGGTTTAATCATACAAAAATTACATTCATACTATTCAAGTCAATGTTCAAATCTCAAGCTCAAGTCAACTCAATCCAATTCAAATTGATTTGAGGTAAATTTAATATGATAGAATCAAAATTTACCCAATTGAACTAAATCTAGTTCGATTTGAGGTTTAATTTTAGTCCGAACACGTTCAAGATAAAGAGCTGAAGATTCTGCCCGTTAACCACCATTGACCACCGTTGACCATTGCCAAAGCTCATTTGTTGCTACTTGGAGCTGCACCTCACCACGCAAGACCAAACCCCCAAGTTAATTTTTACTTTTACCGCCTCCCCGCTGGTTAATTTACCCTGAAATTGCCTCTTTGCTGCCGTTCACCACCGCCTCATTTCCTTCAAAATTCTCCCTTCTCTGGCCTCAAATCTTTGAACCAAAGGTACCATGATGTTTCCTGCATTGAGTTCTACATGACTAACCCAAAAATTCAAAGCTTTAACTCGTAAATCGACGAACCCATTTCCACCGTCCACCTTTTTCATCAGCCATTGGGTTTTCTCTTTTTCTTGGTTAGTTTTGGAGAAATTTGGTATGATCATGTTCCTAGTGAGGTAAAGAACAAGATGTTTGGTTTAGATTTCAATTTTGAGCTAAAACGGAGCAAAATCAAGTGTTGGAGGGTGAAGGTATGAAGGTCAGAATTTGATAAAGTTTTGTCCTCAACTATAAATAGACCAAGCTTTACCAATTGCACCAGCCACCCTAAACCTTCCACCATCTACATTTCCTCCCCAAACATTTTTAGTGCCTTATACTTAAACCCACACCTCTCATTTCAGCCTCCAAACTTCTATTTATTATATTTTGACCCCCAAAATTTTTAAATTTTTGATAGTTAAGTCCAACTAACTTAAATTTTTAGTTCCCCTAGTTTTCATAATTTTATTAATCTCCCCACTTAAATTTTATTTATTTAAAGCCTAATTTCTTATATCATATTATTCTATTTTTTTAATTATTATCCAAAAGAAAAATTCAGGGTGTTACAATCCCATATCAATATTTTTAAATATATTTATAGAAATATTGTTTTAATATGATAAATAAGCAAACTAACATTTCCTAAAATATAAATTCTTTTGTATAATCTCGTTAATAATGCAGAACATATTAACAATATTTATTATACTTGAAAACTTAAAATGTCTACTATTGGTCAACATAGTAGAGTCATTTACTTTTGCTTATGGAGTAAATTTTGTAATTTTAAAATATAAAATATATAGCATAAATAATTATAAAATAATATATAAATGATTTTCCATGTTTAAATATATAAAATTACATATCAATATCTCATAAGTTTCTTTTATAAACAAAAATGTATAACTAATTTAATATGATTCTTAGTTACAATAACTTTCTTGATCTTACATTGGTCCTACCAAATGCCATGCCTATATAATATTGACAATACTGTGTAAGTAAATCTATATGATATACAGTGGTGTATCCAAGAATTTAGGTAAGTGGGATCAAAATATTAATAAAAAATAAATTCAAAATAATTAATATTTAATAAAAATAAAATTTAAATACATTAATTCAATTGTCCTCGATGATTTTTCATATTCTGAAACGTCGTCATAATATCATCATCTGAAATACTCATAAATACATCTCTTTCTTTATAAGTAATTAAACAATCATTAAGGAAGTCATCATCTATTCGGTTTCGCAAATCAGTTTTGATAAATTTCATCGCTGAGAAAACTCTCTCTACACTTGCAGTGGCGATCGGCAAAAGCAACAAAAATTTCCCAAGTCGGTACACATGAGGATACACCAAATGCTTTTTTGTCTCAACTAGCTTTTTGGATAGATCACTAATTCTGTTCACATCAAAAAATCTTGTATCCTCAGAACTCACATCAATTATATAATTCTCAAGCTGACAACGAAGCTCAACTAAATCATACTCTCTAAAATCATCAGGATATAACGCAACCAATCTCATGATCTTTTCTATATCAAAACTTGCAAATGATTGAGATGGAGACAAACAAGCCATACCATGAAGTAAGTCAGATATTACCTCATTAAATCGATTATTTAATTCCTGTAGTTGCCAATCGATAACTCTATAAAATACTTCAATATGGTAATAATGTAAAATTGTATACTCAGCAACTCTTCGCTTTGATCTTCCTGAAAAGTCATAAAGATCATCAAATATAGGTATCTCAATATCATGTTTGATGCAAAATTCAGACACCTCACCAATAAGTGAATCCCATCCACTATCTCTTGTCTTTTGCAACCATTTCTTTGCTACTCGAATAAGCAACATGGCATTTACAATATCTTGTTCCCTTCTTTGTAAAGCTAAACTAAGCTCATTTGTGATATTAAGAATATTCTTCATAAAATGCAACATGAAAATAAATTCAAATTTTAGACAAGCATCAACAAGCCCAAGTGCTTTCCAATTTTCATCTAATGAGTCTGCATCCGTACCAACAGTGTCAGGCACATCAATTATTGAATCAAACAATAGAATGAAGTTAACAAAAGACTTAAAGTGAGATCCCCAATGAGTATCACTTGGTCTTGCAAGACCTAATTGTTGATGTAGACCCCTACCAGTTTGAAGCTCACCCATTTCAAATGCCTTTTGGATTTTGAGAATTTGTGCATCTCGAAGCTCATCTCTACGTTTAAAAGAAGCTCCCACCACATTTATCACAGCTAAAACTAAGTTAACAACTCCAGTAACTTCATCACATTTCTTACTAATCCCAACAAGAGTCAATTGAAGTTGATGAGAAAAATAATGAACTGAATGAGCCGACCTATTTTCTCGTTGAATTAAAGCTTTAAGTCCATTAAATTCACCTTGCACGTTACTTGCTCCGTCATAGCATTGACCACGTATATACGATATATTTAATGAATGTTGAGCAAGCAATGAAGCAACCCCTTCTCTTAGAGAAAAAGCACTAATATCACGAATGTGAAGAATCCCAATAAATCATTCCATTAAAAATCCTCTCCTATCAACATATCGCAAAACAAGAGCCATTTGCTCCTTACATGATATATCACGGGATTCATCAACAAGTATACTAAAGTAATATCCATTTAAATCCTCTATGATGACCTTAGCTGTTTCCATAGCACATACACGTATAATTTCCTTTTGTATTGTTGGATAAGTGAACTGATTATTTTTTGGTGCTTTTCTCAATATTGCAACAACATCTTTTTCATAATTTTCTGTGTAGTATCTCAAAAGTTCAAGAAAGTTACCTTTATTTGACGATGATGCACTTTCATCATGACCTCGAAATGCCATTCCTTGACCCAAAAGAAATCTCACAGCCTTAATTGATGCAATTAGACATATTTGATACTCCAACTTAGCTTGACTTGATTGCTTATCCAAAGCTGCTTGAATGGATTGACTCTGTTGCATTAAATCTTTACACTTTTTCTTTGATTTGTGATGATCACTATGAGGCCCACCAATATGAGCAACAAATCTTTCCTTTTTATTCCAAGCCCGAAATCCTTTAGTTGAAAATGCATCTCCCCCACGTTGATGTACATCTTCATCTTTAAATAGATAACAAGGAAGGCAAAAGGCTGCATCTGATGATACACTATATTCCAACCAATCAGGATAAATATCAAATCACTTACGATTAAATCAACGTATCTCACCAGATATTTCAGTTTGTGGAAAATTGTAATTTCGTGGTTGACAAGGACCTTTTTGAATA
>JACGDI010005366.1:1595910-1645932 GCA_014898725.1 Jacaranda copaia
TGTTTGTGGCTATTTTATGGGTTTGAGAGGAAAAGGAAGAATGAAGGAAAAAATAAGAAGTGGGACTGGATGGGAGGGGACCGACAGTTTTGTTCTGCCCCTTTTTAAATTTTTTTTTTCTGTTTCAGGGGCCAAAACGACGTCGTTTTGGCCCCCTTTTTAAGTTCACTGCACAGTTGATAAAAAAATAGAAGACTGCTGCAACAATGGGCATTCGAACCCCAGACCACCCACATCTGTTGGTTTTAATTTTCTGTCAAGCACCAACTCTGCCAAGATCATTTTATACATAAGTGGGGTCAAAATATTTATATATTCATCATCTTAATATAAAAATATATATATAAAAAATAACAAGTGGGGTCAATTGACCCCACATGCTCATGTGTAAATCCGCCACTGATGATATAAATATCAAAAAATTTAAAAATGAATAAGATTGGTGCCATTGGCTAAGATTCATTTATCAAGTTTTTTGAAAATTTCATCTATGCCAATAATATATTTATATACCCTAAACGAAATTTCCCTTTAAGATTGAATTCTCTATTATTGTGGTGTTGAAAAATTAAAACTTTTTTATTCAAAAAATTGATAATATAAAAATTAAAATTGAGAGTGATGAGGTTGAAAGTTGTATTTAGTGAATAGGGTAATGTTTGGGCTAATTCGACCAAAGAGGTCAAATGATCCAACAGTGATATTTTTCTTGGACTGAGATCTACAACCAAAAACAAATGTTAAACTAATCGAAATGCCCCCGGCTAAGGCACTCCAATGCTCAAGTTAGTACTGGTTGAATGAGGTAATCGAGCAGCAAAGTAAAAGCATAGAGTGTATATGACATATTTGGAGGGTGATTGACAGTGAGATATTTATAGCCTTCTCCTGGTGGATGATATGTCTAAGATGCCTCTACCAAGTGTAGAGGGCTCTTATCCTTACTTGGGGGTTATTGGTCATTTTTAATCCTGGTACTATTTTAGGTGGTATCATCTTCTATTTTTCAGGATGAATAGTACTCTTGGGTGCACCTCCCTAATAGGATTGGTGGTAGAGGCTGTACAGGGCTGGCACACGCCATTAATACAGAAGTGTGCTGCTTGTTAGAGCATTGAATGCGGCAAGGATATGAGTCAGCATTGGGGTGAGCACTTTAGTCGACAATCATCGACTATACAAAGTGGTCGACCAAAAGGATGGTTGAACATACAAAATAGCTTGAAGTCTCCCATTGGGTGCGGTCGAGGACAATCCACTCAACCAGGCGGTTATGGTCTAGTGACCCAGCCTAGCTGGGTTTGGAAGCGCCATTGGACTATGAATATTAAATGGGCCTAAGAACCCTCTCTAGAGTCAATAGCTTGTTGAGCTGGACCTATTGGAGTATCTCATATAAAAGAGATTATAAAAGTTGCAAGAAGTAATGTCTCATTTATAATAAACATTAATTTCAAATCAATGTGTTAGTTATATTTCAGATATAAGAATTCATCTAAAAGAATTTGGCATATCTAAAAAATATTATCTTAAATATTTAATTCAAAAACTTTAATAAGTTCTCAACTAATAAAAAATTAGTCATTTATCACATTTTATACTCCTTTGTTCCACAAAAATAGGCATGATATCCTTCTTGTTTGAAACTGGTGAGTTATAATTTTTTCTAAAGAAAAAACATAATTTTAAAAATATAAATGTAGTTCTAAGTCTTTTCTTTTACTTGTGTAATATCTTAAAATAAATTACAAATATATTTTTTAAAAATTCTAAGTTGCTGCGGAGACTATTTAAGATGTGAATATAATTCAGTAATGTATGTTTCAACTAAAATAAATTGATTATATACATGAAATAAGAAATAATTATTAGGTATGAAAAAGTAGTTTCTTTGTTTTGATGTAGCTAATCTACAATGTTGTTTGGATAAATTTAAATTTTTTAGATAATATGATTAAATTTAAAAACTGACCATTTTAATGAAGCATTAAGTTTATCATTTTTACATAATTAGATTATTGAATTTTAAACACAATTATTAAAGAGTCATACTGTGCCTACTTAATTTGTGTAATTTTGTTATCATGCCAACGCACAAAAAATTATTTTTAATAGTTAAAATTATCCAAGTATAACTGATACTACTCAAAAATGGAGTTAGGATCCTTTTCAAGAGTCAATAGAATTATGAGTTCTTTTTATTTGGAATGTACTGCAAAGAGGTCTCAATTATCAAATTTTAAATAATCTTTTGCACCCAATCTCTCTTTCGTGCATGGTATTTATAGTCTTTCTTCCTAGCGAGTTCAACCTATTAGAGTTTTTGTTAATCCTTTCATGATTTACTTTATTTTGGTTATGACAAAATTGCTGCAACTCCTCAAATTTTGAAATCATAAAATATAATAAAATATAAAATCGATAAGTTTGGCTAGCTTTGTTTTGGATTCTATTTAATTAAAATCTAGAATTAAATATTGACAATTGAGGGATTAAATTGTAAATGAGAGAATGACTTAATTGTTTAAAATTATAAAATTTAGAGGCCAATGAGGGAAAGTTAAAATTAGAGGACTTAATTGAAATCTATGGACAAAATTGAAGGCAGTTTAAAAGCTCAGGGGTCTAATTGAAAATGATGGAAAAGTTTGGGGATCAAATTGAAGAAATTGAAAAATATTTTATATATATGGGATTAAGGATGAAATTAATTTTAATTCTCAAAATCAACCCTAAACCCACCCCAATGGCAAATCACCAGTAAACTACTAGAAAACATCAAACCAATTTGATAAAAATCTTTCTCTCAGCTTAATGAACAAAACCATACCAAAATCGCTTAGAACCATTGAGGATATCACTAGCAACGATGAAGCCAATAGTGAGGTGGTGGTGGGCTGGTGGTTTTGCCACTTCTGGCAGTGAAAAGTGAATAGGATTTAGTAGGTTTTGGTCATGAGCTCATGGGCATCACAGCAGTACCTTCAATTTGGAGTTTCGATGGCTAGTGGCGAAGGAATTGAAATGGTGGCATGAAGGAGGCAAGCTAGCGTTCCATAGCTATTTTTAGCTAATTTCCCAACAAGGAAATGGCAAAATTTCAAATTAATTAGGGCATTTTGTTCATCTCGATGAGGTGCACCCGGTGGCAATGGTGGTGGTGGCGGCGGCCTCGAATCTAGCGGTATTGCATGTGTGATGACATTTAGATAGTTTGCACACAATTAAGTCTAGACTCGTCTAAGCTATTTTTGGCTTGAGATTGGATCTCAATTTGATCAAATTAGGTAAATTTCACATCGAACATTAATTAAATTGATTTTTACAATTCTAATTCAATGTTTATCAGATTGTTATTGAAATGCAATTTCACTCAAGACAATGATTGATTTGTAAATTTTGAACAAAATTGATTATAATTCTAAATTTAATAAATTAAGAAAGATTGATTTAAAATTATACTCTTAGACTCGATAATATAATATGTTGTGAACAAAATTTAGTTAAGCTTAATCCAAAGACTAAGTCATATAAATATTAGAACGAAAATGGATTATTAAATTTGGAGTTGACAGACGGTGCCCAACTAATTTAGGAACTTAGATCCTTGTTACGTAACTATAAAATAAGTGAAGTGATGAATAGAGTTGTTGGGTTTAGCTACTCAGAATTATATTTTGGTAACCTACAATCATATTAGTCTAAAGTCTTAGAATAAGATAACCAAGGTCAATTGAGATAAGATATAATTGAACTCTAGTGTTATAGCAACAAATACCTATTGAATATTGGAACCCAAAAGAAGACCACAATGATGTAAACTGTATCAGTAATCCATTCATCAACCAACTACTTAAGGATTACCATATTTAATTGTCTTACGTATTTAGATATGACACCAAGATTACCAGGATTATATCATAATAACTTTATGTTTGATAAAGACATTAATTATATTCATATTTAAGAATAAGAGAATTGATAGAATGATAACTCGGCTTATCTTGTGATAGTTCTTGGTTTGACTAGGAAACCAAGGCTTAAGCGTTCGTACAACTAGGGATTTCTCTACAATTATTAAGTGACTTTATATTAGCTTTCCTTGCTGGGAAAAGAATATAAATATTTGTTATTATGCCTTGTCGCTTGATTCTATCTGTATTGAGATTCAATAATTGATGCTTGTTCATTTTATGTATGTCTAAGCTATTCTTTCCACTTGAAACTCTTGAGCCCTTATTATCCAAGTTCTCAATCTTACTTGATGTGACTTCTTATCTTATGTATTTATACTAATAAATATATCAGTTCTATTTGATTCTTCTTTGCTAGGAATTGTCATTCATCTATAGAATATTGACAGTCTATCTATGTATTTCTCTTGGTAGTCTATTTGGACTTTTCTTCTTCTTTGCTCGTGATCCTTGAGCTATTATTATATGAATTTTCTACCCATTTCGAGTTGTTGAATCCCTAAACCAAAAACCATGTCTGGACAAGTTTTGATAAAAAGAACACCTTGTGAAAGTTCACTACACATTGCTCCTTACATAGGTTATGATTCCTATTTGATTATGAATTATATTATTTTATTTTAAATCTAGCGATTATGCATGAAAACCAAAAAGTAGATTTCAAAATATATTTTTTTATTATCACCATGTTTTTCCTAAAACAAAGTTGATGTTAGTTATCTGATTACTTGTTCATCATGGCAAATTGACATCTTAAGAAAAATGCTGTTAGAAGTGCTACATTACTCCATAATTATTACCCATAGGAGTAGGCCTTGAGATGGGTTTTGAATGATGACCAAGCAGAATGGACCAATAGTGACTGATCTATTGGTTGATATCTGTACAAGCTATACATATATTCCCTACACATAGCAAGTTGGAAGTAGCCGCCTATAAGCGAGATCAGGCATATGGCTAGCAATACCTAGCATGTGTGTGTTTATGTTCTGAGCCAACATCACTTGAAACTTGGAGGAATAAGGTTTTTCATGTTTTCAAAAATGGAGTGACAAGGTTAGAGAACCACCAAGAGCAGAATAGGGAAAATATTCACTAACTATATTTGGTTAGTTTTTTAGCTAGAAGTATTTCCCTGTGGTAGAATTGGATCTTGCATCTTTGTGAAAATTTCGATTATCACTGACAGCTTTAGTGCTCGATTGTTGTTGCTCTTTGCGCTGTAATAACCTCTTCTTTATTAGCTCACTAAATTATTCGAACTTACATTGTTTTATTGTTATCTTTTATTCTTTACCCCAAATAAGAATGAGAGACAAAGATATGCTAACCTAAGTGACATCTAAGGTAATGATGATGATAGAAATGCTAAGTGTAATTTATGATATTTGGATTCATAGTTGAACCGCTGTTGGATGTCGCTTATAGAAACTAAATATTTTGAATTTTGAAAATTGTATTTTTTTGTTATTCAAAAGACTTGTGGTATAAAGTTGTTAGCACCTCAATCGAGAGTAGGTGCCTCCCGATTGGAGCACTACAACTACACTCTTAGAATTATATGCTAAAAGCATGAATATCTTTCCATATTATCTGTTGGAATCTTCTTACGCATTATCTGTTAGAATTTATTATATGCTACAACTTACTTTTCGTAATTAAGAGATCTCATGAAGATTCTAGTTTGATTTACGTCTTCATAACTTAGGAAAGAAAATCATATCATGCTAAAATTATTGTTACATTTGTTGTTTAAGGAATCAATGTATGATTGCTAAAATTATCTTGTTCCTTTATTTAGTTTTAGCGAATGCTTATGTTAATAAGAACTTATAATCATTGGACATAAGCATATAAAAGTGAAATTATGCAACATTGAATATTGTGAATCACAAAGTCGGGAGAGAACTTTGTTAAGTATCTTGAGGAGTTGTGTGATACTCTCATACACATTTTGTGCTTCAGTATTGTTAATTCCTTGCTCTACGTATATTTAAGGGACCTTGAAGTGAAGAAGGTCAAGTGGAGGTTACCTTCCATAGACCTCGGGGAGATGAGGATAAGGAGGTTTATGTCTCAAATGACCTAATAGTGAAGAGAACGAGAGTTGTACCTACTCTCGATGGACCACATAAAGAGAACAAATTAGTGTTTGGTTACTCTAAGGACCTTTAGATGAAGAAACCAATATGGTAGTACTATCTGGAATCTTCTACAATGTTATTTGTTCCAGTCTAGAAGAATAATCAAAAACTTGTTGTATAGAGTAGCAACAACTCATGCATTAAGCCACAAAGGGTGTGCAAGTGAGTCTAGCAGAAGTTCCCCGGAGCCTGTTCACAAGTAGTTAGTTTCACAATGCTTTAGAATCCACCTTATCCTATCTAGGATTTCAATTTAGCTCTTTGTGAAAGCTGGTTTTTTTGTCTGCTATTCCTTTCACTGTTCTTACTATCAAATTATTGTTATTATTTGTAAAAAACATTATTGCATATTAATTAATTTGATAGGTTGAAAATCCTAAGTGAAAACTTAGGTGGAGAAGTAGGCTTGCCAAACTTCTATAAATACCAATGTCCATTTACTACTATTTTATCACTTTATCTTTCACTAGCATTTGCTTGAAACAATTTAGAAATAATTATTTTACGCCTTTGAGCCCGCATAGAACCTTTGATTATACCTTGCCGAAAGTCTGATTGTTGTGAATAGCGTACCAAAGCCACTTCGTCTGGTTGATCGGGTTTATATTTTTTGGGAATTGGTTGGACTGACTGGTAGTTTAGCTAGTATTTACAAATTCCAGTCAGTAATTAAAATAATTTTCTTTAAAAGACTTAAAATATTTTGAAAGGCTAAAAAGAAATTTGAGTGAAATGCTTCCACTGCAATAAAATCTATTAGGCCTAATTCATCCCCATCTTAGACATATAATCACTCATAATTAGCATCAGAGCTTTGGTTCTCTATATTGTGGTGTAACTACCAGTGTAAAAGATCCCATGGCCACTAATACTTTTGATATCATTATAAAAGCATAACCAGCCTCTACTATTTGATGGTTCTAACTATGCTACATGGAAAAATCATATGCAAAAATATATAATTGCCTTAGATTTGGATTTATGGGACATGGTTAGTGAAAGGTTAGCGATTCCAATGAAATTAGTTGACAAACAAATGCTTCCAAAGGAGCAATGTGAATTTACCAATGATGATAAAAAGGCCATCTCAATGAATGTGAGGGCTAAAAACATTTTACGTGTGCTCCCACAAAAGAGGAGTACAATCAAGTTAGTATATGCGCTAAAGTAAAGCAAATGTGGGAAATATTACAAGTAACCCACAAAGATACTAGTCAAGTTCGACATGAGAGGATTGCTTTTCTCATTCATAAATATAAAATATTCTAAATGAAACCTAATAAGACCATAAGTGAGATGTACGAGCATTTCATGGCAATTATAAATCTTATTTTACACTTGGTAGAACTTTAAATGAGGATAAGTAAGTTCGGACGATTCTTGGATTGTTTTCCAAGGAATGGATGCCAAAAGTTACTGCTATTCAGGAAGCTCGTGATCTTAGCAGGATAACCATAGGTGAACTAATTGGATCTCTCACATCCCATGAAATGACGTTGCTAAATAAAGATGAAGGTTTGGAAATAAAAGCCAAAAATAATATTACTTTTAATATCAGCCATGATTTCAATTCGAAACTTTAAGATCTTGATGAAGACCAAGTTGAGAATGGAATCATTCTGATTTCTTGAAGATTAAAGCAACTGACAAACCTAAAAAAAAAATTGGAACAACAGATCAAAATTGAAAACAATAAGTCTGAAAACTCAAAGAACCAAGCTAACTCACTACTACAAATATAATGAAATTAAGCACAAAAAATTAAATTGTCCCAAATTAAGGAAATATACAAGGCAAGTGAAAGCTAAGACAATGGCAACCACATGGGACGAATTAGATGGCGAACAATTTGATAATGAAGAGAATTACTTTATGGTAAATCAAGTAAGTGTCTCTTCATGTTCTGATTGTGATTTTAGTGATGAAATTAAAATTGACAAGGATGTGCAAATATTGCTTAAGTTTTATAAAATTCATATTAAAATGCTTGTTGATAAAAACAAAGCTTTGCAAGAAAAAATGGATTATTTGCAGAAAAAACTAGATGGGGCTCATAAAGATAAGTTTGAAATGCAAATGGCTAAAAATAAAGAGGCCCTTGATATTGAATGCAAAAAGAAAATGAATGGTTGGCTTACTAAAGAGAATAATCCATTGCATAAACAAATTGAAAACATGAGTAGTGAAATCAAAGGAAAAATTATGATTGAAGAATGCCTGCATACTGAGAATGATCTAGGTAAATGTTCCATAAGTATTAAACACACACATATGCGTGTTCCACCTAGACATAATGCCAAAAAAAGGCCAGAAGTTTAGAAACCACATAAACTAGAGAAATACCAAACCCATCTCAACAACTTCTAAAATGAATTTCAAACTAGTTCGAAAAACCTGTTTTACTTGTTGTAGATTTGGTCATATTAATAATAAATGTCCGATCAAAATATTTATTAGGACCAAGTTTGTTTAGGTAAGAAAATTATCTATTACTAATCATGAAAGACCCAACATAGGTTCGGGACCTAAAACAAACTAATTTCTTATAGGTTCATGCCAAGGAACATTCTCAAAAATAGAAATGGTGCTTGGATGGCAAATGTTCTAGGCATGTAACGAGGGATGCATCCATGTTCCTTAAACTTAATAGTTATTTTGCAAGAAATGTCCTTTATACAGACAACACAAAATGATGCATAATAGCTAAAAGTTCCATCAGTAAGCAAATTGGTACTTTTATTGACAATGTATAGCTTGTTAAGGGCCTTAAGTATAACTTGCTTAGTATCAGTCAACTATGCGAAGAAAGTTATGAGGTTAAATTACATATTTCTTATTGTATTATTAAGCAAACTAAGAAAGTGGCTTTTACTGCTACTAGGGATGAAAATGTTTATTATATAACTCTTGATGATTTAGCTTGTCAAAATGTGGAGTGTTTTTACTACTACTTGGGATGAAAATATTTATTGTATAACCCTTGATGATTTAGCTTGTCAAAATGTGGAGTGTTTAGCTGTTTCAAATGAAGAATGTTGAAAATGGCATAGGAGATTGGGCCACATAAACATAGAACTTATATCTCATCTCGAAAAGAAAGATCTTGTCTATAGGGTACCAAAGTTAAACTTTTCCAAAGACTGGACATGGATGCATGCTAAAAAGTGAGGCAAATTCGAATATCTTTCAAACTAAAGAATGAGGTCACAACTTCTAAACTATTGAAATTTCTACACATTGACCTATTTGGACCCATGAAAACACTTTCCTTGGAGATAAAAGATATATGTTCATCATAGTAAAATATTATACTCATTTTACATGGGTTCCATTCCTTGCTCATAAAAATGATGCTCTAAATGCTTTCATTCCACTTATTAAAAGGCTTCAAAATGAAAAGAGTTATCTCATTAAGAAAATTTGAAATGGCTATGGAATTGAGTTTGATGAAATAAATTTTACTTTGTTTTAAAAACATGGTTACATTCATGATTTTTCTACTTCTAAGACTCCCCAACAAAATAGGGTAGTTGAAAGAAAAATTAGATTTTGCAAGAAGCTACTAGAACCATGCTTAATGAATATGATTTTCTGAAATCCTTTTGGGGTAAAGCCATAAATATGGCTTATTATGTGTCAAATTATGTTTTCTTGAGACCACTTTTGAGAAAAATCCCATATGAATTGTGGGACAGTAAAGTCCCAAATATTTCTTATTTTCGTGTCTTTGATTGCAAATGTTACATTCTAAATGATAGAGATTATTTGATAAAGTTTGATTCCAAAGCTAATGAAGCTATTTTTGTTGTTTACTTAATGCATAGTAAAGCCTATCATGTTTTTAATAAGAGGAAAAGAACCATTCAAGAATTCATGCATGCTATGTTTGAAGAAACAAACCCATCTTGTGCCAAAGAAACCTTGAGCAAAAAAGTTGCAAAAGTCAAAGAACCAGTCAAGATTCTAGACCTTGAGGCATCAACATCAAATCAAGAGGAATTAGAATCATTTGAGGAAATAAATCCTAGTTATAAATCTAATTCCAGTAAATTAGTAGAAAGGGCTGAATAAAGAACTAAAAAGTTTAAACATGCTTCCAATCACCCTACTGACAAAATTATTGGAGATTCTCAAGCTAGAATAACTACCAAATCCTAAGCTAGACTAATTGTACCGAATGAATCCAACTGTGCTTTCATTTCAATCATTAAACCTGAAGATGTGAAAGAGGTACTAAAAGATCCATTTTGGATTGAAGCAATAAAGGAATAACTTGCTCAATTTGAAAAGAATGAAGTTTGGAAGCTAGTGGAATGACCATCAATCCATCCCGTAGTTGGTGCTAAATTGGCAGCAAAAGGCTATAGTTAGCAAGAGGGCATTGACTACGATGAAACATTTGCTTCACTTGCCAGGTTAGAATCAATTAAACTGCTTCTAGCCTTTGCATCTCATAAAAAGTTTATACTTTATCAAATGGACATAAAAAGTTCTTTTCTAAACGGATTCATAAAAGAAAAAGTTTATGTTGAGCAACTGACCATTTTCAAAAATAAAAAATTTTGCTTATCATATTTTTAAATTGACAAAGGCTTTGTATAGACTAAAACAAGCTCTTAGAGCTTGGTACAATCAATTGAGTAATTTTCTCATAAATAATGAGTTTTCTTTTGGAATCTTAGATACCATATTGTTCACGAAGCACTAAGAAATGGTTCTCTTGTTGTTCAAATCTATGTTGATGACATCATTTTTGGTGCTACTAATGATCTACTTTGTCAAGCGTTTGTCGAGAAAATGAAATAGGAATTTGAGATGAGCTTAATAAGAGAGCTCAATTTCTTCTTAGGACATTAAATGAAGCAAACTCAAAAAGGGACATTTATCTCACAAGAAAAGTACACAATGGAGCTTCTAAAGAAGTTTAAAATAAGTAAATATAGCCCTACAACCACTCCCATGATTACAAATGCTAGACTAGAACTTGATAAGGATAATAAAAATATAGACGAGAATGTCTACAAAGGTATGACTCGTAGTTTACTCTATTTAACATTAAGCCATCTAGATATTATGTTTCAATATGTTTATGTGCTAGATACTAGTTCGATCCAAAGGAATCTTATTTAAATGCTGTTAAAAGAATATTAAAATATCTTAAGGGAACATCTAATTATGGCTTAAGATATTTACATTCTAAATCTTTTAATTTAATAAGCTATTTTGATACAGATTATGCTGCCTGCAAGATAGACAGGAAAAGTAACAACAACAATTGCCAATTGTTGGAAACTAGTTTTGTTTCATGGTACAATAAAAAGCATAGTGTAGTTGCATGATCTAGAATCGAGGCAAAATACATAGCCTTAGGCAATTACTGGGCTTAGGCATTATGGATTAAATGTATCTTGCATGACTTGGTGTTCAAGTGCCTTGCTTGCTTATTTTATGTGATAGTTCTAATGCTATGAGCATCTTTGAAAATTCAGTTCTATATTCACATGCAAAACATATTGAAATTAAGTACCATTTTTTGCGTGATAATTTGAATAAAGGTGATATATCAATTGATTTTAATTTCTATTGAAAATTAGCTTGCAAATATTTTTACCAAAGCTTTGGAAGAAAAGAAATTTGTGTGCATTAGAGAAAGATTAAGAATTAAAATTGTAACACCTCTAGAATTTTATTAATTTTATTTACAATATATGGTTTTATCATTATTTGAAAATTTTATGAATTTCATATTATTAATTATTTTAAAAAGTTTTGTAGGTTAAATTATAATTTTTATATACTTAATTGTGTAAATTTTTGAATAGTTTGGGGTTTGAATGAGATACCCTAAGTTAATTGGGGTTAATCATAATTTTCCTAAAAGCTTTGGGCATTATTGCAAAACTTAAATTTTTGAGGGACTAAATTGAAAAAATTTGAAAATGGGATTACTAAAAACAACAGCTCTCTTTCCTTTTTTCTTCATTTCCTTATTTCTCTTTTCCCTCATTTTTTTTTCCTTTTCTTTCTTGTACTTCTCGGCTGAGACCACCATCACCAGCGATCCTTCTCATCAGCCAAAAACTCCCTAAACCACACCAACTATTCCTTTCCCCTTCATCTTTTGATCACACTTGTACCTCCATGCATAACTGATGACCTCCGGACAGTAGCCACGAGAGAAACTAAGAGAGAAAGCTTCACGATGGCCAACTGGGTTTCTCATTTTTTGACGGCCATTAATATTTTTGAAGGGTGGTTTTGGAAGTATTCATTGAGGGAAACATTATGGAAGTGTTGCATGGTAGTGAAATGTGGCGGTGGAGCTTATAGACTGTGAAGGCTTTTGAGGCGGGTTTTGAAAGGCTTTCAAGTAGCTATTGCTGGAACCACGGATATTATTAGAAAGCTCTCAACGAAAGGAGTCTCTGGGTGGTGGCATTTAGTTTTTTGATGATGGAGAGATAATTTGCTCATATCGATGCGGCGATCGCTCCTATGTTATCGATTTGTGATTTCAAACCCTCAGTGGTGAAATTTAGATTTATGTTTGATTGTAGCATGTTATATACATATGCATGCATGCAATATGTTGTACCTTGTCTAAAACTAGCCTTTGAGATGATATGTGTACCTGTATAAATTGATTACCCATGCGAGGGATATGGAGTTAAGAGATACAAACTTTGGACACAATTTGTAGAAGATACTAAGTTGAACTTTAATTATGATATTGGAAACTATTATCGATTAAATGGTGTTTGAAATGAAAATTTGACTAGAGGTTAATGCATATGTATTGCTTAAGATTGTAATTCCTTGATTTTGTTATTATGGAAATTATGTTATTTTAGAATTAATCTAGACTGTCATACATGATTTGGAAATTGATTTTTGGAAAATTTTTTGAAAAAGGATATTAATCTATATCATCCTGATAATAGATAAGACACGACATTAGAATGCTTAATATATTTATAGAAGACTGCTAGGTTGAACAAGAATTTTGATTCTTGGAATATTTTCTTGATTAGGTGTTGACGAACTAGGTATTGGTGAGCAATAAATTTCAGCTTTGATTGTTGTTGATTGAAACTACAAGAGGTGAGGTTTCCTTCTACTTGGGATATTACTTTGTTAAGCTTACTCGTATTTGTTGGAAATTTCTATGAGTGTTGGCCAATCTGGCACTCTTTTCTCTATCGATTAATTGTGATGAACCCCTTTGTGGGTTTTTCAATTCTATACATACTCAAATTTGTTTGAGATCTGATCTATTTTATGTTATCGATTATCTAATTTGAATACTCTTGTGAGGGTTATCTCTGATATTGACTCTATTTTCTATCTATTCTAGCACCTAAAACCTTAATTTGTTACCTATTATCCTGATATCTATCTATCTCGTATCTATACTATTTATACTATATCTGTTTCCTTGACGACATATTTGTTATCAATTCTGTGTTTATTGGCCATGCTGGCTTAACTGTGTTTCATTTACTACTTTTTGTTACCTTGGCGGCATTTTTGGTTTGCTTCATTTTATACAATTTGATCTAGAACTAATGGTGTGCTAAGGATTTCCCCCTAGGCATCAGTACAAGTGGTTAATTCTGTTATTTGTATAGTGATTATGTGTGCGAAAGGGCAAACCGGATGACCTATTTGGTTATGTGGGGCACGCTAGGGATTTTCCATGGGAGTCAATGGTATGCTAGGGATTACGCCTTGGGTGCCAACCATACGCTAGGGATTTCCCCATAGGTATGAGTAATACACAAGTGATTTCCCCCTTGATATCAGTGGTGCGCTATATAGTTTTGTATAAGCATCTGCCATATACCAAGCTATTACACTTAGGTGAATTATTTATCTATCTTGTATAAGGTAAATCTGTAATGCATATCTTGTAGCCTTTTGTTCAAATGTATATACTTTGGGTTTGAATTGCCTAAATGATTTCTGTCTACTTGTAATATGTTATTGGAGTAATAAGATAGGAGAGTTTTCTGTTTGCTTTTTTGTACTGCTTGTTTTCTAGATTTGTTATATTCATCATTATAATTTATGATTTATCGAGTTGAGTTCTTCCTTAATAAACCCTACTATTACTCTTACTTATCCTTAACTAAGTTTTTCAACTTACCCCTCTGTATTTCGTAATCTCTCACACAGGGATGGATTTTAATGGATGTTAGGCTTGAAACGAAGTGTGTGGTTGTTTTGTAATAGAATTAATACCATAATCAAAGATGGAACTTGTGACTGTGTCGTTTACCTTAGAGATGTAATGATATGTAAATTTTATTTTGAAAGTTGTAATGTGAGATGGAATTGTTGGCATGATCTATCAAAAGCTGTAACTTAACTAAGTTCCTTGAATCTCTTATGATACACTATTTTGCAATTTTAATTAGTCTTATTTGAGTTCAATCGGTGTTTACCTTTTGGATGTTTAAAATTTATGGGCCTTTTATAGAATTGTAATTATAGAATTAACTCTAAATTAGAGTAGTGCCTTAGCTTAGGTGCTATCCCGAGATAGGGTGCTACAGAGGTGGTATCAAGCCTATGTTTATCGATAACCTAGGTTGTTGAGTATTATTAGTAATTGTGATTGATTTTATTATTTAGAAAAGGATAAACTTTGTGTATTATGGGTATTAGAGGTTTCTTTGCGTATTATGAATATTAAAGGTTTGGGTGATCCTTAGGAATTAGGATGAGATGTCTACTTGTCACTAACAATATAGATTTGTGGTTTTATGTTATAGGATAGCTAATGGGAAAGACAAAGGAAAAGCTTCTATTGAGGATCAAGTTAAAAGAACTCCTGAAGACAAACTTGAGGCCTTTGAGGTAGAGAAGAAAATCTTGAGGAAGATTAGATCTAGGTCTTGGTGTCGTAAGTGTCATAGTATGTTAGTAGGACAATAGTTATGATGGCCTCTAACTATTGAACCTTGTAACCCCAACTGATAACTTTGTGACTATACTAATATCATCGTTTTCCCTTTTTTTTTTCTTACACCTTCTTATTTTGTTTACAACTGGGCATATCGTTAGCATAGCCAATTTTGCTACTTTTGAGCTTTTATATACACTTATGTGATCTTGCTATTGTTAACTTATATTACAACAATGTATGACTTTTGGGGAAATTATTTTAAATCTTTCTTTCCTGTTATGAGTTTTGGAAGTTTACGTAACTTATATTATTTTTTTATCAAAACTTAAATTGTTGGAGGATTGTTGAGAATTGGGGTGTTGATTTTAACTTTCAAATTACAAGTTGAGATATATTCCCAAAATCTGGAGACTATGATGGCATCCCATGGTAGTGCCCTTGGACTTACTCCACCCCGATTTGGTCAGCGAGAAAAACCTCCTAGGCAGCAATTTCAAGACCATCGTGCTCTTAAACAAGAGGTTTCGACTTATTCTCAAGCTAAGCAGAGAGAGGAGGTATCACAAACTCCTTCAATTAGGTAGCTAATAAGTCCTGTGTATCAAAGAGAACAAAAAGTAAGGCCACAAGCTCAACCTGTGGCTAAAGATCGAGCTCTAGAAAGATTTCTTCTTTTTCAGCCCCCTAAGTTCTATAGATAACTAAATGATCAAAAGGTCAAAAAATAGATTGAAGACTTGAGGTCATATTTGATACTTTACAGTACCCCAACAAACGAAAGGTGCAGTTCACCACATTCATCCTAGCGAGACTTGCTAGAAGTTGGTGGAAAATGATAGATCATCATTGGGCAGCATTAAGAACCTAGAGGATATGGGATAATTTCACCAAAGAATTCATGGATAAATATATACCCCTAGTGGTCAAGAAATCTAAGGAACGTGAGTTCATGAACTTGATTCAAGGAAACTAGACTGTTAGTCTATATAAGGTAACCTTCAACAAACTTATACAATATACGCCCTTTGTCCAGAATGATAAAGGTTGACAAATTCAATGGTATTATTAAGGATTATGGAAAAAGTTAAGATGTGGTTTAGCCATCTTCGATTTTCCAAATTTCAACATAGCAGTCAATAAGGTACTACAATTGGAATCAGAGCTATAGGAAATTAGGAAAATTGAAGATAAAGATAAAAAAGGGAGATCGTCTCCTATTAGACCGAGTGGCACCAATAAGAAATAGTGGAGGCTACAAGCTGAGGGTACGGCCTGGAGAATTCCTCAGGCAGATGGGACAGTGAATTAGGCTCAAGATAAGGTATAGGCACTATGTGGATTCTATGGGTCAGCTAGTCATAAGAAAGCAAATTGCTGGCAAAAATAAGGTGAATGCCTATGATACGGTAGTGGCCAATATCTTCTGAAAGATTGCTTAGGGAATAAAGGCCCAGTTCTGACAAAAAATGAAAAGCAGAAGATCCAGGTTCGTGCTTATGCCCTAATTGAAGAAGATGCACCGAACCCCAATAAAATAGTAGATAGTATGATTACTATCTCCAAAATTCTTGGTAAAGTATTATATGATCTCGATGTTTCCCATTCTTTTATATCTATTGAATTCTCTAAAAAACTAAGTATGAAACATGAAACCATAGCGTATCAAGTAGAAGTGAGAACACCTTTAAGAGTAAGGTTAGTTATTGATGTCATGCATCGGGATTGCCCAATTATGATTGAAGACTGAGTTTATCTAGCCAATTTAATACAGATGTCCATCTAAGGGTATGATGTAATTCTTGGAATGGATTGGCTGTACAACCACCAAGCACAAGTAAATTATTTTACTAAGTGCATTACAATTGGGAAAGGGACGTTGATATCTTCACATTTTTCTATAGATAAAACTCCTCTAATACCGATCATATCAGCTATAAAAGCTAGACAAATTCTAAATGAGGGTGGGCAAGGATTCCTAGCATACCTCATCAACAAACCTTGGGATACAATTAGGATTGAAAAAATAGAAGTGGTAGCGGAATACCTTAATGTATTTCCAAAAGAGATAAACTTACTACTCTCTAAAAGAGAGATAGAGTTTGTTATTCATATTTTCTTGGGGTAGTTGCACTATTTTCCAAAAATCTATATTGGATGACTCCTGTCGAGCTTAAAGAGTTGAAGAGTCAGCTATAGGAGTTGTTAAAGAAGAAGTTTATCAGACTTAGCATGTCTTCTTGGAGAGCTTTGGTGCTATTTATCAAGAAGAAAGATTGGTCCTTGAGGATGTGCATCGATTATCAAGAATCGAATAAGGTCACCATCAAGAACAAGTATCCACTACCCTATGTGGAAGAGCTATTTAACCTCTTGCAGGGATCAAGAATCTTCTCAAAGCTGGACTTGAGGCGAAGGTATTACCAGCTAAAAATTAGAGAAGAAGATTTCTTAAAGACTACTTTCAATTCTCGATACAGCTACTATGAATTCCTGGTGATGCCATTCGACCTAACTAACACCTCAATGACATTCATGGATTTAATGCACCAAATATTTAGACCCTATTTAGACCAATTTGTTGTCATCTTCATTGACAATATCTTGGTTTTCTCTAAGCCCAGGGATGAGCATAGAAAGTACTTACATATAGTTCTAAAAACTCTAAAGGAACATCAATTTATGTTAAGTTTAGTAAGTGTGAGTTTTGGATGGAGAAAGTAACTTTCCTAGGTCATGTAATTACTTAAAATGGGATTTGAAGTTGACCCCTTCAAGGTAGAGGTAATTGTTAATTGGAAAAAACTTGGGAATGTTATAAAAATTCAAAGCTTGCTGGGATTGGTTGGTTACTATCGAACATTTGTTCAAGACTTCTCCAAGATAGCCAACTCGCTAACCAAGTTAACCTAGAAAGACGAGCTATTTGTTTGGAATGAGAAATGTGAAAAGTGCTTTCAAGAACTAAAGAACCATCTTATTACAACTCCGGTTTTAGCCCTCCCAGATGGGTAGAGAGATTTTGGGGTGTATACAGATGCCTCATATAAGGGATTGAGGTATGTGTCAATGCGAAAATGGCATGTTATTGCCTACACATCTAGGAAGGTAAAACCTCATGAGGACAACTACCCCACACATGATCTGGAGTGGGGTTACCTCAGAGTCTAGCTGGAATACATGACGTCTTTCATATGTCGTAACTACAAAAGTTCTACCCCGATCCATCTCATGTCATATCTCATGAGCACATGGAACTAAAAGACGATTTGACATATGAAGAGCAACCAGTTCGTATCATAGATCAAAAGTTCTGAGAACTTAGGAATCAAAAAAATTCCTCAGGTCAAGGTGTTATGGTGTAATCATAATGTTAAAGAAGCAACATAAGAGCAAGAGGATCTCATGCGCCAACAATATCCCAAGTTATTTCAATATTTAGATGACAATCTAAGGACCAGATTCTTTTAAAGAGTGAAGGCTGTAAAACCTTTAGAATTTTATTGATTTTATTTACAATATATGATTTTGTCATTATTTGAAAATTTTATGAATTTCATATTGTTAATTATTTTAAAAAGTTTTGTGGGTGAAATTATAATTTTTATAGACTTAATTGCGTAAATTTTTGAATAGTTTGGACTTTGAATGAGATACCGTAAGTCAATTGGGGTTAATCACAATTTTCCTAAAAGCTTTAGGCATGATTGCAAAACTTAAATTTTTGAGGGACTAAATTGAAAAATTCTGAAAATGGGATTATTAAAAACAGCAGCTCTCTTTCCTTTCTTCTTCATTTTCTTTTTTCCCTTTTCACTCATTTTTCTTTCCTTTTCTTTCTTGTACTTCTCAGCCAAGATCACTATTACCGACGATCCTTCTCACAGGCCAAAACCTCCCCAAACCACACTAATTGTTCCTTTCCTTTCCATTATTTGATCACACTTACACCTCCATGCATAACTGACGACCTCCAAAGAGCAGCCGCAAGAGAAACCAAACGAGAGAGCTTCATGGCGGCCAACTAGGTTTCTTATTTTTTGATGACCATCAACATTTCTGAAAGGTGGTTTAGGAAGTATTCGTCAATGGAAATAATATGGAAATGTTGCATAGTAGTGAAACATGGTGGTAAAGGTGGAAATCGGCAGCAAAGCTTGTAGACCATGAAGACTTTGAGGCAGGTTTTGAAGTGCTCTTAGGCGGCTATTGTTGGAACCAAAGATACTGTTGGAAAGTTTTCCATGAGAGGAGTCTCTGATTGGTGGCGTTGAATTTTTTAGCTATAGCAGACCGACTATGGCAAAGAGACAGTTTTCTCTTCTCAATGCAAAAATTGCTCATGTGCTATCAATTTATGACTCCAGACCCTTAATGGTGAAATTTGGATTTATGTTCAGTTGTAGCATGTTATATATATATATATATATATACATACATGCAATATGTTGTACCTTGTCTAGAAGTAGCCTTTGAGACGATATGTGTACCTGTATAAATTGATTAGTCATGCGAGGGATGTGGAGTTGAGAGATACAAACTTTGGACTCAATTTGTAGATGATATTGAGTTAAACTTTAATTATGATATTGGGAGCTATTATGGGTTAAATGGTGTTTGAAATGGAAATTTAACTAGAGATTAATGTATATGTATTACTTAAGATTGTAATGCCTTGATTTTGTTATTGTGGAAATTATGTTATTTCAGAATTAATCTAGACTATCATAGATAATTTAGAAATGTTGATTTCAGGAGAATTTTGTGAAGAAGGATATTAATCCATATCATCCTAATAATAGATAAGACATAACATTAGAATGCTTGATATATTTCTAGAAGGCTGCTAAGCTTGAACAAAAATTTTGATTCTTGGAATATTTTTCTGATTAGGTGATGACGAGATGGGCACTGGCGAGTAGTAGATTTCGGCTTTGATTGTTGCTGATTGAAACTACAAGAGATGAGTTTTCTCCTGCTTAGGCTATTACTTTGTTAAGCTTACTAGTATTTATTGGAAATCCTTGTGAGTGTTTGCCAATCTAGCACTCTTCTCTCTATTGATTAATTATGATGAGCCCCTGTGTAGGTTTTTCTGTTCTATGCATACTCGAATTTGTTTGAGATCTGATCTGTTATTGGTTATTAATTATCTAATTTTCATATCCTTGTGAGAGTTATCTCTAATATTGATTATATTTTCTGTCTATTCTGGTGTCCAAAACCTCTATCTATTGTTTATTATCCTGATATCCATTTATTTTGTACCTGTATTGTTTGTACTATATCTACTACCTTGTCAGCATATTTGCTATCTATTTTATGCTTATTGGCCATACTGTCTTATTTGTGTTCCATTTACTGCTTTTTATTACCTTAGCTATATTTCTGTTTTGTTCTATTCTATACTATTTGATCTAGAACCGATAGTGTGCTCGGGATTTCTCTCTAGGAATTTGTACAAATGGTTAATTTGTTATATGTACAATGATTATGTAGGCCAAGGGCTAAACTGGGCGATCTATTTAGTTATGTGGGGCACGTCAGGGATTCCCCCTTGGTGTCAACGGTACTCTAAGGATTACCCCCTAGGTGCCAACCATATTCTAGGTATTTCCCCTAAGTACAAATGATATGCTAGGGATTTTTCCCTTTGTACCAGTGGTGTGTTATACAGTTCTGTATAGGCATCTACCATATACCAAGTTGTTACGCTTAGGTAAATTATTTATTTGCATGGTATAAAGTGATTCTATGATGCATGTCCTGTAGCATTTTCTTGGAATGCATATACTTTCGGTTTAAAATGTCTAAATGATTTCTATTTACTGTAATTTGTTCTTGGAGCAATAAAGCAGGAGAGTTTCCTATTTGCTTTTTTGTACTGCTTTTTTTATAGATTTGTTATATTCAGCATTATTAAATTATGTTTTATCGAGTTGAGTTCTTCCTTAATAAACCCTGCTATCACTCCTACTTATCCCTCACTAAGTCGTTAGACTTACCCCTTATGTATTTCATAATCTCTCACATAGAGATGAGTTCTGATGGATGCCAGGCTTGGAATGAAGTGTGTGGTTGTTTTGCAATAAAACTAATGTTGTAGTTAAGTATGGAACTTGTGAATGTGTTGTTTACCTTAAAAATGTCGTGATATGTAAATTTTATTTTGAAGGTTGTAGTGTAAGATGGCATTGATGGCATAATCTATCAAAGGCCGTAACTTAAATAAGTTCCTTGAATCTCTTATGATACATCGATTTTGCAATTTTAATTAGTCTTGTTTGAGTTGGATCGGTGTTTACCTTTTGAATGTTTGAAATTTATGGGCCTTCTATTGAATTATAACTCTACGAATTAAGTCTAAATCAGAGTAGTACCTTAGTTTAGGTGCTATCCCGATGTGGGGTGCTACAAAATCAAAATCTAATTTTGGCAGGGTTAGTTAACTTATTCAAATGTGGTAGTTAATATACACTCAAAACAATTGCATCTCTTCTATTTTCAATACCAATTTTGTGTGCATCAAAATTAGCAATTTAATTCCTAATTTGTTTTTATTTTAAAAAATTCTATTTTTTCATAACTTTTCATTTCCTTTTCTATTCATAGAAAAAAGAAACCCTTTTCTTCTTATGTTCAAAAATTCTCATCGTTTCTCCTCTTCTTCTGTGAAAAATCACCATGCCTAAGTACTCAACAAAATCAGATGTTGGGGCTTCTTTCTCCAAGAAAAAATGCTCATTATCTCCTTTAGAACCCATTCCTATCTAGATTTTTGAAGCTCCAATGTTATTAGAATGGTACAATAACTCTAATGTTGATAAGGATTAGTCATTTTCTTTTAACAAACCAGTCCATCTTGGCAATAAAGAACTAAGTAACAAGGATACTCCTATAAGTAATCCTTAAAGACCCACTAGTTCTAAATGTTTCTAGCTCTAATTCCTTTGTAGAGTCTGTCTAGAAGAAATTAAGGATTGGAATTTTACTAAACTTCTGTCCTCTTTAAAATTCCACTCTTCTTAAGCTCAAATATGCTTTAATGTGAAAGGTTTTGCCTACAACCTAAATTATAGTAAGGCTATCGAATTTGATTCTTTGCCAAAATCTAATGCAATTGATTGGGTTTGTGGTTTGAAATGGGATAACTTAATGAGAATTGATTAATGTTCATATCCTCACTTAGTCAAGCTGTTTTACTCAAATTTCACCTTTATTAAAACTAAATCTGATATCTCTATGGAGTCTTATGTTTGACAAAAGGACTATGTTGTCTCCTTCGAAGTTGAACTTTCTATTTGATATTCCAAAAAATGGTACCAATTTTTTTAATTTTGATAATTTGTCAGATTTTAATGTTTCCTAACATGAAATTTGTCAACTTGTTTGGTGAGGAAAGCAATACTATTTTTCTATAGGTGTTGGTTTGAATAAACTAAAAATTGAACATATTTTGCTTCATAAATTACTCAGTTGATCTATTTTTTTTGCCTTACTCAGTTGATCTGTTTTTTATACCCCGATTTCAAATGGAAGGCATATCATAAACCTAAATTCCATGAGCATTTATCTTATGGCCAAAGCTATCAAGCATAAACTAATCAATCTTGGCTTTATCATTTTGAAATATATGGTTCACTCTTTCTCTCATCCAGCAAAAACATTTCCCTATTCTATGCTTTTCACACACATCTTCAAAAGTGAGAAAGTGTTTCTGATTAATGCTTGGATTGAGATGGAGCGTGACCATAAAGTTTTGGATCTTGCTAGCCTTGGGAAAATGAGAATTTCGTATACTGAGGATGATGGATGGTTTAGGGGGATTGGTAGAACTCCCAGCAATATCAAGCTTCATCCCTGGAAATCCAAATTTCTAGTATCTATTAGCTTGGAATCTAAAGAATTCAACCCTGTTAGCCCTACTCCTATTAAAACACAAAGAAAAGCTCAAGGGAAAGCTAGCAAAATGGGTGTTGGACTTGATGCTAAGATAGATGATCTTAACAAGGTTGTGGAAATTTTTGTAAGACATTTGGAAACCCTTGTTGATTCCATAGATTTCAAGCTTGAGCGTCTTCTTTACAAATCTAGTCATACCTATGCCAATTTCATTCATCTAAAGGAGAAAGTTAGAGCTTATCTAAATGCTTTTTAAGCTCTTTTTTATGATGAAGGGGGAGAATAGTTTGAAATTTGGAACTTCTATTTTAATGAAACTTATCCTTGTTCTGCTAGAACTTTTATTTTTTCTAAAATTATTTTGAAACTTTTATCTACTTGGATGATAAACCTTTTTATAGGTTTGTAAACTTATTTGGAATGCTTAGTTTTTGACTACTAAACCCATTGTTAATCAATTATCCAGAATCTAGTACTTGTCGTTTCTCTAGTTTCTTGAGCTAGACAATGGGAGCACATAAATATGGGAAGTTCAAGTGATATCCTTGTAGAACCAGGCATATGGATAATAGGGGTTTAGCTTATATCTTTCCACTCTATTTAAATTTTGTCATCATCGAAAAGGGGTAGATTGTTAACCATTTCATGATTTACTTTATTTTGATTATGATAAAATTGCACACCTAGAATTATGTGATAAAAGCATGAATATCTTTCCATATTATCTACTAGAATTTGCTTACACATTATCAGTTGGAATCTGTTATGTGATGGAACTCACTTTCCATACTTAATAAATTTCATAAAGATTCTAGTTTGATTTACATCTTCATAACTTAGGAAAGAAAATCATATCATGCTAAAGTCATTATTACATCTGTTGTTTAAGGAATTAATACATAATTGCTAAAATTATCTTGTTCCCTTATTTAATTCCAATGAATACCTACGTTAATAAGAACTTATAATCATTAGACATAAGCAGATAAAAGTGAAATTATGCAGCATTGGATCTTGTGAATCACTAAGTCAGGAAAGAACTTTGTTAAATATCTTAAGGAGTTGTATGATACTCTCATACATATATTGTGCTTAAGTGTTGCTAATTCCTTGCTCGATGTGTGTTTTCAAAAGACCTTGTAGTGAAAAAGGTCAAGTGGAGCTTGCCTTCCACAAACCTTAGGGAGACGAGGATAAGGTAGTTTGTGTCTCAAAAGATTGAGTAGTGAAGAAAGACAGGAGTGGTACATGCTCTCAAGGGACCTGTGAAGAGAATAATCAGTGCTTGGTTACTCTAAGAACCTCTAGATGAATAAACCAATAAGGAGATATTATCTAGGATCTTCTAGAGTGTTCTTGGTTCCAATTTGGAAGCAAAGTCTAGAGTTTGTTGTACAAAGTGATAGCAACTCATGCATCAGCCTACAAAAGCTGTGCAAGTGAATCTAGCAGAAGTTCCCCTAATCTTGTTCATGAGTAGCAAGTTTCACAATGCTCTAGAGTCCACTTTATCCTTTCTAGGATTTTGGTTTAGCTCTTTGCGAAAGCTGGTTTTTCACCCTGTAAGGTATTTCTGATCTTTCACTTTGCTTATTGTTAAATTATTGTTATTAGTTGTAAAACAATTCTTACATATTAATTAATTTGATAGGTTCGAAATCTTAAGTGAAAACTTGGGTATAGGAGTAGGCTTGCCAAACCTTTATAAATACCAATGTCCATTTATTATTATTTTATCACTTTATCTTTTACTAGTCTGACTAGTAGTAGAACTAATATTTACAAATTCCAGTTAGTAACTAAAACAATTTTGTGCAAAAGACTTAAAATATTTTGAAAGGCTGAAAAAAATTTGGACTGATATATTTCCGCTACAATAAAATCCATTAGGCCCAGTTCACCCCCCCTCTTAGGCAAACAATCACTCATAGTTTTTATGCTTTTTTTGGTGGTTTTAGTCAATTAGATTCTCTGGCCTTTTTATTCGTTTATTTATTTAATTAATAAGGCCTTTAGTTAATTTTTACTTTTTTACCCTTTTGAACTCAATTTATCATATTATCAAGTCCCCTTGTTTTCAATTTAAAAAATTACTTTCATGTTGAAAATAATATAAAGTTGATTCTTAATTTTTGTCTTGCTTTAATTTGTTAAAATAAGATGATTAATTAATTAGTTTTTTTTTATGGCATTTGGAGAGCGAATTATTTAGAACTGGAACCTAGTCTAAGCTTGAGCGCAAGCTAGGTCAAAATTCATAGAAATGAAAGGGGGACTAACGATAAGAGTGGTGTCATTAAGGAGTTGTTGGCCACCTAGGGGGCAGTTGTTGCAGCAACTACAAGGTAGGTGACAGAGCGGGGTGCCTAGTTTTCTCTTAGGCATCCAAGATAGGGGTCTAGCATTCTGATTTAGCATTAGGTCTTCTAGGCATTTCTGGTACTTTAGTGTTATTTAACATTTTTAGAATGCATATTCTATTTTACAAGCATAGCCATTCAATTTCCCAAGAGAATGAATCACATGAGAGCCATAAAATGGTGAAAATAACATTATTTTATGGGAAAACGTAGAAAATTTATCAAGACTAAGATACGTGCCTTAGAGGACATTGTGAATGTCTATCAAGAGTTTGCACACTATAAAATACTTAGATAATTTCTTTTAGATGTTTTAGGCTCGGTAGATCCTTCAAGTTCATTATCTAGAATCATGGTCTTATCAATTACTTTCATTTTCTTTGGAGAGCATTCCATTTATTGCATAGCTAGATAGATCCTATTGAATCTTTGGTCTTACAGGGTTTTTCTTGATGTTTACAAGGAGTACGTTTTCTCTAAAAGATTTAGAGTTGTGGTGATTCTGTTTCATGTAAAGAACAATTTTAACACTTTGAGGTAACTAAGTATGATGGACTTATTGTGTTGTAGTGAGGTCAAAGGATGTCTCTCTTCGCGTTCCATATAGACTTAGATATTTTTAGAAAGTTCTGAATTTCATATGTCCTTTAGGATCACTTGCAGATTTTTTCATTCTCCAAAGTATCTAGATATTTTTTGAAGCTTGTGAGATTATCTTTATGGCCAAGATAGATTTTCAACATAACTTGTTATCTTTCCTTAGGGCACTTACCAAAAAGGTGTCACTGTAGCTGATGGCCACTACAAGTTTAAATTTGTTTCAATCATACGGGCTCTTTTTTTCTCAGCATTATTACATTTTCCAAGTCATGAGCTCTTATTTAGTGTTAGCAGCTTTAACTTGTGAATTCGCTCCAAAGGAGTTAGAACTTTAGGAATATCATATCAGATCATTCCCTTTGGTAAATTAGAGTTTGCAAAATAAACTAGGACTTAACCATTTTGGCTGTGGTGTTCTACTTTTTTGAATTACTTAGCATTTTTTGCAGAGCTTTGTGCTTTGAGAATTTTGTATGAGATTTTTCAAATTCAAGTTACTCTAGAAGCCCGTTGGGGCCTCTTAAGGAGGCATTTCTTTAGGTACCCTTTAGGATGTACTACTGTACCTACATTTTCTTGAGTAACCTTTGTAGGTCTTATTATGAGATGTCACTTCACGCGTCAAAGGTTTTTTCATCAAGTATGCTTATGATCTCACTGTCATAGGCATCTTTTAGTAAGCCTCTTTAAGGGGTGTTATAACAGTTGAGCTTTTAGCAAGCCCCCTTGTTTTTCTAGATGGTAAAGTATAGGCCAAGTGTAAGGTGACACTTGTATACACTAGTATTATCATACTCCTTTTACACTAAGTCATTTAGAAGACTTATCTTTCATAATTCGCGTCACTTTCACATGATCATTTATCCATTGCTGTGTGTTTACATTATTTTATAGTAGTTGCTAACTTGGGACAAGTTTCTAAACGCCCAATTAGGAGCCAAGCTATTAGACACCTAGGCATTCAAACTTGGAAAAATGGGGTAGTTATTGAGCATTTGGACTTTGGAGCATATAAGATATCTGGGCACCTTGGCACCCAATGTCTAGGCTTCATCAAATAAATAGTTGCAATCAACTAGGTGTTTGTCAATATAGTTTCAATCTTAGTTACATCAAAGGATATCTTCTCATAGTTAAATCGAAATTCTTATTACTTGAACTTTCTAAGGGTTAACTGATAGTGTTTTTTCTACAATTTACTTTTGCTAACCCTATTTCTATCTATGTGCACTTGTCCACAATATCACCTTGATTAGCCTATAAATTGGTTGTCCTAGGTTTATGATGTGGACCCTTGCTTCTACTCATCCTATTGTTCTCTTCCCTTAAAAGTTTTTCTTGCTTTGTTATCGTTTTCATTAAATCAAAGATGAAATTATACTTCTCCCCAAACTTTTTCTTCTTTAGTGTTGCAATGTGAAAGGCAAAAGTGTATGCCTAGCCTTAACAAATCTTTCCTTTTTTTTTTACTCCTTTAGTGTTGCAATGTGATGAGCAAATGTGTATGCCTAGCTTTAACAAATCTTTTCTCTTTTTTTTCCTCCTATAATTATCTAGGGAGGCTTATGATGGTCCGTTATGAAACTAAGACTTCGAAGGGCACACATAAATGGTTATGAAAAAGGTTTTCCATTGTTGGCTAGTTCAGAACCTAGCTTAATCGTAGTTTGATAAATCAAAGAAATACATTGCCAGTTAGTAAACTCAAAATTAGATGAAATTTTAAGTTACCATATGCACCTAGGTCCTCCAAATGTGTGGTTAACTTAATGTTTGTTGTACTAGTTTATAAATCATCTTCCCAAACCAACATCAGTACTTTATAACTTAGCGAGAAAAGTATGAGATCTATTTTAAGAGATAAAGACAGGAAAACTTGGGTGGTGAGGCAAATTGCTTATGTTGCAACAAAGACATGCCAAGGATGCCTTCAAACTCCTACTTGCAAACACCATAGATTTTGCTACTATTAGCAATGGTTAGGTTAGCTCTACCATTATATCAGTTACCTTAATTAATGCTGGTGCAGCTGGCGACTCAGATATTAAGTTTTTGCTTACTACAAAAAATAGCATTTGAGTTATAGATTATCTATCCTTGATAACTTATCAAAAAAGGCAACCATCAAATACTCTCTTGTAAGGTGGCTGGTATGACTAAGAGCTTGCACAAACTGATTGTTAGCTATATTATGCCTTTCTGTTGAAAGTAGGAAAAGTTTAGACTATCCTTCTTTCCTAAAACCACAGTGTTCTTGACATCAATCAATAGATTAGTGTTAATTCCAACTTTTGATTCCAATCCTTTGATGGAGGTCTAGAAGTCCTTCAAGTTTTCCTCAAGCCAAAAAATACCATCTTGAGAACTTGTACGTTGAAATCAAGTTTAAATTTCTTTTACTTTTTTTTCACACCTCTTGTTTTGTTCTTTCAAATGGTGTTCCACCTCTTCTTATGGATCCTATTGTCTCCCTGATTTAGAGCATTAAAGATGTTCTTATTGACATTGTTCATATTAGATGGCCTAGCCACATTGTTCATATTAGGTGGCCTTGCCACTTTTGGAATTAAAGCTTGTAGGCTATACTATCTCAACTTTGACAGATTTAGATTAGCGACCATGATGGGCTACCATTCCTAACACTCTACCATCTAAACGTCTAGCATGATTTTTGAAGGTACACTTCTCTTCTTGTTGTTGGCATGAATTCCTCTTCCTATATTTTCTAGATTTTTTTGTGATTTTTAAATAGGAAAAATGGAAGTGAAAGCTAGAAAAATATAAAAAAATATTAAAAAAACTTAATAACTTTCACAAAATGGAATATGTTGTCCAACACTAGAAGTGCTATAGAAATTTTTTATCATAAAAATTAAAATTTAAAAATTCATTTGATATTAAGGTGTGCCAATATATGTACATTAACAAACAACAATAAACAAAGATAAAAATTTCATAAATCAATATTCTTGAACCCAAACTTCTTAAAATGATCAAGTGAAGTGTAAACTAACATCTTTGAAGCTCTTCACCTATCTGACCATAAGACTTTCAACTAATACTAAACTCAACAAAAGTACTATTGTCGGTCTTTGAATGATCTTTGAAATAAGATAAGAGATTATGAGTTATATAAATAATAATAATAATATTTAACAAGATGCAAAATTGAAAAATTGGAAAGCAATAAATGTAAAATCAAAATGCTTTGAGTGCCATAAAAAACTAAAATAGCTAAAACTTGAGTGCCATAAAAAACTAAAATAGCTAAAACTTGCTTAATTAACTATTTGAAGTTATTGTGATTGTATTGATTGAAGATGTGATTTTGAAGAAACTACATATCCTTAAATATTATGAACAATGGCGCAAACAAAAATTTTCCTACGAGTTTCTATTGTTGAGATGAAGCCTACATTTTCTATTCTTCAATAACTTTTATGATCTTTTCTTCAAATTGATCTTTTGAAAAAGTTGTTATAGTGTGGACACTTTTGCTTTTTAGCATAGGTCTGCTGCCTTTTACCATGCATGGGCCTTCCAGCTAGATCAATTTTATAAAATTTCAAATACGAATTCTTATAGGCTTGGGGGTCTTCGACCTTTTCGTTCTTTTGGCCTAGAGTAAACTAACTTCTGGTGTAAGCAACCCCATAAGATCTATATAGCTAAATAAACCATTATAACTAATTATATTTAACATTCTTTTTTCTTCCTTTTTTAGCAATCCTCTTATGTTTAGGCCAATATTCTAAAGTTAAGGGCTAATGTCAATGGCAAAGTATGAACGTTGGGCCAGCACAATATATCACATTTTATTTTAAAATTTTTATTGATATTATACATATAAGATTATCAATTTAATAAAAAAATTATTATTAACATTAAAATTCAAGATCAAATTGTTCAATTCCATTTTAATTCACTTTCTAAATTATAGATATTTATAATCAAATTTGATTTATCAACTATCTTAACTGATAAATATTTTAAAATCTAAATTAGATACGAATTGATTTTTGATGATGTATTTTTTGTGTAAGGGAGTGTTGGGAACGATCTTTGCTTGGTTAAGTGGCTGAGATGCTTAATCCTTAAGCTAAAAACTACAATGCGGATCAAATCATGCAACTAAGGGAAGCGCAACAGGCTTGTCAAGATGGTCCTTGACTAAAATCCTTTATTATCTAAGTTAGGTTGAGTATTTTAGAGGCCAACACATGTATACGTGTGTACAAGAAACACTTGCAAAAGTGGACTTGAAACACTAGCAAAGTGGAAGTATTTATTCTATGAAACTAACTTTGAAGGCGGGAGGTTGAAATAACCAACAACCTCCAATAGATAGTATAATTTAATCAGAAGTATTTTGGAGAATGTCAACTAGTATGCTTTTGATTAGCTAGATAGTACAAAGGCAAATCTTCCGCATTAATTGTGGATGAGTTCTTAGGTTGCATTCACTTAGGCAGGCCATGCCAGGTGCGTGTACACTTAATTTGCTAAGGTCAATTGAAAGCAAGATAGGCACTAGGATCTATAATCAAAACTTCAAAACATAAAATAACTAATGCCTTCAAGAATTACAAGGATCTAATCATGCCTTGAATTCATATTTAGATAGAGGATTACCTTGATAAGTAAATTCAGAAAGAAAAAAGTGAACACTTCACTAGTTCCAGATTCTGTCTACTTGCGGCACAGTAAAAGGATTGCGATGCTCACCCTACCAAATCGCCTCAAAAATTATGTAAAAATTAATAAATATATAAAACACCTTGCAAAATATCCAGTATAAAATTCAGATCAATTGGCCATCCAGATCGTCCTAGAGAAAATTACAAAGTCAGACCTTGCATAGAGAGCTCTCTAGAAACAGAGCAAGGCACATGTCCTGCCTCTATTGAAATAGTCCACACACCAATGAGACTTCCTTAATTCTCTAATTCATAAGTTGGAATATAACCAGAGAATTAGGAATGGAGGAGGCCAAAAATTGGTACAAGGAGGAAGAAAAAGCTAAGCTTTCAACTCATGAAATGCTAGCTTGCACAAGGGGTTGTTTTTGGAGGGAAAGATGAAGAATCTAATTCTTCACACCTTTTGCACACCTTTTTCTCTCTCTAGCTGAGTACCTTTATCTCTCTATATATATGTAGATTTGTGTGATGCCAAGGTGGTATCACACATTCCACGAGGGGACGGGTGGCCAATTGTGCTTAGTTGGCAAAGAGAATCCAAATTTCATTTGAATTTTAGTTGCACTTTAATTACATTTAGAATCTCATTTTAAATTAATTAAGAAGCCATCTCAAATCTCATTTGAGTCTTCCCTCCAAAAATGCATTCCTCCTAATTAATCAAATTAAACCCCTTAATTTAATTGATTATTCTTTGACTTAACTCTTTAAGTCAAACTAGCTTAACTTTTTAAGCTTAATTGTTAACTTCACTCTTTAAGTTAACTAGACCAATTGATGGTCATGTTGGCACCAAATAATTAGCTCCTTAATTATTAGTCTAATTTAACTCTTTAAATTAGTTGATTAATTTAACACTTAAATCATTCAAGCTAAAATTGACCTTCAAACTTGCCACCAAAATTCGATCCATTATGATAGAGAGATCAGTTTTCTAACTCCTTTGAAAATTCTCTCCATCAATTAGAAAGCTAATTAGATTTTGTGTGTGACCCACTAGATTCTACCATTCACTAGACATAGGCTCAAAACACCTTGTGACTTTTGAATATCTTATATTCATTCTAGTTTGAAACTCCTTTTAAACTAGTTGACTCAATTCAATTAATCTCATTAATCGAAGAGTACCCAATTTCCATGGTCAATGTTCAACCTCAAGCCCATGGAGCTTAACTAATTAGCCAAAATGAATACAGTTGCTCTGTCTCCTATCTTCTGAAAGAGGCTTAGGGCAAGATATTTATTGGCTCCCCATTAGCCTCGATACTATGTCTCTATTCTCAATATTTGAATCTATTTATGTGGCCTCACCTTTGGAAAACCCCTTTTCCAAATAATCACACCACCTTATGCAAGAATTTATTGGAATCGATCATTATAGGACACATAAAAGATGTACTCGCCCTTTATAATAACGAAGAGTTGGATTCCATCTTGGATCTCACAAACCTCCATGCTAAGTAGCTCATACCCAATCTCAACCTGAAAGACCAGCTAAGTGGTCAAGAATAAGTCAAAGCATAAGGACCGGACATCAGATTATCATAGATCCTCATATCAAAGGACTAATAATATGCACTAGCATAAGAAGGAGAACTAGCTTTTACCGACTTGCTACTTCGGCTATCTAGTAGATTCTCCCGTGGGTCTTCAGTGCCTTATTTCCTAATAAGCACCCACTAACATACACTCGTATCTCTTATAGTTGCTCATAGAATGAAGCAATCCCAACCCTTAGATTTATGCATCGTTAGGGTAAATCTATCTAGATCTTAGTTGCCCTGTCTCATAAGATCCTATAACTTGGAAGTTTTAAGATCGCGATTATGTGAGACTTATTACATGGTCACCAAACCAAGTCTCGCAGTCTAAGGTGATCTAAGGGCTTTATCCAAATGCAAGTGAAGTATAATAAGGCATAAGTTGAAGGTAGCTATATAGAGAATATCATTCTATGATGATTATATTCTTATTAGCTTACAGGGCACTTTTCTAACAATCTCCCACTTGCCCTAAAGCTAATGCCCTATGGCCTTAAGACCCATCTTCTCAAGATATCCTTCAAAGACTTATGATAGGGGTTTTGTTAGTGGATTTGCTATGTTCTCTTCTGAGGCAACTCTTTCCACTTGGATGTCGCCTCGATCAATGATCTCCTGGATTAAATGTTATCGCCTCAATATGTGCTTGGATTGCTAATGAAATCTTGTCTCTTTAGCTTACGCTACCACCCCATTGTTGTCACAGAAGAAACAATTAGCTTATCAATGCTAGGCACTACATTCAACTCTTGAATGAAGTTTTTCATTAAAACACCTTTCTATGCAGTTTTTTAAGCTGCAATATATTCTACCTCTATAGATACATATTCCTAATATGTAGGATGCTTCTCCCAAATCCTTTATGGAGAATTGTTTAGATAATCATGCTTTAATGCACTCTAACAATCCTACCTCATTCCAAATGAGAAGGATGTCATCGATATAAAGCATAATAAACTATACTGAACTCCCATTAGCCTTCTTGTACACACATAGTTCATACACATGTTTTATAAAGCAAAATGAGTTGACTATTTTGTCAAAATATATGTTTCAACTTCAGGATACTTGTTTGAGTCCATAGATGGACCTTTGGAGCTTGCAAACCTTTCGCTCACTCTCTTTGGATGTAAAACCTTGTGGTTGCTCTATATAAATTTCTTCTTCAATATCACCATTGAGGAAAGCGATTTTTACATCCATTTGTCATATCTCACAGTTATAATATACAGCTATAGCTAGTAAGATCTAAATGGACTTAGGCATAGTGACCAATGAAAAACTTTTCTCAAAATCGATACCAAGTCTTTAAGTGTAACCTTTTACCACTAGTTGCACCTTAAAAGTCACTACTTCTCTATCTATCCCAAGTTTTTGCTTATAGATCTACTTGCAATCAATAGAAACTATTCCTTTTAGTGGACCTACCAAAGTCCATACTTTGTTTGAGTATATGGAGTCCATTTTGGATCTCATGGCATCAAGCCAACGTCTTGAATCTATATCTAACATAGCTTCCTTATAGGTCTACAGATCCTCATTCGATTGATCTATCTCATGAAGGAATTCAAACCTTTCGAGTTGCTTCTTGATCTGGTCCAACCTTTTCAGAGTTTTTGTATTAAGTTTCTACAATTCTATTATTTCTACCACTTGTGGGATTTCTTAATCATCATGAACTTTATCAAGCTCAATGACAACACCTTTTCTATCCAAAAGAAATTCTTTTTCTAAAAAGTGGGCATTTCTTGAGATAAACACACTTTTGTTTCAAGGGATGATAGAAGTAATAGCCCATAGACTCTCTTGGGTATCCCATAAACTTGTACAAAGTGGATCTATTGTCCAATTTATCCCATATCGTACATCTCACATAGGTGGGATATCCCCAAACCTTTAGATAATGGTTGGTGGGTGTTTTACCATGCCATATCGCATATGGTGTTTTTGGCATTGGCTTTGAAGGTACTATATTTAGCAAACTCACAACTATTTCTAAAACGTATCCCCAAAAGGATATGGGTACATCAGAAAAACTCATCATGGAACGCACTATATCTAACAAGGTATGATTTCTCCTCTCGGCTACTCCATTAAGTTGGGGTGTGATGGGTGGAGTCCATTGAGGGAAAATTCCATTCTCTTTAAGATATTCCAAGGAATTAGCACTTAAGTATTCTCCCCCTCAATCCAATCGAAGGGCCTTAACACTAAGTCCTTTTTGCTTTTTTACTTCATATTTATACTCTTTGAACTATTCAAAGGCCTCAGACTTGTACTTCATAAGATACACATGTTTGTACCAACTATAGTCATTGGCGAAAGTGATGAAGTAAGAATAGCCACCTTTCCCACTAACACTTAGTAGTCCACAAACATTCACATGGATCAAATCCAAACGACTTGTAGATCACTCCATTTGTCCTACAAATGGAGCCTTGGTTATTTTTCCTTTTAAACAAGATTCACAAGTGGGAATATCTTCAATGCCACTAACGTTTAGTACTTTCAGAGCTTCCAACTTGCTCATCCTATTCTTAGAGATATGGCCAAGTCTTGCATATCACAGAATGGCATTTTCTTAGATATCTAGTTTCTTTTTATTTGTTTGAGCACACATTAGAGGAGTAGGAAAATCAAGCATGTATAATCCATTAACTAATATAGCTTGTGCAATTAAGGAACTATTCCTTAATGCTTTCAACTTCCCATTTGATATTGAAAAATAAAATCCTTCATTATCCAAAACAAGAATTGAAATAATGTTCTTAACAAGACTAGGTATATAGTAAATCAGATCAAGAACAATACAAGAATTTCCTAAGTCTAGTGTTACTACACCTTAGGCCTCGGCAGCAACTCTTATTCTATTTCCAAGGTAGATGATCATATCCCCTTCATGTAGACTCCTATTTCCTTCCATCCCCTGTAATGAATTATAGAGATGAGAACTACATTCGGTATCAAATACCCATGAGGAAAAATTAGTTGTCAAATGCACCTTAAAGAAAAACATACCCTTCTCAAAAGTAGCTAGGTAAGCTTTGTAGTTTTTTTTCCAATGTGCTTTTTCACCACAATGGAAACAATTTGCATCAATTTTAGCCTTTTTCTTAACTCTTTTGAAACTTTTCTCAGGTTGCTTCCCTTTTGAAGAAAAACTCTTTTTCCTCTTATCTCCCTTTCTAAGGCCCCTAGGACCCTTCAACTTGGAGGAGGATTCCATCATAAGAGGTTTTTCTTTTCTCATCGTCGCCTCCCAGATCACTAACATGTTCATCAATTCATTAATTGTACCTATTTACTTGAACATATTAAAGTTCACAATGAATTAATCGAACAAGGGTGGCAACGATTAAAGGATCAAATCTACATAAAGTTCATTATCCATGATCACGTCAAGTTGTCCAAGCTTTTTGATGAGTCCAATCATTTTTATCCCGTGATCATGGACACTTACCCCTTCACTCATCCTTATCCTAAAGAGCTCCTTAGACAAAGCGAACCTTTCATGTCTTATTTGAACACCATACAACTCTTGTAAGTGCGTGTAGATTTTAGAAACATGTTTCATATGCTCATAAGTTTTTTGGAGTTCATTAGTCATGGATGCCAACATAAGGCATTTAACTTGTAGATCATCATCCACAAATTTCATGAACACTTCATGAACCTCATAGGTTACATTATCACCCAAAGTGTCCGTGGACTTTGATTAAGAACATATATCCTCCTATTGGAGTTAAGATATATCTTACGTTTTCTCAACCAATCTTAAAAGTTAGGCTCAGTCAGTTTATTAGTTTTCAAAATACTTGCGAGTGGATTTTTAGCCATTGTTTGTTAAAGATTTCAAAAATCTACATGAGGTGAAAAAAGAGAATTAGCAAGTGATTGAGTTTGATATTAAAACATGTTCATAGCCTTTCAAGCATATTTTTCTCCTACTATTTTATCAAATCCTTTATCCCTAATAAGAATTCAGGAAATCACATTTTCTAGTGAGAATCAAGACCCTAATGACTTGTCAATAGACCCTCATGATCGAGTGCCATCCAAACGTAATCGAAGGGTAAGCAACATTTACTAATTATATCTCATGCAACTCTTAATATATTCTGCAACTCTTAATATATTCACTTTTCATATAGACCCACGTGACTACGTGCCATCTATACTACTAAGTGTTAAGTCAAACCCACAAATCAAACTTTATCCCAAGATGGCCTCATGACATCCCCTATGACTAAGTGCCAATATGTGAGGGTTCCCAAGTTAAAGGTGCATCTCATGCCAAGTGTATGCTCACAACTTCCCTACTAAGTGTGACCTCCTTGACCGAGTGCCATCATACAAAATCAATAGCATCATCATGGTATACACTATTAATGGAAGGCTTGGATTAATTAAAACTCTTTTAATTTGTATCCATTTTGACTTAATATTAAAAATACTTAGACGTTATAAGCGAAAGTTTTTGCTTGCAAAGATCTCATCATTTTATCTTCTTATTTAAGTTCTCTATATCCTAATCATGCATCTCATATATCAATAAATTATGAAAAGTGTAAATAAGTAAAAATGCCTAGTATGCTTCTAGGGTGGGATGACTATAAGCCTAACCAAGTAATACACTTAAAGCTATAGGTACATCACTTTAGTTGATTTTAAATGGGTTGAATTAAACTAACCTATTATATGAGTCCATCCCATACATTCATGGGTCTTGAATTGGCCTCCATGCCTCCTTTAGACTCCTTGATCCATGCAATATTTATATGAAATGGAAATCCTCACACCTAGTGGTTCTACTTTCAAAACTTTCACAAGATAGAACAAGAGGCGTGCAAGCCCCATTTAATACAACCCATTTTAACAACTTTGAAACAAATAAAATCAATTTAGAAGACTCATGATCATCACCATTCATTCATCATTCATTCAACAATTAAATTAAAAGAATAATAAATAAATATAGAATTAATAATTAATTCCAACAATTAAATACTCATCTCATAAACAAATATTTGAACCAAGCATAACACTTATGCTATTAATAGGAGATCAACTTTAACCAATTTTCAAAAGCATTCAAATATGTCAAACATAATTTTGAGGCATAGCATAACACTTGTGCAACTAATGTGTGTAGTTTAAGAACTTACTAAGCATTAAAGGAGTTGAGAAAATAACTCAAAGCTCACCAAATACACCCAAATCGGACTGCCTGGCAGCCCTTGGCGCATGGCTTGACAACCCATGTGCACAACACACACATGCTGCCCGGCCCGCACCTAGGGAGCTGCCGACAACCTTTGGTTTTGGTGTTCAAGGTTTGCTAAGTGTATTCTCCACTCAACTTTTATGCACCAAAAATTTTAGCACATGTTCTCAACATCATAACACATATTTTAGATCAATTTTTAGATTCAAAACACCTTTTAAAACTGGAAATAAAAGTACTCAAACATGCTTTCAAAAATTGGAAAAAGTAATAATCAAATTCTTCAAGTAATCTCTAACATAATTCTAATCAAATTGGATTCAAAATAGACCAAATATCTTTCATTCATAAGCTAACATGCAATATCAATATATAACATCAATTAATGCCAAAACACTTTTCAACATTAATCACTATGAATTAAAACATACCAACTACATGAATTAACACTTTAATCACATAATAGCATGCTTTTAATTCATCAATCAAGGAGCCACATACAAATCAACCAAATTCCCAAATCTTTTAATTGAATCGAGAATATGGTGATAAAGATCAATCCATCACATGAATCAATCTACCAAGCAAAATCTAAATCTAAGCATGATTTAGGCTCTAATACCACTTGAAGGTGAGATAGGCACTAGGATCCATAATCAAAACTTCAAAACATAATATAACTAGTGCCTACAAGAATTACAGGGATCTAATCATGACTTGAATTCAGATTTAGATAGAGGATTATCTTGATAAGAAAATTCAAAAAGAAACAAGTGAACACTTCACTGGTTCTATATTCTTTCTACTTGCAGCACAATGAAAGGATTGTGATGATCGCACTGCCAAATCACCTCCAAACATTCTGGAAAAATTATTGAAGATAGAAAACACCTTGAAGAATCTCTAGTAAAAAATTAAGATTGATTGGCTATATCTGGATCATCTTGGAGAAAATCACAAAATCAAACCTCGCGCAAAGAGTACTCCAGAAATAGAGCAAGGCACATATCTTACCTCTATTGAAATAGTTCACACACCAATGAAACTTCCTTAATTATCTTATTCATAAGCTGGAATGGAACCAAAGAATTAGGAATAGAGAAGGCCAAAAATTTGTGGGAGGAGGAAGATAAAAACGGAAGCCTTCAACTCATGAAATACTAACTTGCACAACGTGTTGTTTTTGGAGGGAAAGGTGAAGAATCTAATTCTTCACACGTTTCGCACACCTTTTCCTCTCTCTGGACAACTACCTCTCTATATCTATATATAGATGTGGATTTGTGTGATGCCAAGGTAGCATCACACATTTCATGAGGGGGTGGGCGGCCAATTATGCTTACGTGGCAAAGAGAATCTAAATTTCATTTGAATTTCATGTGCATCTTAATTACACTTGGAATCTCATTTCAAATTAATTAAGATATCATCTTAAATATTATTTGAGCCTTCCATCCAAAAATGAATTCTTCCTAATTAATCAAATTAAACTCTTTATTTTAATTATTTATACTTTGACATAACTCTTTAAGTCAAACTAGCTTAACTCTTTCAGCTTAATTGTTAACTTAACGCTTTAAGTTAACTTGACCAATTGATGGTCATATTGGCACCAAATAATTAAGCCCTTAATTATTGATCTAATTTAACCTTTTAAATTAGTTGATTAATTTAATACTTAAATCAATCAAGCCAAAATTGACCTTCAAACTTGGCAGCAAAATTTGGTCCATTAGGATAGAGAGATCTTTTTTCTAGATCCTTAGAAAATTCTCTCCATCAATTAGGAAGCGAATTAAATTTTATGTGTAACCCAATAGGTTCTACCATTCATTAGATATGGGCTCACAATGCCCTGTGACATTTGAATATCTTACATTCATTCTAGTTTAAAACTCCTTTTAAACTTGTCGACTTAATTCAATTAATCTCATTAATGGAAGAGTACCCAATCTCCATGGTTGATGTCCAACCTCAAGCCCCAAAGCCCAACTAATTAGTCAAAATGAATATTCTAGAGAACCATCATTGCTTTACGTGTGTCATGCAAATACAGTCCTTCCGTCTCCTATTTCCCGAAAGAGGCGTAAGGCAAGATATTTGTCTGCTCTCTATTAGCCTCAATACTTGTCTCTATTCTCAATGTTCGAATCCATTTGTGTTACCTCACCTTTGAAAAACTCCTTTTTCAAATTGTCACACCACCTTGCGCAAGGATTTCTTGGAATCGCTCATTATAGGACACATAGGAGATGTACTTGCCCTTCACAATAGTGAGGAGTCAAATTCCATCTTGGATCTCACAAACTTCCATGCCAAATAGCTTATATCAAATCTTAACTTGAAAGACCTACTAAATGGTCCAAGATGAATCAAAGCATGAGGACCAAACACAAGGTTACCATGGATTCTCAGGTCAGATGACTAATAATATGCACTAGCATAAGCAAAAGAACTAGCCACTTCCAACTTGCCACTTCGGCTATCTAGTGGATTCTCCCATGGGTCTTCAGTACTTTGTTCTCTAACAAGCACTCATAACATACATCCATATTTCATACAGTTGCTCATGAAATGGAGCAATCTCCAACCTTTGGATTTACACATCATTAGTGCAAGTATATTCAAATCTTAGATGCCCTATCTCATAAAATCCTATAACTTAGAATTTTCAAAATCATGACCGTGTGAGACTTATTCCATGGTCACCAAACTAAGTCCCGCAGTCTAAGGTAATCTAAAGGTTTCATCCAAATGCAAGTGAAGTATAATAAAACTTGAGATAAAGGTGGCCGTATAGAAAATATCATTCAATCACGATTATCTTACAAGGTAATAGTTTGCACAAGGCCAATCTCATTGGCTAGTAGGGTACTATTCCAACATCAATTCCTTACTTGGTTTAAATGTTTGCTTGCCTTTACTGCTATGAGACTGTGCTACTAATCGATCCATTGCATGGTTGACTAAAACGTGGAAGGATCTAGATGATATAGAGTCATTGCTTGGTCATTTCTCATAGGTAAAGATTGACCCCAAGGGTTGAGTAATACAATTTTGCTTGTTTCTTGAATGTCATGACCATTAGGTCACCATTGATTTAAACCCTTCTTCATTAGTGCCTCTATTAACCTTTCAATGATTTTGCATTAATTTAAAAGTTTTGATCATGACAATATTTATTACATGATTAATGTGAATTATATCCAAAAATCTACTGGACCTTATCTTATGTTGTCTAGAGGATATCTTGAGCTACTTGGAATGTATTTTCCTTTAAATTAATTTTACCAGCATATCTGGAACTTGATATGCTATTGCAATAGAACTTATCATACACAAATATAAAATGGAGCTTCTCAAGAAGTTCAAAATGAGTAAATACAACCCTGCAACCACCCCCATGAGTAAAATACCAGACTAGAACTTGATGAGGAAGGTAAGAGTGTAGACAAAAAATTCTACGAAGGTATGATTGATAGTTTATTTTATTTAACTACAAACTATCCAGATATCCTGTTTTCAACATGCTTATGAGCTAGATTCCAGTCTGATTTAAAGGAGTCCCATTTGAATACTGTTAAAAAATATTAAGTTATCTTAAGAAAACATCAAACTATGACTCATGGTATCCACATTCTAAATCTTTTAACTTCATAAGCTATTCTGATGCAGATTATGTTGGCCGTAGGATAGACAAAAAAAGAACCAATGGTAGTTATCAACTACTAGATAATTACTTGGTTTCATGGTGTAGTAAAAAGCAAAGCATAGTTGCATTATCTACAACCGAGGTAGAATATATAGCCTTGGGAAATTGTTGTGCCTAGGTACTACGGATGAAGTGTATCTTGCATGACTTTGGTATGAATGTGTCTTGTGTGCCTATCTTCTGTGATAGTACCAGTGCTATAGTTATTTCTAAAAATTTAGTATTACACTCACGCACTAAGCACATTGAAATTAAACATCATTTATTGCATAATCATGTGCATAAGGGTGATATTTCTATTGAATTTGTTCCAACTGATGACCAACTTGTGGATATTGTCACAAAAGCACTGGAACAAAGCAAGTTCAATGGAATCAAAGATAAATTGGGGATTATGTCCAAAATTTCAATTTAGGCAGGAATTTAGCTTTCAAAAGTGGACACTACTCTTACTTCTTTGGAATGATCGCAAACACAGTTTATTATTACACAGGTTTGACCATTTTTGTTGATGAACAGGGAGAAAAACTATCATATCATTTGCTATATGTGCATTTCTTATGTATTCTAAACATCCTAAATTTGACTTGATCTATAGGTTTAAGTGTTTGACCTGCATAAGGTTAACTTGTATCTATGAGTATGTCTCCTCTAAACTGGTATTTTCAATTGGTGGTATCTATTTCTCTATTCTAGTCTATTTTGTCTTGGTTTTTGGATAAAACCTACATTGAGACAGTAGGAGCATGAGGATCTATCATGGCATACAAATTGGGGGAGAACATGTGATATCTTTCCACTTTCATGCATCAAATTTTATTATCATCATCAAAAAGAGAAAGATTGTTAACCTTTTGATGATTTTGCATGAGCTTTAGAGTTTTGATTATGGCAATATTTTTTGCATAATTAATGTGAATTATACCAAACATTTGCTGGAACTTATCTTATGCTGTCACTACAAGAAAAAATAATTTTAGCAACCAAATTCTTAGTGACTATAACAAAATGGAAACTAAATATATAATTTAGTAGTCAAAAGTAATTTGATTGCTAATTCAAGTTACATAAATATTTTAACGACCAACCAATTTTTGGTAGTTGTAAATGGTCACTATAATTTGGCCAACCTTAGCTAATGATATAGCGATCAAAGTTGGAATTTCTAGCAAAAATTTTCATGGTTGCTAATGTGAATATTAATTGTGACCAATTTAACAACAAATATTGGATCGTTACTATTAGTCTTTTAAATTGATGATTAACAACCAATTATTTTAGTTTCTAAGAACATATATCTTTATTTAGCACTTTAAACTCATAGCAACCAATATTTTATGATCGCTCAAAAAAAATCTTTACAATAAGCAATGGTTGCTAAAATAGTAGTCTTTGCCATCTAGTGGACTATACTCATAAGTAGTTCTTGAAAATATATCAAGAAAACCTTCTAACGACTTGTTACTTTTGGTCCTTTTCATATCTTACTGGGTAGATTTTCTTATGAACTTTGTGTTTTTTTTTCCTTATGAACTCTGTGTTTAAATTATTGTCTTTTCCTGGGAAAAAAACCTTCTTGTTATCATCTCTATTTCCCTCTTCTTATATCTACATCTTTGGAGTCACAAGACTTTGATTTTGTTTGCTTTTCCACAATGCTTGTTGTGCTTGTTTGCAGCAATGGAGATTTGTTCTTGATCTTTAGGGCGTCTCTTGCAAGTGCTTGAGGAGGGTTGCGATATGATGTAATTTAATCTCTTTTTTTTTTGGTTCTTTTTCTTATTTTCCTCTAGGGGAGATTAGTTAGCAATTTTTCTTTATTCCGAAAATATTATAAGGGAAGTAAGTACTTCGTTATTTCTATTTAGCATAAGTACTCTTCACTTGTAATCCTATTTTGGTTTATAATATATATTAAATCTATTCCAACTCAAATTGTTTGACAATTATTTATTGGCTTAAAAGTACATATTAGCAATCATTTTAAGGTACTTTTGTAGCCACTATTTGGTTGCTAAAATATACACATTAGCAACTAATTGAAATTATTCTCCAATTAGCATTTGGTTTCTAATAAGTAATATATTAGTGACTACTAGCTACATTTTTTGTCACTAAATCATAAAAAAAGTAGTAAGTCTTGCGACAATATTAAAATTATTGCAACCAATCATTTTGTCACTAAAACATACTATTTAGCAATTATGTGATATTGTCGCAATGTGGTCACTAAAATATGTTAAAAAACATAACTATTGAAATTATCTAAAAGTCATTGCAACCAATGATTTGGTTGCTAAAGAATCAATTTTTACTAACCAAAAAATGTGGTCATTGTTTGTGTACTTACAACGACCACGCCAATATTATAGCAACCATGAACTTTTACATTAGCCAATAAAAAATATATTGCTGATTTTTCCATCTTTACTAACCATTATTGGATGGTCACTAAACATGTATTTTCAACATCCAAGTTAATAACTCGTCACTGAGCACTTTTAGTAGCTACTTTGTTGTGACCACCTGCAACCAACGTTATTTTGGTCACTATAAGTTTTAACAACCATTTTTTTACTTTTAGCGACTAATAACGATGATCACTGAAACCATTTTTTCTTGTCGTGTGTCTGGAAGATATCTTGAGCTATCTAGAACTTATCTTCTTTTATATTGATTTTGACAGCATATCTCTATATTTGATCTAAAACATCAGATCTTTTATTTATGGAAGGAAAATCATACTATTGATCTTAAATTTAAACATGTGTTCATCATGGCTAGATTCAATGAATGTAATATATGGAATGATTGGCTAATGGCTTCTTTTCTTTTTCTATTGATAACCTTCTTAATACTTTAAGGAAAGAGCATTTTTCTGCATGGAAATACTAAATTATCTTCAAATAAATTGCAGAGAATTTATAAATCTCATCTGGAATCGGCTTTCCATAAATAACTGGATTTTGACTTATTTTTTTCATGAAAATCATCTAGATTGATTCTCACATCTTTCATAGTAGGAAAGTTTATCCTTCTTGGCTCTAAATCTTATCTCTAGTTTACTAAATATATTTATTTGATTTAGATGCCATAACTATTTTGAACTATTCTTTCCATATTTATCTACTAGAATCTGTCAAAATGTGATGAAATTAACTTTCCTTATTTAACATGATCACTTAAGGATTATAGCTTAAGATTAACATCTTCATTTAATAGAAAAGATGACCAATTTAGCTGCATCATTAATTGAGTCCATAATTATGATTTAATCATAACTCTAATAGCTTCTTGCCTTATGAGTTGTTTCCATATTTGTATCTAACGGTCACTTACCAAACTAGAACTTATAGCTATTGGTAGTACAGTTACATATTGAAAAATATGCAGCATTCTAAAAGTGAATCACCAAGTTGGGAGAGAACTTTATTAAGTGTTTTAAGAAGTTGTGTGATACTCTCTTACACGTTATTGTGCTTAATTGTTTCTTATTCCTTGCTCTACATGTGTTTTCGAGAAACTTTGTGGTAAAAAATGTCAAGTGATCTCGCTTTCAATGGACCTTAAGGAGATGAGGACAAGGCAATTTGCGTCTCAAAGAACCTAGTGGTAAAGAGAGATAGGAATCGTCCCTACTCTTGAGGGACCCTATGAAGAGAACAAATCAGCTCTTGGTTGCTCTAAGGACCTCTAGGTGAAAAAACTAGTAGATCACTATTGCCTGGAACTTTCTGTGGTGTTCTTAGTTTTGATCTGGAAAACGTGACTAGAGCTTGTCATACGAAGTGGCAGCAACTCGTGTATCAGTCCATAGAGGTTGTGCAAGTGAATTTAGCAAAAATTCCCTTGGACCTGTTCAAAAGCAGCTAATTTCCACATTCCACTGGAACTTGCCTCATCCTATCTGGGATTCTAATATAGTTCTTTGCAAAGAACTAGTTTTTCACCCTGCTAGGGTGTTTCTGTTCCTTACATTGTTATTACTATCAAATTACTATTTTTATTTGTGAAAACATTCTCATACATGTATTAATTTGATAGGTTTAAAATTCTAAGTGAAAGCTTAGGTAGAGAACGTAAGCTTGCCAAGTCTCTATAAATACCAATGTCCTTTACTTCTGTTTTTACTGCTTTTCCTATCACTGGTCTGACTAGCATTTGCAAATTCCAATAAGTAACTAAGATTATTTTTCTACAAAAGACTTAAACAGTTTTTGAAAGGCCAAAAAGATTATTGAGTGATAATATTCTGCTGCATTAAAATCTCTTAAACTTAATTCACCCCGTCTTAGACATATAATCACTCACAACCTCCTCTTCTATCTCCATCTCATAAGTGTCGAGCTTTCTATTCCACAGGATGTCGAGCTCCCCTTTATCAATTATATATGGATTGAAATCAAATCATAAAAAGCCTTACGACTGGAGGAAATTGTGATGAGTTTTGCTAAAACCTCCATGGTCATTTTGCGAAAAAGAGATATTCTGAAACTCAGCCTTTGAAAATAAAGGCCAAGCAAACACGTTTTGCAAAATGGGACATGGAGGGCTCACATGAACCACTAAAAGGGGCTAAGCATAACAATTAGCTTCAGAATAAAACAAGCAAATGAAAGGGGCCCTTGGCGATTTGACTTGTTGTTTAGCTAGATTGACGGCAACGGTGTTTAGTACAAGTGTTGAAGATAGAGTTGATAAATTAAGTACTTACAGAAAAGTAAACTGTGACTTCAAAAACTTAAAAGAAACAAAGAAAAAAGAACTGAAAAATAAAATATTGAATGGAAAAGGAAATGATTAATAGAATTGGACCAAATGTAGTAGGAGACATTAAAATGTAAAATTTAAAAGAAAAACACAAAATTATGTGAACATTTGAAAGAGATTCAAGTTGAACTGGAACTCGGAGAAGCTGTCCAGCAGTTGTAGGAGTGTAGAATATAGACCAAGACTTAATCTTCTTTACTAAAGTAACAAGCTATAGTGCACACACTTTCATGGCACATAATTTGCAGTAACATACTTAATTGTAATAATTATGATATTGTTCTCATCCCCAATTATCAATGGTTGTGGGCTTGTATTTTCCCTAGTGTGAAGACAAACGACATTTCAGATATGGTAAAATACGTATCAACTTTCAATTATTTGCGCTAAATACTAAACATCAGATCATGTTAATATAAGTACAACGTGCCATAATCTTTGATATTTAATTTAAGTTAAAGAATTTAATATAGGTAAAAATCACTTTGAATCCTCTATTTCATCTTTTATTTCAACTTGCTATATATATACTAAATGTATTTAATTTTCAATCAATTATTTTTATAAAAAAATATTTAATACACATGTCATATATATATAGAATGGTAATAGAGATTAAACACAAAATGAAATAGAGAATTTAAACTAGGTGAACATTATTAGATCTTACCATCATTAGACAAATTCTCTGTTCTTATTCTTGCCCGCAATCAATCAATATACATAATGTAATAGTTTGTGTAATATTATTGGAAAGTGATTACACCACACAATGTTAAGCTACTTCATGGTGAAATTTCGATTTCGTTGCCCGTGAATAACGATGGGAGAAACCTTGATGGGAAAGAAGCTCTCAACTTTATTTCTTTCCAGCCTATAAAGAAGCATCCAATATTTTAAAAGGAAATATCAATCTCTTCAAGAAGATGGTAACAAAGCATATAATTTCCTCAAGTAAGACAAGAATATTAGATGCATAAAATATCAGAAAATAGCTAGGTAAGGTTCACGTCTTAATTAGTATATAAATATATTTATATATATGTTGTTATGTCGAACCAGAGGACCCATTAACTGAGTAATGAGCACAATGACACAAAACGAATGCGTAATCGATGTGAACAGAGAAGCGGACACGGGAGTTCGTACAGACACTACTCCAACAACAACAGAGCTAGCCAAAAAATGGGTAAGCGAAGTTAACAATGAGCTGAACAACAAGGGAGAAAGTTGTTCAAGGAAGACGGAAAGCTGGTGCAAGCAATCCGTGTACAGATTACCCTCAACCCTCACAGATCTCAACAAGAGCGCCTACAAGCCACATACAGTGTCCATCGGACCCTACCATCATGGGGATGATCACTTGACGCCAATGGAGGAGCACAAGCATCGCGCTCTCCTTTACTTCCTCAAAAGATCGAAAAACCCACTCCATTGCTACGTCGACGCCTTGGCTCCAATGGTGCAGGATCTCAAGGACGCGTACGACCAGTTGGACCGCAAGTGGCAGGAAGATACTAAGGGATTTCTGCAGCTGATGATCGTGGATGGTTGTTTCATTTTGGAAATATTACGGGCCAACTGTATCGATTTCTACGAGGACTACGCCAGCAGTGATCCCATCTTCAGCAAGCACGGCAAGATCTACGTTGTGCCCTACATAAAGCGTGACATGCTGATGATCGAGAATCAGCTTCCTATGCCTGTTCTTACAACATTGCTTTCTGCTCAAAACGACAGATTGAAGTTAGGTGATTTTTCTAAGGTCAGAATCAACGCCTCTCTCTCCCTCTCTCTCTCAATTTCTCTCTCCTGGCCCCTCCTGATTTCACGTCTTGGTTTGATCTTTCTCGACTCCCACTCGCTGCTGAGAAAAGAAAAAAAACTATGAGTGACCGCTATATTAAGAGGACACAGAGATTCAATAGTGGATTTAGTAATCGTCTGAATTCATTATAAAAATTTTCTGTCACGAATTAAAATTAGTAATTGCTAATTAAAGCTTTCACTAATTAGTAATTTTTTGTATATAATATTTTAAGAAAACTCATATGACTTCGACTAATTTTTTATTGTAATACGCTATCACATGTAATACGCTATCACTAGAACTTGACCTAAGTACTTTAATTCTATCCCATTTTATTTCGACTTATAAATAATAGTATTTTTTGGTTAATTAAGAAATCGTCAGGTGAAACTTGTGATGACATTTTGTAATTTCCTTTTATCTTTGTGAACTTGTGATGGCACTATTATATGTCTCTCATTCAGGTTTTATTTTATAATTGAACTTTTGAATCAATGTGAAGATTTGTTGTTTTGTGTTTTAAGAATCAAAAGCCAATGAAATTTAGTGTTCTAATTTTTTTTAAGATATAACTATATATTGGTGTGGCTTCAGCTAATTAATGACCTGTCTATAGAAAACACGTGGTGGAGATATAATTATGGTTGTGACTTTAACTAATGTCCCATACGTTTATACTCAGCAAGGCGAGGTAACTAAGTTCATCCTCCAGTTCTTTTCTCAAAGTCACACAAACCCAAAAATCGACCAGCTGGGCAATTGCTTGCACATATTAGACGTGTACAGAAAGAGCCTGCTCTGGATAGCTCCTAACCCCAATGAGAATTCCAGAACAGAAGAGCCGAAGAGCGCCCCCACCTCCAACCAATCAGCCAACGTCATCGACGAAGATGACATCATCCGCTCTGCCACAGAGCTTACCGAAGCCGGAATCGAAATCAGGAAAAGCAAAACAAGAAGCCTAAAAGACATCTCATTCAAGGATGGGAAACTTGAGCTTCCTCAAATAGTGGTGGATGATGCTTTAGAATCACAGTACCTTAATCTGATGGCATTTGAGCGGTTCCATATTGGGGCAGGCAATGAGGTGACTTCGTACATATTTTTCATGGACAACATAATTGACAATGTCAAAGATGTGAGCCGACTGCACTCGTGCCGGATCATACAGAATGCCATCGGGAGCGACAAGGCCGTGGCCAACATATTCAACTCTCTGTCCAAGGACATCACTATAGACCCCGACAGCAGCTTAAACATTGTGCATAAGCAGGTGAGCAAGTATTGCCAGAAGCGATGGCATAGGTGGCGGGCTAATCTTATACACAACTATTTCACTAATCCATGGGCCAGTCTATCTGTCATTGCGGCAATTCTCCTGTTTGTTCTCACCATCATTCAGACAGTCTTCAGTGTCTTAAGTTATAATCCTAATAGTTAATTATTAAATACTTCTGATTTTCCTGTTCGATTTCTCCTTTCATCAATTTCCTGTTTCTCGATCTATTTACTGTGTAATATGTAATGATTGCTCATGTTTTTCTATTTAATAAAGTGTGTTAATTAAAGTTCAGTTTCATCATTGAATACTGATTGCATTTGGAGAATTTGTTGATTAGCAAATATGATAAAATTGGATTTTGGATACTTTTTTTGAGCTTAATGTACTTGATATTGCTAAAATTATCAGTTACACTTGTAATTAAAATTTTTGTTATGCCTAAATTTCTCAACTTAATTTAATTCTTGAATGTATAATTAATTAAATAAATTCATATTATGGTTAATTAATTAGCCCTTAAGAGCTTGTTTGCTTCAATTGATTATGTTTGATAAATGTACAATCACTCTGATATAGGATAATCCAATAGGCCCAATAGGCCCAACTTCAAATAAGATAGCCCACGAGGCCCAACTTGATAGGGTATAATCTAATAGGCCTAACAGGCCCAAATTCAAAAAAGACAGCCTATGAAGCCTAAAGGCACATCAGTCTGGTCGACCTGTATCGAACCCATTTGGTAAGCCCCGCGGTCGACCCGTATCAACCTGAAGGCCACTTCCGAAGTTTGAGCATCCAAGTCCGGTCAACATGAATTGACCTCCGGGTGCAAGTTGGACAGGTTGAACCTCTCGGCATTGATGACACGTGGTAGCTGATGTGGCTTCTACCCACGGATGTAACCGCTACCAACAACTCTAACAACCCCGCTAACAACTCTGGCAGGGACATGCTCCTACTGGCATGGTTATCCAGAAAAATGGGAGATTGCACCACCTGGTATAGTATCGGGATCTAAGCAAAGAATGACTCCCAACCCCCTGCCATGGAGAAAGCCAAGTACACCTAGTAAGGGTACTTGGGTAAAATCACGCCCAC
>JACGDI010005366.1:1652026-1706757 GCA_014898725.1 Jacaranda copaia
AAAAAAAAAAAAAACAAAACCTCATGCATCCTATTCTCCCAGGCAAGTTGCGACTCGATAGTCTTTCTCTTTCATCTCCCCTTCGCCTTCTAGCCCACAAACAGTAAATTTAAGCTTGATTCCACATTTTTTGAGTGGATTGCATGAGCAATGACCCATTTTCAATCATTTATCCTCCATATTTCAAAGCCATTAAAGACAGGTGGAATAAATTATTTGTTGGGTTACGATTTCTGCACTTCATATTTTATCTCCAACACTCTATACCCTACATTATTTAATTTAGAATGACTTAAATGGTGTAATTTATCACTACTACAATAGTAATAGGCCTAGAAATTGCCTCTAATACGTATGGAGGTAATTTTATATAAAAGCCTCTATAGTTGCGGTCACAAAAAATATAAACGCAATTATATGGATTGCCTCTATATGAAATCAATGTACGCATTTTTTCTCCATTTAGGGGCTACTATTAAAGCCTTCATTTCTTATTTTGAGGGCTTTAGATAGAAAAAGCCTCCAAATCCTACATAAAAAAAAAAAAGGCACTTATCAATCAAGTGCCTTGAAAGAAAAAACATAGATATGTATTCAATCATACCCTACAAACATTACAACAACATTTCTAATGACCATACAATTGTAACTTTTATCAACAAATACAACCCAATAGTCAAAAAATCTCTAGACAAATTCAATCAATATTTATTTCAACTCATAATATCCGTTTTCAAAGAACGATCGTACAATTTATCTACATTTAGTAAAGAAATGACAATTTTATTTTCAACTAGAAAAAGAATTTATGCTCTTTGGTGTACCATTCCATATATTCATATCAAGTTGTACTTAAGAATATTTTTATCCTAAGAAAACATGCAAATTCTTCATTTCTCTTCGCTTGCTCTCCTTGGATGAAATCTATGAAACCAACTGCATCTCTGAGAAATAGAAAAAAAATAATAAATAAGAAATAGAAATCAAATTTTTATGAATGATATAGAAAACCAGCTAATAAATAAAAATTGCACATGATAACAAAGAAATATGGGGAAAATGCAAGCAAATAGGGCTGCTCCACAAATCATTAGGAACAATATTCATTACAAAAATGCGAATATTGCCTTAGCATCTAGATATTTTAAAAAAACACACACACAAACGGCATCAAAACAGAATAAATCATATTCCGTATACTAAACCAAAAGATAAGCATATTACACTCCAACATCAATAAACATTTCATAACATGGAAGAAAATAAGGCAATTTTACTAGTGATATTGAACAAAATTCAAAGTAGAATTAGTAGAAAAGTGTTTCGGAAAAGAAAATGAAGAACAAAGAAAATGGACAAACCATAATCCGTTTAAGTTATGAGTATCTTTGTGAGTCCATAAGTGAACTATCCATATTTGTTTTTTATTCTAGGCACTAGAGCATATTTGTTTCAAAAACTAGGAAATCTAAAAACTGTCTGCAACAATCGAGAAAATGACAAATAGTTGTAATAACCATTTATCAAATACTACAAAGCTCCAAAAGCTCAACATCATTCTAGCTTATTCTGATAATAAAAGAAAATCAAATCATGCAATACAAAACTATCTAGAAGAAGAGAAAAGTGTTCAAGAAATTTCATTAAGCTTCCTATCAGCATTTGTTAACCACTCTATTAAGTATTTATTCAACATAATCTAAAAATCATTGCACAATGGAAATACATGGCAACATTTTTTAGTACAACTCTAACAATGATTACCTCATCCACTGCGTTATCCAAAAGCTTAGCAATAGCTACAAAAAAGATGTGCATGTTAGAATTGCAGCAAAAACCTGATGACAGCATCTACATTTCTTCTCTCTTTTTTCTCTCTTTCATTTTTCCCCTTCCACATGCTTTTCCTACACTATTTGGCCATAATCTCTAGTGCATAAAGACGCTAAACAATACACTTAATCTTTCTATACTTCATGCAATATACTAGCAAAGGGACTAATGAAAATCAAATGCATATAAAAGTTGGTGAGCAATACTGTCCAAAGAAGCTATAGTTTATGTTGAATTTACACTTCACGCATTTAGCAACTGCTAGTGAATAAGCAAACTTGAGCCAGCAATTATACCGAGTGTTCACAGAAACTTCAGACAAATGTTGGCATGCTCCATATCACCTATAGTTTCACATTGCACACCCCTAAACAAAAAAGGCTTAATAAATAAATACAACAACTAATGCAGATATAAAAAAATAAAATTTTTACTTATATCCATAAGCTGCACTAGCTGCACCATAAGGCGTTTACCTTATCCTTAATGTCTACGACTCCTGATCATCAATCTGTAACATGGGTTTTGTGCTGACTAAGTTTAGACACTAAATCAAGAATCAGTCCATTGTCAAAATCAAGAATTTGGTGAACTGCATTTTATATAGTGTAGAATTTAGATAGATTGACTGCATTACCTGATCACAACAGAAATTTTCCAAAAACTTTGGTGTGTGACATAAACTTCACCAAGAGCCTTAAAGGACCTAAGAATTGTGCTCCTTTTCAATTACCTACATATCAAACATGATTTTTATCATTCTAAAAGGAGGGAAAAAAAAGGTAATTAGAATCAAATCCTTTTCTAATGATTGTTGTTAAAATGAATTTACCTTAGTTGATGGCCATGCGATTGTTGACCCAACTATTTCTTTAATTATTGAGAAATGACCACGGGGCCTTATCAAAAATTCTTGTTCTTGGATGGCTATCTCAACATAAATTTCCTAAAAGCCGGGTCCTAATTTGAATCCTACAACTTATTTAGTAGGATCCTTACTAATTACTCTACCTTGTACCACAACTTCTTATGGAGTCTTGAAATTCATCAAATCAACACGCATTGCGTGAGCACACTTCACATGGTCAATAAACTTAGTTTATTCATCACTAATTTCACAATCTAAACTTGCAACACCACAAACTATCTCAAGTAAATCATACATATCATTTTGGTCATCCATATCAAAACTACCCACGTCATTCAGCATAAATGATGAGGATGACGATGATGTTGCCTCCCCATGTAGAGTCCAGTGGATATAATTTTTGAGAAAACCCTCGCATAATAAATGTTCATAAATTTCATTTTGTGTTCTCTAATAGCTATTGGTGCACTACTTGCATGGACAAAAAATCTTTCCATTTTTCCCCACATTACAAAATGGATAATCAAGAAACTTCAAAACACCATCCTCATAAGTAGGAGTATTCCTAATAAATTCATAAAAATAAATATCATATATATATTTCATGGTGTTAAAAAAAAAAAAACAAAGTAAGAAAAAGATAACTTGGTTTATCAATCCAACTCTAACCATCTTATAATTCCTCTACTTCAATCTCTAAGTATATAAGTCAATTCTCCTATTTAATGACATACATCTGCTAAATTCAAAATAGCATCACAGAATCTATAACAAATTCACAACCATCACAATAGAAATAATAACAAATTTTGTACATTTATTTTTTATGTTGGGGGGTGGGGGTAAAACTTCAATTTTTATTATATTTTACCTAAGCGGGGGTTAGTCAACTCTTACCCAGAGCTTGTTTTCGTCTATGTCGATGATCGAAGCTAGTGAAAATAGAGAAGAGAATGAAATATGGAGATAGATTGGTAGTTCATTATAAAGTCAAGAATAGTAAAGTAGTCGTTTATGTGTTTGGTTTCACCAAAATTATTCAAGAATTCCACCAAGCACATTTCAAACCATATTGTAATTTAATGTACGGTGCATTAAATCATAATTTTCAATCATGACATCAATCGTGATACTATATTAATGAAATTGATTAGGTTCTATGTTTATTTGTTTAATTAGTGTCTCCTAAAATAATTAAAAAATACAAAAGAAAATAGAGGCAATGATTTTGCATTCTATGTACTATTATTTCAATAAAGCAATGGTCTTTAAATAAGACTCCAAGTACAAAAAACAAAAAACAAAAAACAAAAGAAAATCAAAGTTGAAAAGTTAAGTTTTCCACCATGAAGATTACATTCTAAAACAAGTCTAGGTGCAGTGAAGTTTTACATTAGAATCTTCCCTTAGAAATGCACATTTGACAGACATGTGCAAAATACATGGGACAACATGGATGCTTGCTGTAAGTTTAATCCATTAGAAGTAAGAATCCTTAAAAAGACTACTTTTTTAATGTATGGCTATTCTTACATTCTTTTCCGAATTTTGTTCTAATGTAGCATATTAAGTTTCATCAGCCAATAGAAGGTTAATGAGGAATTCTCTTTCTCAATCAACACTCAGCAACAATTCTTTTTCTGGGCTAGGATTAATTAATTGTCATCATGCATATTAATTCAGATATGATGCATTAATTTGAATTGGTGTTGATGAGGAGACTAATCTAACAGAGCCAACCACGATAGCAATACCATATTGACTTTTCTTCCAAGATTTTTTTGAAAGAAATAAATAGTTTATTTATGTTTTACCATATTTGTTCACACAGATACACATTGAATCCTAAATCCCTCTCAATTAATGGATTTGAAATCATATGTACAAATAAAATGACAGAAACTTGACACCAAAATTATCCCAAAAGCAAGCTTGAAGATGAGATAAGAAAGGTGCTGGGAGTTTAGACAATCAAAATACAACCAAGAGCAACAAAAGTTGTTAAGGTGATAATACAACCGAACTACAAAATAGCAAACTATCAAGAATCATCTAATAGGAAACCACATATTTTTAACTACATGAAAGATCTCCGAAAAGAACAAATGATCTACTCAAATATTAATGGAACAGAACAACAACAAACGTTAGCCATCAATCTTCTACCACACAAAATTGCGCCAGTAGACTGACATCTCAAGATTCTTTTTGCTCAAGCAAATGCAACCTGTAAAAGCAATAGCTTCAATCATACTAACAAAAGAGACATCACATATAGTTCCTAAAAGGCAAGTAATTTTTTGACCTACACATGACCTCGTTCCCCTATCCAACTACAATCTAGCTGAGACCGGCACAATCTCAACTCCAGAAGATTCCTAGTCTTTAAACCTCCCCTACAACAAATTTAAAATACAACATAGATAGGTAAATATTCAAGAATAGGTCATTCTCATGATAAACCTTAACATTATTCATTGGTGTTAAAAAGGAAAAATAATATATATATATATATATAAGGAATGAAGCCTAAATATTTATTTCAAGCATTTTCCCCCTGTTCTCACTTTCAACAGGTCCAAACTAGTTAATTCTTATTACTCAATCCACAACTTAATTAACAAGTTGTCCAGAACAAATAAGACACACAACATCAAAAGATGAAAAATGAAAAGGAAAAATGGAAAAAAACTAAATTAAACTAAAATACTATAAGTAGAACCCGTTTGAATTATAGACATTTTGCTATTGAGAGAGATTCAAGTGGGTATACTCTCCAAAGCACCAAATGCATATTTTATAAAGCACCACTATAAGTTACAACCACCACAACTCAAGTGGAAACTAATATCTTCAGAACACTCTCCAAGTATACAGGTTTGTAGAAACAAAAATCAGGAAAACCAACAATAGTCTCAAAATTTCTTCTGTAAACACTAGGAATCAAGTACTAAATCACAAATTTTAGCATCATTTGCAAGGTATGGAGAACTTACACAAAATTTCGAGCGAAGGAGAAAATACTTGGACTTGAGATTTTGCTAGAGTTTGCTACAACCAACGTCACTATATTTAAATTGAAAAACTTTTTGGTTAAAAATTGTAAAAGATGGAGTTGAAAAATGGAAGTGTGGAGGATAGATGGATTTCAAATCATCTTCAATTGAGGTGTGTGAATTGAGTTGAGAGCTTGCAAGTGAGGCATGGTGAATTGAAAGCTTTTAGATGTTGAATCCTGATTTTGATTAACGTTTGTTCAAATAAAAATTAAATAATGCAATAAAGTGGGCCTTATTTGATAAAAGTATATGAGGCTTGGGAAATTTTAAATGAAAACAAAGAACTAGGCCTATTTAGATAAATATAGAACTGGGCTTTCTTTTAATTATTATTTTTAAGGGCAATTCTAAATTGAGCCTTTATACATGGTCCCCCAAAGATATACCCTTGCTTTAATGGGCATTAAATAAGACTTGGCCCTCTTAAATAATTTCTAGGTGTTGTTTTGAAATTTGCCTCAATTCATTAGCCTCTATTTGTATTAATTTGTTGTAGTGTGTTTTAGGTGATATTTTTCATTTTTCACAAGCAAAACAATCTTTTTTCTCACTTCAATATTTTTTATATGCTATATTCTTAACTATTTTATCTTTCACCTCTTCTTTTATGTAAATCTTTAAAAACGATAATAAACATGGAGTACTCAAGATAGTTCAAGCTCACAATATAGAAGATATCTTCACACTTTGTTTAATTATCATTGACCATGATTATTTTAATTTTAATAACAACTATATTTATTTTACATTTTTAATAGTGATTACATTTATTTTGACTTATTGTAATATTACTTTTTTATTTGATGGATTATCTACAAAAGAATGGTGGTTGTATTTTTTCTTAATGAATTGATTATGCTGTTTATCTTTTACTTACTATAAAATCATTTCCAATAACTGGTTGTATCTTCTTTTTTTTTTTTTTTTTGTAGTTATGTGTATGCCAAACTAATTATAATTTTTGCCTTATATATTTAAAATTATTAAATATAGAATGCTTTTTTGAGGACAAGACATTGGTTTAGTATTTAAAAAAATAATTAAAAAATTTAACAAAAGAGATTAATTATAGTTTCCTTGGTCGTATGTACAATAAACAAATAGTCAAAATTGCACAATAAATCAAATAATCGTACTTCACTATCACGCAAATTTTTGTTATTTTGAGTATTGCATCTTCTTTTCTTTTTTTAACCTTTTTATGTAAGAAAAAAATAATTGTTCTTTATGTTGTAAACCACAAATCAGATGAATTCTTTAATATTTTATTAGAAAGTATTATTTTTCATTATTTATAAATTGAACTCCATGTACTTTAAGTATTTATTTTTGAAATTTTTTTATGAATTATTAACATTTTTTAACTAGAGAAATAAGGATTAATCCATAAAAAACCATTCTAGAAGAATATCATAGAGAATTTGAAGAAAATGTTAGGTTAAGAAATATAGTATAAAAGTATTGGAGTGAGAAATTATTATTTTATTGTGAAGGATTGAAAAATATAAATGATTAATAAATTAGGGTATTTGAGTCATTTGAATTGAATAATATGGAGTATGAAATGCAGAAGGTAAAACATAGAGTGCAAAAATCAACAGCCTTAGTTATTTTTTCTTGAAGATTGGCACAATTTTCCTCGACCTTTCTACAAAACCCTTCCATGTTATGTTGGAAAAACTAGTAATGCACTACCACACTATTGTCCTTTATTTTCGTATTTGTGAGTAAAGTAAGCACAAAGTGATTTTCATTAATCTTTTTGTAATTTCTAACTTTGTTCGTGAATATTTGTATACTCGAGGTGATGGGCAAAGAAAAATGTGTGATCCATGTTGAGATCTTTGTGAATTTGTTGTTGGATGACCTATTGTTAAAGATCTCATGATGTTGTTGGCATCCCTACGTAAAGTTGATATGATACATGTATGTTTAATTTCAAAATGTTTCTAGCATATTAAAGGTAAAATAATTTTTTCAGATTTAAGGTTTCTGTTACAAATGTATTGATTTAGTTGACTAGTTAATTCTTGATAAGCTTCAAATTTTATTTATAAGGATTTAATGCAACTTTTAATCCTATATTGGTATTTGGAAAACTTTCAAGGAAAATATGCCATTATCTGATTTCTATTTCTTATACAAGCAATAACATGTGATTGTCACAATTATTTGAGTAAAGGTACCTTAATATGTGGAGTTGGATCTCTTTGTGCTTGATGAGGAATAAATTAATGTATTTAATAGTTCTATTTTTCTAAAATAAATTTTGTGAGAAGAGCATGCGATATAGTTGAATTTATTTAGGTGATGCCATAATGGATGTGGATAGTTTGGATTGCACTTAAGTCTTTGTTGTTGAGTTGGTTAGTATCATATATCATGATTTACTTGTGCGAATGTGAAGGTAGAAATAGGTTAAGAATTCATAATATAAAATCATAAAAAGGCTAAATAAAATTTGTCTACTCCTCCCAAGGATCTAATCATGCATTTAATGAGGATTTAGATCTGGAAAATACCTTGAATGCAAAATCCAAAGGTCGAAAGAGAATGACTCTAATGAATTCTTCAAAAGATCAACTAGCGCAAAGCAAAATCCCACCAATAAATGATAGCCTTCTTCTACTCTAGAAATGCTCAAAATTTATAGAGAGCACTTTAACACATCAAGAAACGCGCTGCAAAAGTTTCATTCCAATCAAATCTCTGGAAGTCCTCCAAATTAGCCGCCAAAGGTTTTGGATAGCAATAGAACACCAAGAGCAAAAGCTTCCCAAATATTAAGCCTCTGATGCAATAATCCACACACCCAAGGAAAGCACTAGTCAACCTCAAATTTGCTAGAAAATGAGAGGTGGTTTTTTAGAGAATTGGAGAGGGAAAGAGTTTGGAGAGTGTGAGCCTTCAACACATAAAATGCCATACTTTTAGAGGGAAAAAAATGGAATGTTGCTTAGCTGGCTATCAAATGGCCGGCCATTCCAATATACATAGGGAGGATGGTGTGATGCAAATTAGCATCACATCTTCCTTGGTTGGTTGCCAACTTGGCAACCAATTTGCCTACTTGCCAACCAACTTGCATTTGAATTTCACATGCATTTGAATTTAATTAGCATCTTCATTTCATCTCAAAAATGTGGTGCAAATTAATTCTAAATTATTCTCAAATGAACACCTTCACTTGAACTTTCCTCAAAAGCCAAAATCTCATGTTAATTACATTAACTCTTTGATTTAATTAATTGACTTGACTCAACTTCTTAAGTCAATTAACTTAACCATTTAAGTTAAATGGTGTTAACTTTACAAGTTAACTTGACTAATTAATTGTCACGTGGCACCAATTAAATTAACTTCTTCATTTAATTGATCTAATTTAACTCCTTACATTATTTTAATTAGTTTATCAATTAAATTAATTAAGACAAAATGGCCAAAAATTAATCAACCAAATTATTCTCCAAAATTGACTAGGTGAATTTTCAAACTCCTTAGAAAATTCCTTCCATCAAGTAGAACTTCTTTTAGGCTTTCGTGTCTAACTCATTAGATTCACCCATTCATTAGATATGGGCTCATAGCTCACTATGATATTTTGAATATCAAAATATTCATATTAATTTAAATTCTTTTAAATTAATAACTCTTTCAATGAATCTTTATTAATTGAAGCGTATCCATTCTCTATAGTCGATGTCTAATAACAAGCCCACGGAGTCCAACTAATTAGATGAAATGAATATGCTCCTAATGAACCATTCTAGCTCTATGTTTGCCATGTAAATATAGTCCTTCCATCTCCTATCTCCTGAAAGAGACCTAGGGCATAATATTTGTCGGCTCACGAATAGCCTTGATAACTATGTTTCTAACATAAATATTCGATTCCCCTTTATGACCTCAACTTTGAAAAAATCCTCTTCCAAATTTTCATACTACCTTGCGCAAAGATTTCTTGGAATCGTTCATTATAGAACACATAGGAATTGCATTCACCCTTCACAATAATGAGGAGACGAATCCCTTCTTGGATCTCATAAACCTCTATATCTACGTTGTTCATACCCAATATCAACCCAAATATCTTGCTACGTGGTCAGTAAAGAGTCAAGATATGAGGACCTAAACACAAGGTTACCATGAATCCTCAACTCCAAGGACTAATAATATACATTAGTATAAGCTGGAGAACTTGCCCATCTGAATATTTAGTGGATTCTCTAGGCAAGTCTTCAGTGAACTTGTTCTCTAACAAGCACCCACTAATATGCACCCATATCTAACATGGATTACTCATGAAATGAAGTATTATCCAACTCCTTGGATTTACATATTGTAAGTACAAGTCTATCTAAATCTTAGTTGCCTCATCTATTAAGATTATATTACTTAAAATGTTTAAAATCACAACTGTGTAAAACTTATTTCATGATTGCCACCCAATACGTGACTAATTCCCATAGTTTTATGTGATTTAAGGGCTTCAACCAAATGCTAGTAAAGTTAAAATAAGCATAAGATAAAGATGGCCATTTTGTTTGAATATCATTCAATCAAAATTATATTACAAGTGAAATAGTTTATATGCCAATCTAATTGTTTGTGGGGCACTATGCCAACAAAATAAACCTTGCACTTTCTCATAAAAAATCATCTACCAACTATCCTTGCTAATTGCATGCTACCCACACCAACATGCAACTCTACCAATTGTTGCCCACATATGCATCACACATCCATTAAGGTGTCTGATAGGTCTTGCTTATAAGATGATGTCCTTAATTTAAGATTTCTAAAAATGGAATTTATTTTTTTCCATTGAAGTATATTGGTGCATGCATTGTTGCTTTGAGAATGTCTATCTATTCCATAAAAAATTGAAGTAATTGGATTATGACCATTTTGAATATGTTGCTTAGTGAGCAAATAACGTTTTATCAACATAATATGGCCATGATGAATCTTTTCTATACCCACCTCTATCATGGCACTTTGAAAGCTTTTGTCTCAAAATTAACCAATATAGAGCAACTTTCAAGAGAACTAACAGAAAAATATAAGAGAAGGTTTGTGAACGCTATGCATTTTTGTCTAATCATGTTGTCAGAAAATAGTTACATTGACGTAGCCATATGTGAAACATATATTAAATTGAAAAAGAATAAGTTTAGTTAGAAATTCAACTTCATCTTTGATTTAATGAAAATAGTAACATAATATGAAAATGCAATGAGAGAGGAAAATAACAAATGGGAACAAGCAAACGTTCACATTATCATAGTAGAACAACCAATTTATGGGACAGTCAAAATGACACCCCAACTAAGTGCAATGAAAATGACATGGTACTAGTTGAAGTAACTTGGAAAAAGAATTCTATATGTCAAGCTTTAGTTAGGCCTAAAACAATATAATCCCATATTAAAGTTCTTCCTAGCATGGTTAAATAGCTCAAATTTCAATTTAAATGTTGAAGTACATACGTTTTTTATGTGTGTTAAAATGAGGTCATATTTAACCAACTCACAGCTGATGACAAAATCAAATTTTTGAAGAAGCATCAATTGCCATTAGCCAAAAAACTTGAAGGAAATAATGATGATAGTTTAATAACATTTCAAGTCACTTAACTAAGGATCGTCTTATTTTTATATGGTGATCTAGGATTGCCTTTGGGTATCCACATGTTCCTACCCGAATATATGACAAAGCACTTGAGAATCGACAAGGATCCATTCTAGTATAAATAAGAAGAGATTAATATAATTGAAGTGGTAAGCATGAACTAGAATAATGAGAAAGACAAGGAGAATCTACCACCTCAGATGCAAGAGGCTCCACTTATATAATTAAGGGTCTGCATGTATTGCCTCATTGAAATAGTTACTTTCACATTCATGACTACCCTAGTTATTTACAACACTTTTTCTTTTTCAATTTCTAAATAAGGTGGAATTATATTAATAGAAATGAGAATTACATCAAAGTTTGCTTTTGTGCCAAGGAAGGAACATGCTTCCTTTTCAACAAAACAAGACAAAATGGTTTGCACATCACTACATTGAGGCTAAAGACAAAAATAAAACCAGCCTATCAAAAGTGCCATACAAAATGTGCAAAGTGAAACCTACACAAAAGTTCAATATTTGGTGATTAGATGATAAGACTATATTGTAGCTAAGTATGTGATGCACTAAGCAAAGAGATTCTTTTATGCTCAACAAAACACGTAGTCTAGCAAAACATATAGCTCATGTAAAGAAAATTCTAAATGTGATGTCCAAGCACTGCAATGACAAAATTCGAAGCACCTGTTATTCTATTTTTCAAAAGAAAATTAGTAGCAAAATTGACTTACAACTTAAAAAACATTACTATATTGCTGAATCTGAAGGTTCAAACTAGATAAACAGAAAAATAAGCTCAATTTCAGAAGGCGCAAGCAGCAATAGCTTTAAGGAACCTATCAATAGTATTATTTAGATATTTAACAGAACAAAAGTAACAGCATTCTAAGGATAACCAGGCTTATGATTGGAAGATGCAGCAGCTAAGATATTTCAGCCGCTGAAGTATAAAATACCAGCTAATAAAAATTGGTTCCAAAAAATAATCTAGTTGCTAAAATGTAAAATACCAACTACTAAAACTAATACCAGCAACAAAATGTAATTGATTCCAACAACATGATCCAATAAAAAAATTAGAAAGTCTATACATTTGTTTAGAAAATAAAGCACATGATGGATAAGTGACATTCTCAGTAACGAGTAGCAAGTGAGTAGCAAACTAATAGCAACAAGAAAATAAAATTAATTCCAGCAACACAATAACATAATGAAAGTTCAAAGTGCATGTAATAATGATGTTCATTTAGATTTGAAATGTGGAATTCCAAGGCCTTTTGGTTGAATGATTGCTTGTACCTTTTTAGAAAATTGATGGCTATGAAGAACAACACTCTGGATGGCCTTACAAGCTACTTTTGTAAGATAATATATTGTATTATTACCTTCTCTATAAATGTGGCAAAATGAGACGTTTAAAAGCTATATGTATCTTTTAATTTTTCTAATAAAATGTGCCATACTCCAATGATAAGGTTTGTTCTTCATGATGAGTTGTAGGGCAACTTGTGCCATCTCTATAATAATATATGAGAGTTGATGTTGATAGCATATTTCTAATCCTCTCAAGACAGCAAAAAATTCTACAATAGTGTTTGTGGTTTGTCCAAGAGAGTGCATGAAAGCAAAGATCACTTGATTGTCTCTATTTCTAAGGATGCCTACTGCTCCAACCATTCCAAGATTATTTTGAGCAGCTATATCAGTGTTTAGTTTTAGAAAACTATGTTCTAGTGGAGTCCATTTGACAATCCTACACAAGGAAGGTTCTTACTGTGTGAAAAAGATGTTGAACATGGTCGTTAAGGTTAGATCTCCTTTCCAATGTTTTACTTTGAAAAGTCCAACTTTGTAGGAAGTCAGAATGTACTGTTGAATCCTCCAGATCACCTTTTTAGCTATACATTTGATTTCTTTATGTTTGAGGTCATTTCTTGAGCACCACAAAAACCAACACATTAGAATAAGTATAATATTTCTGATATAAACCTGTGAACCTGCAAAAGCTCTGAATTTGCAAGATTGAAAAAGTAATGAAACATTAATGGTGTTAGGCATAGTAAAATGAAAAGTATGAGAAAAGAAACTCCAAATTTCCTAGCTAAATTGCAAGAGATAAAGAGGTGAATTATGCTCTCAAACTCAAGGAAATGTTGGCACTTAGATACAAGAGTTATGCCCTTTTCTTGAAGTTTTTGGTCAGATGGAATGAGGTTGTTTAAAAGTCCAAGCAAATATAGATATGATGGGTGTAAGAATGTTGTTCTAAATTGAGGGAACAAAGAGGAAATAAGGGTTATGATATCTAATAATGTGCTATGTGCTTTTGATGGAGAAGGTTCCAATTGGGGAAGGTTTCCAAAAAATCAAATTTTAAGAGTCATAAAGGATGGGGATACAACAAACTTGATCAATAATGTCTAATGGAAACACATCCTTCAATTTGTGTCTACTCCACTCACCATTCTCCTAAAAATTTAGCCGAAAAGAAAGAGAAGTGGTTTAAGTTAAGAAGGGAATTAAGGGATGATTTTCCAATCCAACAATCATGCTAAAAAGAAAGGCCTCCCTCTCCAATAGGCTAAAAGATGTTTTCTTCAACTTCAAAACAAATAACACAAAGTCTTTTCCAAACATATAAGTTTTGAGGGGACACTTTAATGACAAAGGGATGGCAACCTTGATAATATCTCTTGCAAATGAAATCAGCTCATAGAGATGATTAACACCAAAATCCCCACCACGATGTGAATGTAATAGTTATGCACAATACCTATGTGCTATAGGTTGACATTATGAAGGATTTATGCTTTTTCCAAGTGAACAAACACCAATATTTCATCACATAGAAACACCTAGGGTTAGGATTCATACTATAACAACTCTAAATTGGAGAATGGAAAACTAAATGGAGATTTAATTCACCTTAGGGAAAGGATGGGAGATAGCCTAAAAAGCACAGCATCAAGCCACTCCTCTCTTAAAAGGGAAATTAGCTAAAGAATATAAAGGCTAACCCAACATATGTAAAGCCATTGGCCAAGTGCTTGAAGGTCAGTAGGCTCCTATGCAACATTCAAAATTCTCCAATAGGAGGCAATCAAACAAGATGACTTAGACTAAATACCATAAACACTTAAGGTAACAATAAGAACTAGAGTACCTATAAAAAAGGTCATATGCACTAGTCCATCCTAACAAGGTCAATGACCTATTCAAGTCATAGTAAAATAATTAACCACTAGAGATGTTTCCATGCAAAAAGCCAAAATTAAGATCCATCTACTAAAAGTTTTAGATACCTTAGTGAAATACCAGTCACGCCTTCAAAGGGCTCTACAACAAAAGTTGATGAATACTAACATGAAGATTATATTATAGAGGATCTAATTAATGAGTAATCGCAAGATGATGACTATGAGAGTGACAACCTACTTGACAAATCCATGCAAAACGATGGCAAAATAAAGGATTTCACTAATCTAGTCAACATGGAATACAACATTGTACAATCTATCCCTTATAATTTCAAATCTCGAATTTCTTAAACTGATACTATTGAGGAAGAGTTTACAATTTGGAAAGAAAATGAGCTATTCATTTTTGTAATTAAGGAGGTAATAGAAAAACCCATAAGTAGTAAAAGATTGCTCGACAAAAGTCACACCATAATGAGATAAAGATAATGTTTAGCAAACCAACTGCTATGTCAGCTCAATATGTGAAGCATCATACATGATACGCTATCTTGATGGCAAACCAGTAAGAAACTATTAGTTGATAATGGAATAGTCAATAGCGCCATACGGTATTCCATAATGAAAAGAAGCAAAAGACTAAAGTTGACCTCATAAAGACGGACATTAGGTTAGTAACTTCATTGGCAACATGGTAGATACCCTTAGAGTCCTATCGATAGAGATCACTATTGGAAGCTAGCCAATCACACTCGTGCTCTTTGTGATAATCATGAAAACCTTTGGCAACATCTTTTAGAAAGAGATTGAATGCACTCTATTATTTTAGGTAGTCCTCTTTTCACCATTTCTTGATACTATTGGGAAACCCCAACAATAAGCTACAAGTGGTCCATACAGAAGAAAGATTGTTTATTGCCCAAGGCAATGTGATTAAACTAAATATTACTTGAAAAACCATAGTCCTTATAGTTTATAAGGTAGGAAAAATACGACCACCCCATTTTATGCCACCTCATCAAATAATCCTACTAATTTTCATATGTGTTTCAAAGAAAGCTAATACGCTATAGGTGCTATAATAGGCCATTGGGTGTGTTTGAGAATGCTTTCAATTATTAAGTACATAGGAATAGAAGACGTTATAATTAGACATAATGACCTTTATTTTCTCATTCAATTAATAAGATTATAGCCTATACTCTACAAATTTTGATGATGTTATTTAAGAATAAGATCAAATTTCACATTTTGCTGATGCAATTTGATTAAGTGAGTTAAATAGTAAGCTAACAAAACCAATAGTGAGCTAACAAAACCAATAGTGAGTTAAATGTGAACATCTAACTTTAGGACTCATTACCAAAGCTGAGCTATGCGATGAAGATAACGACAAACCAACATACATCAATGTCTTACTTAGTGAAGAGGATAAACAAGCTTTTGTCTAGCTACCAAAATAATATAAAGACTATTTTAATTTGCATGGAACTGTGATGAAATATCATATTTAATCAAAAATTTGTGGAACATAGAATCCTTATCTAACAATTCAAGTAATGTCAACAGCCTCTGTGACGAAAATTTTAGAAGATTTGTACTCTTATCAAGGAGGAAATCAAACATTGCTTTAGACTGGCTTTATTGAAGTAGCAAGTTATCTTAAATGGATAGCAAACCTACTTGTAGTAATTAATAAAAATGGGAAGTTTAGAATTTACTTGCTCTTTACGAATTTAAATCTAGCATTCCCAAAAGATGAGTATACCATATTAACAAGAGATATTTTGATAGATGTTATTTTTTATAGTGAATTCTTCACTTCCATTGATGGTAATGCAGGCCATAATCAAACTTTTTTGGCTGAAGAAGATGTACCTTAGCTAACATTCCAATTCTAAGGGGATTGGTACCTTCTAATGGAAAGTAATGCCATTTAGTTTAAAAAATGCCTGAGCAACCTACCTGTTGGTCACAACCACAATTACACTAAAGATTTTGTTAGGATCTATATCTATGATTTAGTAATTAGGTCTAAAATTTTTAACAAACATCTAGAATATCTAAAGAAAGCTTTCTAAACAAAGATAAAGTATCAATTGAAGCTCAATCCTTTAAACTGCACATTCATGGTTGCTACAACCTATTTCTTTAGATCTTTAGTTTACCAAAAAGGCATCAAAGTAGAAGAGGAAAAGGCCAAAGCCATATCAATCCCTAAGCCTATGGTTCTGAGAAATAATTGTAAAAGTTCTTAGGAGAAATGAACTTTCGCAAAAGGTTCAAATCAAAGTTGGTAGGTAGAATTAAAGTCTCCAATACTGATTATAAGCCTAAAATGGGGTGAATTAAGCCTAAGAGATTTTAATGTAATAGACGTTTATCACTCAAATACTTTTTGGCCTTTCAAAAATAGCTAAAGTCTTTTGCAAAAAATAATTTTAGTTGCTAACTGGAATTTATAAATACTAGTTAAACAACCAATTAAACTAATGATAAATAGAGTGGTAAAAATAGAAATAAATTAACTCTGGTATTTGTAGAGGTTTGGCAAGCCTACTTCTCCACCTAAGCTTTTACTTAGGATTTTGAACCTGTCATATCAATTAAAATGTGAGAATATTTTACAAGTAAAAGATCATAAACACCCTAAAAGCGTGAAAACCAACTCGTCACAAAGAGCTAAAATAGAATCCCAGATGGGACAAGGTAGATTCCAATGCACTACGAAACCAACTGCATTGTGAGTAGGCTAGGGGGAACTTCTGCTAGTTTCACTAGCACAACCTCTGTAGACTGATGCACGAGTTGTTACCACTCTGTACAGCAAGCTCTAGACTCTCCTTTCAAATCAAAACCCAAAACACTGTAGAAGATTCCAGACAATACCACCATATTAATTTTTTCTTCTAGAAGTCATTAGAGCAACCAAGCACCAATTTGTTCTTTTCACGGGATCCCTCGAGAACAAGTATGACTCCCACCCCTCTACACCACTAGGTCCTTCAAGACACAAATCACCTTATCCTTATCTCCCCAAGGTTCGTCGAGGGCCAATGCCCTTTAACTTTCTATATCACAAGGCCCCTCAAAAACACACATAGAGTAAGGAATTAGTAATACTTAAGCACTAAACTTGTATAAGAGTATCACACAACACCTCAAAACACATGACAAAGATTTTTTTCCCAACTTAGTGATTCACACCAAACAATGATTCATATTTTCTCATTTGTATGCTTATGTCCAACGGCTATAAATCCTTGATTAGGTGAGTGTCTATTAAAGTCAAATAAGGAAACAAGATATAATGGTAAAAATGCATTAGCACCATGAATTGTAGATTTATCAATCCGTACAGCAAGATTCATTTCTTTTCTAACTCATATTGATATAATCAAGCTAGAATCTACAAGAGATCTTTTAAATATGGAAAGTATATTCCAGCGCATGGTAGATTCCAGCAGATAAATTAGAAAAAATTGATTATGGCATCTAAATCAAATAAATTTATTCAGCAAGCTAGAGATGCAAGATTCAAGGCCAAGAAATATATACTTTCCTTCTATGAAAGCTATGAGAATCAATCTAGATGATTTTTTATGAAAGGTAGATTCTGGACAATGCTTATGAATTCTTTGCAAATTATTTGAAGATAATTTAATATGTCCATGCTGAAAAATGCACTTTCCTTACATTATTAAAAGTTATCAAACGGGAAGAAATTAGTAGAAAAAGGAAAAAAGTCGTTAGTTATTCATTCCATATATTCTATTCATTGAATTTAGCCATAATGAACACATGTTTAAATTCAAGATCAACAACACCATATTCCTTCCATAAATAAGAGATATGATATGCTTAATCAAATATAAAATTATGCTATCAATATCAATATAAGGAAAGATAAATTCCAGATAACAAAGAATAATTTCCAAACAATACAGGACAAGCTCCAGTTGATTTCAAGGAATAATTCACATCAATCATGCAACAAATATTGTCATAACCAAGACTCTTAAACTCATGCAAAATCATCAAAGGGTTAACAATCTCTCTCTTTTTTATGATAACAATAAAATTTGATGCATGATAGTGGAAATAAGTAGAAAGGAATCACCCGATCTCCTCCTATCTGTTTTCCCTAGCAGATCCTCATGCTCCCCTTATCTCGATGCAAGATTTTTCATCCAAATACCAAAATAGGAGAAAACCTAGATAGAGAAGTAGAAAATACCAGTGACGAATACCAATTGAGAAGAATCATACTCATAGAAACAAGATAAAAACATTCACCATATGATAGTTAAACATAAAATACTCAATTAGGCATATAGAAAAATAGTTAAACATGTGTATCAAAGAATCAAGTCGAATTTAGAATCTTCAGAATGCATATGCAGCAAATAATATTTTTTTCACATGGATCAAAGAATCAAGTAAAAATTTAGAATGTCATAATGCACATACAACAACTGATATTTTTTCTCCCCCATCATCAACAAAAAGGGTCTAACTTCTTTTGCAAACATTCTACAAAAATGAGAGCAGCATCCACATTAAAAACTAATTTCTTGCTTAAATTGAAATTCTGGACTTAATCCCCAATTTATCTATGATTTTGGCAAACTTGCTTTCTTTCAATGCTTTTGTGAAAATATCCGCTAGTTGTTTCTTAGTTGGAACAAATTCAATATAACTATCACACTTATGCACATGATTATGCAAGAAATGATGTTTAATTTCAATGTGCTTATTGGGTGATTGTTATACTGAATTTTTGGAAATACTTATAGCATTGGTACTATCATAAAAAATAGACACACAAGACACATTCATACCAAGTTCACACAAAATACACTTCATCCATAATATCTAGGTCCAGCAATTGCCCAAGACCATGAATTCTACCTCGGTTGTGGATAATGCAATTACACTTTGCTTTTTACTATATTACGAAACCAAGCAATTTCCTAGTAGTTGGCAACCATCGTTAGTACTTTTCCTATCTACCTTACAGCTAGCATAATTCACATTAGAATAGCTTATGAAATTAAAAGATTTAGAGTATGGATACCATAATCCATAGTTAGATGTTTCCTTAAGATATCACAATATTCTTCTAACAACATTCAAATGGGATACCTTTGGGTCAAACTGGAATCTAGCACAAAATCATATTGAGAACATAATATCTGGATAACTTGCAGTTAGATAAAGTAAACTACCAATCATATCTCAGTAGACCTTTTCATCTATCCTCTTACTATACTTATCAAATTCTAGCCTGGTGGATGAACTCGTGGGAGTGGTTGCAAAGCTACATTCACTCATTCCAAACTCTTTAGAAGCTCCATTGAATACTTTTCTTACAAAATGAATGTCCCTTTCTAAGTTTGCTTCATTTAAAGTTCCAAAAAAGGTTGTGCTCTCCCATTAAGCTCATCTCAAATTTCTGTTTCATTTTATCTGCAAACTCTTAACAAAGTTGATCGTTAGCAGCACCAAAAATGATTTCATCAACATAAATTTGAACAATAAAAGAACCATTTTCTTAGTGTTTACTGAATAATGTGGTATCTAAAATTTCAATAGAAAAATCATTATTTATAAAAAAATTATCCAATCGATCGTACCAAGCCCTATGGACTTATTTTAGTCCATATAATGCCTTTGTCAATTTAAAAGCAGGATTAGGAAAGTTTGGATTTTCAAAAATGAGGTGTTGCTCAGCATAAACTTCTTCTTTCATGAACTCATTTAGAAATGCACTTTTTACATCTATTTTATAGAGCATAAACTTTTTATGAGATGCAAATGCGAGAAGTATTCTAAATGATTTTAACCTTGCAACTAGAGCAAATGTTTCATCATAGTCGATGCCCTCTTGTTGACTATAACCTTTTGCTACAAGTCTAGCTTTACTCCTTGAAACGTTTCTGATTTTATCCAGTTCATTTTTGAATACCCACTTGATACAACAACTTGATAGTCTAATGGTTGTTCTGCTATACTCTAGACTTCATTCTTTTCTAACTGAGCTAGTTCTTCTTTCATTGCTTTAATTTAGAAAAGATATGTGTACAATTGGATTCATCTAGTGAAAGTAGTCTGACTTTAGATCTGGTAGTTATTCTAGCTTGAGGATCTCCAATGATTCTATCAGTAGAAGCATGTTTAAACCTTTTAGTTCATTGTTCAGCTATTTCTATTAATTTACTGGAATCAAGTTTAATAGTGAGATTTGTTTCCTTATGTGATTTCAGTTCCTCTTGATTTGAGGTAGATGGATCAAGGTCTAGAATCCCAGCTGGTTCTTCAAATCTTGCAAATTCGTTACCTAAGTTTTTCTCAGCACAAGATGGGTTAGTTTCATCAAACCTAACATGCATAGATTCTTGAACCATTTTTTTTCCTCTTATTAAACACAAGATAGACTTTTATTTAAGATACACTTTACTATGGATTAAGTAACCAGCAAAGATAGTTTCATCAATTTCAGAATCAAACTTTGTCAAATAGTCTCTATCATTGAAAATGTAACATTAGCAACCAAAGATACAGAAATGAGAAATATTTAGAAATTTGTTATACCACAATTCATATGGGGTTTCCCTCAAAAACGGGTCTTAAGAAAACAAAATTTGATGCATAAAAATTTGTATTCATGGCTTCACCCCAAAAGGATTTTGGAAAATCATATTCATTAACCATAGTTCTAGCAACATTTTGCAAAATCTGAGTTTTCCTTTCAACCACTCCATTTTGTTGGGAATTCTTAAGAGTAGAAAAATTATGAATGTAACCATGTTCTTTACAAAATAAAGTAAAGTTTATTTCATCAAACTTAGTTCCCTGGTCAATTTCAATTTTCTTAATGAAATAACTATTTCATTTTGAAGCCTTTTAGTGAGTGAAATGAAAGCACTTAAAGCATCATTTTTATGAGCAAGGAATAGAACCCATGTAAAACACGTATAATAATCTACAATAGCAAACATATATATTTTACCTCTAAAGGAAGCTATTCTTATAAGCCCAAATAGGTCAATGTGTAGAAGTTTTAGTGGCCTGAAAATTGTTACCTCATTCTTTACTTTGAACAATGTTCAAATTTGCTTCCCTTTTGGCATGCATTACATATCTTGTAACTTTGGTACACCTTTGACAAGATCATTCTTTGTGAGATGAGATATACGATCCATGTTTATGTAGCCCAATCTCATATGCTATTTCTAGCATTCTTCATCTGAAATAGCTAAATACTCCATATGTTGACCGGTTAAATCATTAAGGTTTATACAATAAACACTTCCATCCTTGATAGTAGTTAAAACTAGTTTCTCATTTTGCTTAATAACATAATGAGAATGGAATTTAACCTCATAACCCTCATCATATAGTTGACTGATACTAGCAAGTTATGCTTAAGGCCATCAACAAGCCATATATTATCTATAGTAGTACCAGTCTGCTTACCAATGGTACCTATACATATTATGCATTTTTTTATGTTGTCTGCATAGAGAATACTTCCTACAAGATAATTGTTAAGCTTAAGAAACATGGACACATTCCCCATCAAATGCCTGGAACATCCACTATCCGAGTACCACTTTTATTTCTAAAAATGTTACTTAGCATGATCCTGCAAGACATTGGTTTGTTTTAGGTCTCCAAACTATGTTAGGTCCTTCAGGGTTAGTAGTAGATAATTTTCTTACCCAAATAAACTTAGTACTGATGAGTTCTTTAGTTAGATATTTGTAATCGAGATGATTAGGTTCACCACAAGTAAAGCAAATTTTTCGATCTGGTTTGAAATTCTTTCTAGAAGTTATTGAAACTGGTTTGATATTTTTCTAATTTATGCGGTTTCTAAATTTTTGACCCCTTTTAGCATTATTTCTAGGTAGAATAGGCATATGTGTGTGCTTAACACTTGTAGAACATTCACCTAAATCATCCTTAGCATACCAACATTCTTCAACAACTATTTTTCCTTTGATTTCACAACTCATATTCTCAATTTGTTTCTTCAAAGAATTATTATTTTTAGTAAGCTAATCATTCATTTTTTTTATTTTTTTTCATTCAGCGTCAAGGGTCTCTCTATTTTAGCTATTTGTATTTCAAATTTATCTTTATAAGCTCTATCCAATTCTTCCTGCAAATAATCCACTTCATCTTGCAAAGCTTTATTTTTATCAACAAGCATGTTGACATGAATTTGATAAAGCTTAAGCAATTTTTACACATCCTCATCAATGTCAATTTCACTATAGAATTATAATCAAAACATGAAGAGGTACTTACTTTATTTACCATGAAGTAATTCTCTTCATTGTCAAATTGTTCACCATCGGATTCATCCCATGTAGTTGCCATCACCTTAGCATTGGCTTGTTTTGCATATTTCCTCAATTAGAGGTAATCTAGTTTTCTATGTTTGATTTCTTTACATTCGTAATAACTAAGTAGCTTGGTACTTTAAGTTTCTAGATTGGTTCTTTTTGGTTTTGAATCATTGTTCTAGAATGGTTCTATTGAGATTCATCAATTGCTTTAATCTTTGGGAAATTAGTACAATTTCACCCTCAATCTGGTCCTCATCAAAATCTTCTTAAAGTTTTGAATTGAAAACATGATCGATATTAAAACTAATATTCTTTGTGGCTTTTGTTTCCAAACCTTCATTTTTGTTTAGTAGCTTCATCTCATGGGATGTGAAAGATCCAATCAATTCACCCATGGTCATCTCACTGAGATCACAAGCTTCTTAAATAGTAGTAACTTTTGGTATCCATTCCTTAGGAAGCAATCCAAGAATCTTCCAAACTTGGTAATCCTCATTTATAGTTCTATCGAGTGTAAACATAGGATTTATAATTTTCATGAAATATGCATACATCTAACTTATGGTCTCATCAGGTTCCATCTAGGACATTTCATCCTTTTTAATGAGAAGAGCAATCCTCTCTTGTCAAACCTGATTGTTCCCTTCATAGATCACTTGAAATATTTCCTATATATGGTTTGCTATAGCACATATACTAACTCAGTTGTACTCCTTTTTGTGAGAGCAACAGAATATTTTTACCTTCGCATTCATTGAGATAGGCTTTTTATCATCACTAGTAAATTTACGTTGCTCCTTTAGAATCACTGGTCCATCAACCAATTTCATTGGAACTATTGGCCTTCACTGACCATGTCCCATAAATCAAAATCTAGGGCAATTATGTATTCTTGCACTCAATTTTTTCATGCAGCATAGTTGAAACCATCAAACATGGGAGGTTGGTTGTGTGATTGCTCTTCTATAAGGACATCAAAAGTGTTAATGGCCATAGGATCTTTTACTCTAGTAGTTACACCACAATATAGAGAACCAATATTCCAATACCAATAGAAAGTGATTATAAGACTAAGAGGGGGTAAATAAGGCCTAAGAAATTTTAATGCAGTGGAAATTTATCACTCAAATACTTCTTGACCTTTCAAAAATAGTTTTAAGTCTTTTGCATAAAATAATTTTAGTTAATAACTGAAATTTGTAAATACCAATTAAATAACCAGTTGGACCAATGATAAATAATGCAATAAAAACATAAGCAAATAGATACTAGAAGTTATAGAGATTCGATAAGCCTATTCCTCTACCTAAGCTTTCACGTAGGATTTTGAACCTATCAAATCAATTAATATGTGAGAATGTTTTACTAGTAAACACAATAATTTGACAACATGAAAGTTAAAGATCACAAACACCCCAGCAGGGTGAAAATCAGTTGATCTCAAAGAGCTAAACTAGAATCTCAAATAGGATAAGACAGATTCCATCGCATATGAAACCAGTTTCTTTGTGAATAAGCTTAAAGGCACTTCTGCAAGTTTCACTTGCACAACCTGTATGGATTGATGCACGAGTTGCTATCACTTTATTCGATAAGCTTTAAACTCTCATTTTAGACTAAAACCTAGAACACTACAAAAGATTCCAGACAATATTGCCCTACTTGTTTCTTCACCTAGAAGTCCTTAAAGTAACCAAGCCTTGATTTGTTCTCTTCACAAAGTCCCTCAAGAGTAGGTATGAGTCCCATCTCTCTTCATCACTAGGTCCTTTGAGATACAAACTGTCTTATCCTCATCTCCTAAAGGTCTATCAAAGATAAGTTCCCCTTAACCTTCTTCACCATAAAGTCCCTCGAAAACACAGGTAAAGCATGGAATTGGCAACACCTAAGCACAAAATGTATATAAAAGTATCACACAACTCCTCAAAACACCTAACAAAGATCTTTTCCCAATTTAGTGATTCATACCAAATAATGATGCATATTTTTTATTTGTAAGTTCATGTCTAATGGCTATAAATCCTTAATTAGGTAAGTATCCATTGGAATCAAATAAGGAAAAAAGATATTATGGTAAAAATCTATCAGCACCATGAATTGTAGATTTATCAATAAGTACAGCAAAATTGATTTCTTTCCTAAATCATAAAGATACAAATCAGGATAGAAATTACAAGAGATCTTTTAAATATAGAAAGTATATTCCAACACATGACAAATTCCAATAGATAAATAAGGAAAGAATAATTATAGCATCAAAATTAGATAAATTTATTCAACAAGCTAGAGATGCAATATTCGGGGCCAAGAATGATATACTTTCCTAGTATAAAAGATATCAAAATCAATCTAGATAATTTTTTATGAAAAAGGTAAGTCAAATTCCAATTATTTATGGAAGAATTCCAAACAAGGCTTATGAATTCTTTGCAAATTATTTGAAGATAGTTTAATACATCCGTGCAAAAAACTTCTCTTTCCTTAAATTATTAAAAAGTTATCAAATGGGAAAAAGATAGTAGAAAAAGGAAATAAGTCATTAGTTAATCATTCTATATATTTCACTCAGTTAATCTGGCCGTGATGAGCTCATGTTTAAATTCAAGATCAGCAACATGATATTTCGTCCATAAATAAGAGATATGATATGCTTAATCAAATATAAAGATATGCTATCAAAATCAATATAAAGAAAGATAAATTCTGGACAGCAAAGAATAATTTGCAAACAACAGAAAACAAGTTCTAGCTAATTTTAGGGAATAATTCACATCAATCATGCAACAAATATTATCATAATCAAAACTAATAAACTCATGCAAAATCATCAAAAGGTTAACATTCTCTCCATTACTTAATCTAAAACAAAAAGATGAGCTCACTTGAGGGAAAGATGTGGCCAAGCTTTCAAAGAGATAAAAAAGTCTGACTACTCTCTAGTTTAGATGTCACCCCAAAAGAAAAAGCCACTCAAACTATATATTTATTTTAGTTGCCCAAGATACTATGAGACATTCCTTGCCCAGGGCAACAAGCAAAATCATAAGTAAGTTGTGTATTACTCGAGCAGATACCTAACTAAAATGGAGAAATGATATCATCCTATCGAGAAACTTATCTTAACACTATATTTTGTGTACATCAAGTTGAAGGATTATATGTTGTCTACTAAGATGGTGATATGAAGCATAAATGTGATTAAATACATGCTCTCAATGCTAAACTTTAGTGGTAGAATCAACCACTAGACATTTACCTAACAAAATACTAATTATAGTATATATCCCTTAAAAGTAGTGAAAGGCCAAGCTTCAGCTGATTTTCTTAAAGATCATCTAAGCATAAAGGTAAAAGAGAGTATTCAGTGGAAAATCAAGATGCTCTCTATCTTTCTTAAACCCTAGAGAAAGTATGGTGATGACATCCCATTAGGCATTAAGATAGGTATGTCAGTTTAATTCTATTATTGGTGCACCCATAACCAATCTAAATATGAAGTGTGGATTGTCATATTAGAACTTTTACATAAACTTGAGGCTTGAGTCAGATATAATGTTGGAGACTCCTAACTTATGATCAAAGAAGTACAAGGATCTTATCAAAGAAGATTCCTAACTTGGATAGATATATTGCCATGATATTTTTACTACCATTGGATTTTGATGAAGCATTATCTAGTTTTACGTCAATGAATGAGAACCAGGAGGCAAACAAGCTAGCTCAAGTAGCTATTAGAATAACCCTTGCTCAAGGAATTAGAGGAATAAGGTAAGTAATAACTCGAAGGGATCACTCATTACACTTAAGTAGGGTTAATATTTTCTCGACAAAAGCCCTTTATATGAAGCAAGAGACTGGCAAACCTTAATACTAGACTTCTTGAAAGATCTATTTATACCCAAGTCTCACCAGCTTTGTTTAGGACAATGAACTACATGGTCTCTGAGAGAATTCATTGTATATAAAAAAAAACACAAGTACTATTGCAATGTGTAGGACAACAAGATGTTGTGGACTCATGATAGAAGTCTACAAAGAAGTTTGTAGTGCCTATCGAAGTGGTCAAAAACATATTTTAGCTGATAAGAAAATAAGCATACTATTGGCTAAAAATGAAAAAGACTACTACAAGTTGTCTAAAGGATGTAAAAAAATGCTAATTGTATGGCATAGAAGAATGCCCATAAAAGAGATTAGTATGATTGTCAACAATGGCCATTTTGATGTTAGACTATTAACTAAATTGAAGCCATTTGCCCACTACCATCAAAGCAACACACCCATATTATTACTATCACTTATTATTTTACGAAATTATAGAAGCCATACCTCTAAAGCAAAACAACCAAGCTAAAGCACTTAACTTATGAAAGAATATTTGATTTATAAGTTTGGGGATATCTCAAACCATAGTAATGTATTGAGGTATGATATTTATGAGAAGAAAGGTTCAAAGTTTTGCAAAGAAATATGGCTTTGAGCTTGTGCATTTAGCCCCTTATTAAGCTTAATAAAATTGACAATGTGACTCAATGAATAAAACCTTTAAGGCAATCATCTTGAAAATGATTGAGGGTAACCCCCATGTTTGAAACCTTTTGCTTTTGGAGGCCTATTGTGTATATTAAACTAGCAAGCAAACTAATACTAGCATGATTCCTTTCAAACTCACTTATGGGAAGATAGGCTTCTTTCTATAGATAGCAATTTGAGACCACTAAGAGTCGCAAAGCCAGTTACTTCAGCTCCAACTAACCATGCCCAACAATGATCCAAAAGTTAGATAGGATTAACTAGGCCAAAGCTTTGGCCTCTAAATGTAGAAACACATAAGCAAAAAAAGGCCAAGTATGACAATAGAAAAAGTTAGATTGAAATATTTTCACGAAGACCATTTGGTGAGCAAAATCATTTGTCCACTCGAGAAAATAGATCTTTTATGTAGAAAATGGAATCTCAATTGCAGAGGGTCATTCTTTGTATATATGGCCAAAATGAAATAAAAGACCCTATCCATGGAAAATATTTGAAGCAATTCCCAACTTTTTGGGAACCTCTTCTCACTCCAAGTGAATATGTGTCTCAAAACATTAGGTGCCTATGCCATCAACAATTGAAATGCTGGCTAGGTGCTTGGGATTGAGGGTATTATCAATGAGGTAAGAGGTACCCCTACCTCGCTACTCCTCTAGCAACACTTAGCCACATTCTATCAATTGTTCTTATGTTAAAATGATGGGCCCTTCACCAAAAGGCCAACTGGACAAAGATTGCCCCAACATAGGGTGAAGAGATACAAATGGATCCTAAATACATTTTTGTAGCTTTATATTATTTTGTATTTCCTCTATAGGACCAAAAATACAGCTGGTAGAGAGCTATAGGTTCCCACAAATGGTACTAAATAATGATGGTAAAATGACCTAAACTAAACTTAATAAAGAAAAACTTTTTTCCCAAGCTATTCAGAAGCCTTGAGCTAAACTTGAAAATATAATATCGTTAAGGGTGCTAGAAATATTCCCACAAAAAATCCTCGGATGCTCAAATTAGCAATATGGGCATAAAAGAGATTATTGAGTGCATATGAACAAATACTTCAAATTTAAACCACTTCTTGGTACCACTTGCCATTCTAAAACTTATAGCACGTGTCACAAACAAATATATCAAGTTTAGACCTCATTAAAGCACATAAATGCATTAATCTCACAAAAATGTAGTTCCTTAATCAAAGTTTTCTTCATGGATAACCCAAAATGGGCTTCTGGACAAAGATGTTCTATCCAAAAGTATTGACTCGTTGCTATCAATTTTGAATGAATTTTCAAAGGGGTAATTAGCACTTTGCATCCTGGAAACACACTTAATAAGTACTTTGCATCCTCAAAATATAAAAATGGCAAAATGCACCCTAAAAATATATTCCTTGTGCCAGGTTGCACCCCAAAGTGATTTCCTTCCAAAATAACTCAATTTAAACAAAGGCAAAAATGTCCAAACACCTTATATACAACTTTCTTACTATCATTTAATAAGGCAATTTTAGAATTTTATGTAGAGAGTCAAAACTTTTGTATAAGTCCAAAAAAATAAAAAGAAAATGAATATGACAAACAATGGAACGACCAAAGTCGTGCCATCAATTAGTCTATCCAAAAAAAAATGGAAACAAATCGTGCCATCATTTAATCACTTTAATTTTCTTTTTTTTTTAAACTCAATTTCAAGTTTTTTTTCAAGTCAAAATTAGTACTTTAAAATGGCAAAGAGCACTATTTCTTACCAAAAATGATTTCAATAAAAGAATTGTAAGAAAAAAAAATTCTTACCATAATTAGAAGGCTGAAAATTATTCCTCAATTTCCACAATATGGCTTTGATGGTAATCGAAATTTAAGGTTAATTTTATGATATTTTGAGTTTTGAGATGGTGCTTGAATGATTATTAAAAAAACCCTATGTGAATTTTGCGATTAACAACTCTCTTTATTCTGTTTTTTCACAAGTCAGTTTTTCAGAAGAAAAGTAAAGCAAATTTCGAAAGTTTATGTGAGACATTAACCCTAGAAAGTGTTTGGATATTTTGCCCTCGCTTACATTGAGTTATTTTGATAAAAAATCATTCAAGAATACAATTTGCCAAGAGAAATATATTTTCAATGTGCATTATGCCATTTTTGTGTTTTGAGGGTGCAAAGTGCCAATCACCCATTTTCAAAATGGGTCAAAAATTTGTACGTATGTTTTAAAATGTGAATATTGGTTTGAAATTTATATATTATTTATTTAATTCTGTGATTTTGAAATGTGAAAGTACTAACTATTACGAAGTCCATATTCAAAGGTCTATTTTATCCGCGGCTAACTTCTTATTTTGACATACCATTTTAAGAAACAGAAGTAATATTTTTTTCATAGCCCAGAAGTTCAAAAATGTTCACCCCCGAGGCACAAAATTTATGTGGCAAGATTGGAAACTCCACAAATTCCAGAATAGATGCATGCGGGGGATGTGGCCCTCGTTTCCTGCTGCATCTGAAATCTCTCAAGTCTAATGAAGCTGGTGTGAGTGGGTCCCTTTTTTGCAACCATTCATTTATGTACCCTCGTGGCCTGTCCTGCATTAAAAATGTTGTTCTTTATGTTCCGAAATTGAATAAATTGCCCCAATCATCCTCCAAATTGAGTCCCATTAAAGCGGCCTGTGTAAATTTTATTGCCACAATAACACTGTAGTGGTAATATAGTTGGTTTGCTTCACCACTATCGGTATGATTCATTATTTTTCATTATTTTGCTACAGAAATGTATAAGTTAAAAATATTTATGGTGGACGGTTTTTGGTTTGTTTGAAATTTTGGTTAGGGGGTTTGAAAAAACTTGTGATGTGGACGGCAGCTACATCACAATTCAAATATTTCAAGTGTCCATATTTTATACATTTTTTTATTTTTTTAATTTGCACATACGTATATGCGTCTGGGGTTATTCAACTTTGAACTACAAATTTCACGTATAAAATAAGATAGCAATATCACTAAATCAATTTATTAGTAATGTTTATATTTATAAAATTACTTTAATTCGAGGAGATCCATTGATCTTCTTATCTTTTTTTCACAAAAAGACAATTTTTTCCAGTAGAAAATGACAATTTTGTACTACGTTTTAGTCAAAACCTTTACTTAATAAAATCAATCGATTGCCTGACAAATTAATTGTTATTACCGTTTAATTTTTTACTATTTCTATATAAAAATTAATTTTATAAAAACAATTAATTTTACAACTTTCATCAACTAATGGAATAATGAAGAAGGACTGATTTCTATGCAGATCTCGTGACGAAAATGACACGTTCCTTGGATTTTTAGGGAAAAGTGGGACCAGCTTCACATCTCGTACTAATTCGTCCTCCTTTTTCGGACTTCCTCACTGTCTTTCCCTTTGTTGTTTCCTTCCCTGCCAAGCCCACTGTTAGCACAAATTTTTCTTGTCTGGAATAATAAAGATTACAAAAACTAAAAAAAAATTATTCAAATAAAATAAAATACAAACTTATTAATTATGAATTTAATTTTTAATCTAATCATCTGATTTTTTCTCTCTAAATATAATTTTGAAATTTGATGAGCACTGCGATAAATACCTTAAACACCATAGATTTCCTTGAATATAATTTGAAATAACGTCAATTTGAAGGTTGTGTACCTTAATTTCAAATCAAATACTAAAATATGATGAGCTCTATGAAAAATACCTTGAATGTTGTGGATCTCATTAAATTTGATTGAGAGAATTACTGGACTCCTTGAAAGCTCCTCTCACTTGCAAGAATTTGTTCTATGTATATATATAATAAGCTTTGATCATTCCCTTTTATATAGATGCTTGATAAGAGACTTTCAAATTGACTTGAATTTCTTTGAGGGGTTATCTTTTTAATAAGATGATATCTAATATGGGGTAGCCCAACAAGCCCAACCCAACAAGTTATCGACCTCAGAGAGGACCCCCAGGCCTATGTAACATGCAAAACCTAACGTCGCTTCTGAACCTAGATGAGCCGGATCACTCGACCACAACTACCTGGTTGAATGAATTGTTCTTGACTGCACTCAAAGAGACCCATCAAGCCACTTGGTTTGTTTAATCATCTCTCTAGTCGACAGTCTTGTCTATTCGATAACTGTCGACTAGAGTGCTCGCTCTAGCACTGACCCATATCTTTGCTGCATTTAATGCTCTGACAAGCAGCATGCCTCCGCATTAATTGCGTGCGCCACCCAATACAATCTCTGCTACCAACTCTAATAGGAAGGTGCACCCCTAGAGTACTATTCATCTTGAAAAACAAGAGATGATGCCATCTGAAATAATACTAGAATGAGATATGACCAATAACCCTCAAGCAAGGATAAGAGCCCTCTACACTTAATAGTGGTATCTTAGATATATCATCTATCAGGAGAAGGCTATAAATACCTCATTGCCAACTATATTCCAAGTAATGCCATACGCATTACACGCTCCTACTCTTTTATTCGATTACCTTATTTCAACCAGAACTAACTTGAGTGTCGGAGTGCCTTCGCTAGGGGCACCTCAACTAGTTTAACATTTGATATTTGCTGTAGATGTTAGACCTCAAAAAATATTATTGTTGGATCATTGACCTCTCTTGTCGAATTAGCCCAAACACAACCCTATTGACTAAATACGACTTTCAATCTCATCATTTTAGCGCCATCTATGGGAAATTGAGATTGCAATTGAGAAAATGGTAAACACAAGAAGAGCCGCATCTGAGAGAGAGGATAATAAGAGGTCTACATCTCTACCTCCCCGCTACCCCAACAAGGTTCATATGCTCCAAGCCCTAGCACCCCTTAGGAGAAAGTTGTAACGCTGACCATACCTCAGCTAATGCAATTAATAAGTGAAAAGATCTCTACCCAAATCTCTGCTTAACTTTTTGTTGTATTAAACAAGCACACCACTATGCCAACCCCGCTGGCAACACAACACTGCAACTGCCTCCACTAGAGAAGAGGTCCCCGCAAGACAGTCGTGGTCTTCAGGATTTTAGAAGGCCACTAGCCAAACAAGATGCTAGTCCTAGATGCCCCTAGGAGAGAAGGGGCGTTCGAAGCTCAAAGAGAAAATTGCTGACTCCTTAGACCACCATGTTTGACCTAATCAAGCCCAGCAATGTGATCAAATGTTAACGTTGATGAATCTGTAGACCACATGGCCTAACCTATTTGAGCCCCACAGTATGATAGGGCCGAGTGCACAAGACCATACTTTGATCAGAACACAACCCAAGCTGATCGGGAGAAGTGGGAAAAAGTTTCCTATCAAGTGCAACAACTAAACAGACACCTCGTGAGATCTCAAAGAGAAACACTAAAAGGATGCCCAACCTAAAGGGCCCCTAGAGGTCTCATCGAGAGAGAGGCTCCCCTTTCATCCAGGAGATTGTCAATAAGCACATTATTATCGACACCAAGATCCTAATTAGACTACCAAGATATAATAGCTCAACAAACCTTAATGAGAATTTAATGCAGTTCGAGCATATGATGCAACTGCACAGGCACAAAGAGTACATACACACCAAAATGCTGGAGACCACATTTCAGGGCATAGCGCTCAATTAGTTTGTTAAGCTAGAGCCCTCATAATATACTCATATCACCAGCTTGTGATAAATTTTTACACCAATTCACAAGTTGGAGAAAGGCAAAACTCCCCCACACTCATCTCCACACTATCAAGTAGAACGAGAGGATGTCCCTTTGTGACTTTTTTACGAGGTTCAACATGAAGGTCCTGAAGATAGATAATCCCAAGATCGAGTTCTTGATTAATATGCTGTTCTTGAGACTCAAACATAAAGAATGCACAATATATTGGTGTGAGAGCGCCAGAGGTCGATACTCAACCTAACAGAGAGATATATGACCTAAGAGGAGGTGAACAAGCTAAAGTTCATAACTCTGAGGTTGATAAAAAGAAAACGAAAAAAGACAACTAGAAACACAGAGAGAGAAGTCGATCTCTAATAAAATGCTTCTACAACTACACCCCACTAAATATTCTGAGGAAAGAGGTCATGTTTGCCATTCAAAGTGACAATCTCCTCAAGAAACTGAGAAAGTTGATGGAGACTGAAATGATGAAAAAATCAAAGAAGTACTATCATTTTCATAAACAAAAGGGGCATAACACAGACGAATACTTCAATTTCTAAGATAAAATTGAGACAATCATTAGACAGAGCCATCTCAAAAAGTATGTGGCCAAGGAGATGCAAGCTAAAGAGGGTAAACTGACTAAACTCCCTATAGAGAAAGGTCGATCAACCCGAGGAGGGAGGACAAAAAAAAGAAACCCACTCATAAAGATTGCCCACCCATTCAAGGAGTAATTGATATGATCGCAGGAGGTCCTATTGGGGAAAACTCAAAATAATCAAGGAGGCAAACTTAGAAGAGGCTGGAGTCAACCAAAACCTTGCCCGTCGTAATAATATTTCATTTATTCACGAGCGTAAAGCCCATTTCTTTCACTAATAGCAACTTCACCCACCTTAAAGGAAAGAATTTCAACCATAAAACTGATTATCCTATGGTAGTCTATGTTAAGATAGCCAACTTTGAAGTGGGAAGGTTCTGGTCGATACTGGCAACTCAACCAACATCATCTTCCTTTCCACTATGAAAAGAATAAACTTGGGGTAGGTGAAGTTCGAACCTATGCATATTTTTCTAGTTAGGTTTGAAGGGTCAGAAATTATTCTGAAAGGGTCCATCAATCTCTTAACGTTATTTAGGGAGGTGCCCCAAAGAAGGACCTTGATGGTGAACTATTTGGTGGTCAACACCCCATTCGCTTATAATATCATAATTGGTTGACCAATCCTCAATGATTTTTATGTTATTATCTCGACCTACCATATGAAAATCAAGTTCCTAACCCCAGCTAGCACAGGTGAATTGCTATATAACATCAAGAAAGCTTGGTGATGTTACAACATCTCGATCGAGTCAAGCAAGCAGAAGACTCGATTGCAATTGAAAGCTTTGGGGGATGCCTTTATAGAGGAACCCAAGAAGACCCAAGCTAATAAGAAAAGAAAGCTAAAGGATACTCGAGTGGAGCCCATTAGGGAATTTAAAACTATTGAGCTAGAACAAAGAAATCCCGACAAGACAACTCAAATTGGGATAAATATGGACCCTTACTAGGAATACCTTATGGTTGATTTTCTGAGGAGAAATATTGAAATCTTTGCCTGGAAAGCATCTGACATCCAGGGAATCAACCCTAGTGTGATCATGCACAATTTCAATGTCAACCCCTCATACAAACTAATCAAGTAAAAGACAAAGACATTTAACACCAAGAGGACCCAGATCAACAAAGAGGGAGTCAGGAAACTCTTAGATACAGGTTACAATGTAGAAATTTAATATCCTTCTTAGCTTTGTAATGTTGTACTCATCCTAAAGAATAAGGGATAATGGCGTATGTGTAACGATTTCATAGATTTAAGTAAAGTTTGCCCTAAGGATCCTTACCCTTTACCTTGAACAGATTTATTGATAGACTCCACTGCTAGTTGCAAGTTATTAAGTATGATAGATGCATTGCAAGGCTATCATCAAATATTCATGGCCCCCAAGGATAGGATAAAACTTCTTTTGTGGTTCCCAATGGAGTTTATTGACTTTTGGTCATACCTTTCGGACTGAAAAATATTGGAGCAACTTACCAAAGGTTGGTCAACGTTATGTTCAAGAATGAAATAAGCAAGTCGATAGAGGTGTATGTTAATGACATAAATGTAAAGACAAAAAAGGCCTAGAACCATTTGCTCGACCCCAATCACACTCTTACAATTTTGAGAGCATTTAGTCTAAATTTGAATCAAAATAAATATATGTTCGGGGTTCGATGAGGTAAATTTTTGAGTTATATGGTTAGTCAATAGGGTATTGAGGCCAATCTGCAAAAGATTCAGGCTGTTTTAGACATTGTCCCACCTTGAACAGTCAAAGATATACAGTAACTGGTCAAAAGGATCATTACCCTAGGCAAATTCATCATAAGATTAGCAAACAAGAGCTTATCTTTCTTCAAAATTCTCAAGAATGCCAAGCGTTTGGGTTTCCAATGGAATGAACAATGTAATCAGGCGCTGGTTGAGTTAAGGCAGTATTTGTCCTCACCCCTTATACTTGAAAAACTTGAATTTGGTGAAGTACTTCAGATATATTTGATAGTTTTTAAAGCATTGATTAGCTCGGTCCTGGTCTCGACTAGAGATGAAAGCCATCAACCAATCTACTATTGTAGTAAGTCACACCATGGGCTGGAGCATAACTACTTCGAGATTGAGAAATTTGCCTTAGCCTTAGTCACTGCAGCTCAAAAGTTGCGTCCATATTTCTAGTCTCACGCCATGGTAGTGTTGACCAACCAGCCTTATAGCAAGTGTTATCAAAGCTAAACACATGTGGGAGGTTAATTAAATGGGCCATCAAATTAAGAGAATTTAACATCACCTTCCAACCTAGAATAGCCATCAAGCACAAGTTTTGGTGGACTTCATCGCCGAACGAGTTAACCTGCCTAAGGAAAATTATGAAGCCCTATTTGTTTGAACTTTGCACATCGATAGATCATCAACCACATTTGGAGGTAGAGTAGGATTGGCTTTTCATTCCCCAACAATGGAAGAGTATGATTTTGCAATAAAACTCGACTATGCAGTTACTAATAATAAGGCAGAATAAAAGGCTCTTCTCGCTGGAATAAGGATGACACTTAACTGAGGCATCAAGCACCTGGCTATAATCACAGACTCCCAGTTGGTAGTAGAACAAATTAAAGGGAATTTTGAGGCAAAGGATTCAACGATTTGCTGGTACCTAGCAGAGGTTAGAAAATTACAGCAATCATTCAAAAAGTTCACCCTCAGTCAGGTACCTTAATCTGAGAATGAACGTGCGGATACCCTATCTAAATTTGCTAGCTCGACTAGACGCACAAGAGATAGGATAATAGCATTTTTGGTTGCCAATAGGCCATCGATCAGCCCACTCAAGGGGAACTTAGTAGGGAGCATTGAGGAGATAGTTCCTTCATAGCATAATCCAATAAAACTCTACTTGAGTTATGGCACAGTCCTCGAGGAAAATAATAAGGCTTGACACCTTCAAGGACAAGCTATCCTGCTTGCCCTAGATGAGCACAGCCAATTATATAAGAGATCGATCTCTGGACTACCCCCGAGGTGCTTGGATCCCAACCAAGCTCATGAAGTATTGCAAGATATCAATGCAAGCATGTGTGGGAACTATTCCAAGAGAAGATCCCTTGCACATAAAATAATAAGGTACAAATACTTTTAGCCAACTTTATCAAAAGACTCTATAGATTTTGCTTGAAAATATGCATCATGCCAAGTTCATTCAAACTTACCATATCAACTTGTTGCGCCTATGGTCAATGTTCAAATTTTTTGGCTATTTGATCAGTAGGGAATCGACATTTTGGGCTCTCTGCCAAAGTCGACAGGTCAGCAAAAGTTCACAATCATGGCGGTCGACTATTTTACCAAGTAAGTTGAGACCGAAGCTATTCCAAAGATAACCGACTCAGCCATTAAAAGTTTCATTTGGAAAAACATCATATGTTATTTTAGCCTACCCAAGATACTCATTTCAGACAATGGGACTCAATTTCAGAGTAGAAGTATTAAAAGCTAGTGTGAATCCTTGGGAATTACCAAACACTTTACTTCAGTGGGTAATCTACAATCGAATGGCCAGATAGAAGTCACAAATAGAATGATTCTTGACCATTTGAAAGCTAGGATACAAGATACCAGGTCTAGTTGAGCAGATGATCGCCCAAGAGTATTATAGGCATACATGACAACACCCTATATAGCCACAGGTCACTGCCTGTACAGTTTGGTCTATAAGTCAGAAGCAATCATCCCCTTAAAATTAATACAACATATAGCTCGAGTCATTCACTTCTATTCACTTAAAAACACATTAGAAAGAAAGCTTGACCTTGAGACTATCGATGAGCGAAGGTAGGAAACTTATAATACTATACAGCGCTACAGGTCGAAGATGGCAGAAAGCTACAATAAATAGGTCAAGTTGTGCCATTTTAAGGTCAGATATCTCATTCTCAAAAGGGTAGAAATGTTTAAGAATATTGGTAAACTCAACCCAAAATGGGAGGGATCCTATACCATTGTAAAGGTATCAAAGCATAACGCTTACTAATTTGCTATTTTGGAGGGGGATGAGCTCCCTCGCCCATAGAATGCTATTAACCTGAAAAAATTCTATATATGAAATCACATTGTAATCATCCTCATATTATTTGATATGAACAAAGTTCCAGCAATACTGCTACCAGTTGTTTGCATTGTCATAGTCGTATCTACCTTACACCATTCTAAGTTCCAAGTTGATCCCGTAGTTGATGAATAAGCAACTTCATGCTGCCACTCAAGTTCTAAGTTGACCCTGTAGTCAACGAATAAGCAGCTTCACACTACCATCCAAAAGTTCCTAGTCGACCCTATAGTCTACGAATAAGCAGCTTTATGCTGCAATCTAAAAGTTTAAGTTAACCCCGTAGTCGATGAATAAGTAGCTTCATGTTGCCACCCAAGTTCCAAATCAACACCATAGTTAACAAATAAGCAACTTCACGTTACTAACTAAAAGTTTCAAGTTGACCCTAGTGTCAACAAATAAGTAGCTTTACGCTATCGCTCAAGATTTGAGTTGATCTCATAGTTAACGAATAAGCAGCTTCACGCTACCACAAAGTCTCGCGTCAACCCTATAATCTATAAAGAAGCAACTTCACGCTACCAGACTAGAGTTCTAAATCAGCCACTCCATCAACTCAAAATAGCTATAAGCTACAAACTCAAGGCTTTTTAGCCCAAACTACATAATCAACCCAGTAGTCGATCAACAATTCGACCATAAAATAATAAACATCAACTATTAAGTTGAGCAAAGTTGAGAAAATAAATTTTCAAGTATACTTCAGCAAGATTATACGTATTTCTCAACACTAATCAAAAATTAATGACAAAGTTGTTGAATTTTATAGATAACTAACATGGTTGTCAACTTTTCACTCATACAGTAGCAACTGTAAAGTTGCATTCGAAAAGACACATGTGAAATTCATTTCATTCGACAAAAATGATATGAAAAAAGATCTTTCATTGATGGTAATGTTCATTACAATAGAATAGCTTTTACAAAAAAAAATAAACAAACAAAAAACAACAACAAATAGTAGCAAAGAGTTCAGAGGTTAAGTCTACTTGGACTCGACCTGGTCACCATCCTACCAATCTTAATTAGGCTCTAACATTGTAGACACGAGTGGTTGAATAGCTTGAGTTGGTCATGAAGGCCCTACGATGTCTCTCATGAAATTAGTTGAGCGCAACACATACTGCGCGACATCAACCTGCTCATCCCTCAGCTAAAAGGCAAGCTCCTCAACAAACGTAAATTTGCTTGCCAACTCAGTGAGCCTGGCCCTGACCTCAGTCTATTTCTATTAGGCTTCAGTCATTGGCTCAATGGGGGCATTTGTCATGGTGTTTTTCTCCCTGGCCCCTATGACCACACCCTCCTCAGACTCTGGATAAGGCTACAGCTTCTTATCTAGGGCATAGCTTATTCTGCTTTTCTCCTCGGACCAAAAAGCATAGCCCAGATACTTTAGCTACTTTATGGCCTTGTGGAATGCCTCATGAGCATCGTTGATGGACATAACTAAGCATGAATTGCTCCACCACCTCTTGCAGTATTGTAGGGAGCTATCGAGAAAAGGCCGCCTAAGCCTCATCGAGCGCTTCAGTGTGATTGGCCAATTAACTAGAGAAATAGCTCACCTATATGTCCAAGTAAGCCTTCTTCAACATAGAGTCCATTCGACTCCTTTCCTCAACCACCTGTACTAACTACTAATCTTTGGCATTCAACTACTCCCAGAGGTTAGCCACCTTCTTTATCAGCTACTCGACCCAAAGCTGGGAAGACCCAAGCTGAACCTTGAGGGTCTCTACATCCTCTCCCTCTCCAGCTTTATGCGATCCACCAGAGCCAACTCCAACTAGTGGTAAAGGTTATACCCCAGCTGGCTCACACTTACCATATTACTATAGTAGGCTATAGCCCTAAAGGCACCAACCTAACTCAGCTGCATAAGTCTCCACTGGTCTATGGAGAAAAGCCTGATCACCATCTACTTGAGAGCATCACTGCTCATCATCCCCGACTGTATGATAGAGGTCGAATCAGTTATCTCCATGATAGGGTCAGGTCCAAAATAGGGCAATTCTAGCTACGAAAGGTGAAATAGCACCCCATCGTTATGCTTGCCAAATAAGTCGTAGCCCATCACTGTCTTTTGCTTACCTTTGTTGCCCACTGTCTTCTGAGGTGCCAAACCTTCATATTTAATCATTTATCTTTTATCCCAACCCAGAGGGCTATTTTGAACACCCTTCTCTGGTTGAGTAGGTTGGGACTAGGGCACCTGTTCGATTTAAGGTACTATAGGGATGGTGGTCGAGCAGATTATGGAGAAAGGCTTCGCTACTGGGACCTCTCATTAAGCTACCACTCAACGGTGCTCTTTATTCTTTTATGCTCTTGCTACAGCTTCTGCTCGACTGCAGTCCATTACCTCTTCTCGATTTGCCAACAAAGTACAAAAAAAACCATCAGAATTAAGCAAAAAGAAAAAAATTTACAATTATCACAATCAACAAAAATCACTACCTAGTCGGTCGCCCATCGACAAGTTGAGCACGACTGGCGATAGGCCAACTAGCACCAAACATCTTTCCTCAGTTAGGACCAAGGCCTCCATCTGCCCAAAATTGACCAAATCCCGAACAAAAGTGTTAGGCCAACTAGGCATTAAGTTCCCTGGTATTTCAACATGCCCCCTCCACTACCCCTATGGAATATTAAACTCTCTAGGCCCTCGAACATAAAGAAAGAGTTTTTTTCCACTCCTAGCCATGTGATAAGGAAACGGCTACCAAGAACTTTCGACATGGGCTCATCGTTAGTTAATAGAAGTTGGACTCTTCACTACTACCCAACTTTTGAGACATGTCTAAATGGAACATATTTGAAAAATTGGTGAAAGTGGCTGGCTGGTTGAATAGATGCATCAGTACAGCAAAACTATGGATGGTGGCAAAAGTATTAGGGAAGAGTTAGGTTATACAGATCTCGAAGCTCACTAGAAGGTCGACTATGGCTAACGCTAAGGGAAACCTAAGGCCGCACTTGAATCCCTCCTCAAATACTATTATGTATCCCCTTGGAGGTTGATGCATCCTACCCTGACGCCCGACACTAAAAGTTTATACTCACTAGAAATGTGGTACATCTCTCTAATTCAAACTACGTCAGTTGAGGATATTTTAAGGACTATTTCACTATAGTAGTTTGGTGTAAATAATCATCCGTGGGATGTAGGCTCCTCACTTAGGCTAGCCTCACCCCCAAAGGTAGCCCTTTTAGTGCTTGAGTTATTTGAGGTTGAGTTATCACTCGAAGAACTATCAGAGCTATTCTCATGTGTGCTCTCAGATGCACTTTCAACCCCAGTTTCCCCCTAGAACTATATGCTCTAATACCTAGTATCTTCACTGTCTGATGCAATTGGCATCTTTGCAAAAAAAAAAATGAAAGAAAGCACAAGCTTGCAGAAGAACTTACAGCGGATAGCTTGAAAACTCTAAGTGTAAAAACGATTTAGAGAACTTCAAAAGCAAGAACTTGACCAAAATGGATTCAACAAAAGTGAAAAATGGATGTCTCTACACCGCCTATGTATAAGCATTTGGATGCAAGAACCCAAGCGGCAATAATAATTGTATTGTTACCTCTTGACGCCTCGTATTCCGTGATCTAATTAATGCATTAAATGCACAAAAATTATCAAAAAACACTAGTTAAGAATTCAAAAACCCTAGTTGATTATTCAAAAACTATGGTTGAGAGTTCAGAACCCTGGTCGAGTGTGCATAACCATTGTAAAATCATTGTAATCGCTGCTCAGTTATCTACTCCCTACTTCTTCTTGTCGATAAGCTCGATCAAGTCCGAGAGTAGGGGAGACTCATGATATGTGGTAGCCCAATAGGCCTAGCCCAATAAACTATCAACCTCAGAGAGGGCCCCCAAGCCCACTTAACATTCACAGTCTAACGTCACTTCTAGACCCAACTGGGTCGAATCACCGACCACAACTGCCTGATCGAATGGATTATTCTCGACCGCACTCAATGAGAGCCTTCAAGCCACCTGATCCATTCAACCATCTATCTGATCGATCGCCTTATCTATTTGACAACTGTCAACCAGAGTGCTCGCTCTGATACTGACCCATATTCTTGCTGCATTTAATGCTCTGACAAGCCTCATGCCTCCGCATTAATGGCACGTGCCACCCGATACAGTCGCTACCACCAACCCTGCCACCAAGGAGCACCCTTAGAATACTATTCATCCTAGAAAGTAGGAGATGATGCCAAATGGAATAGTATTAGGATGGGATATGACTAATAACCCCCAAGTAAGGACAAAAGCCCTCTACACTTGATAAGGGCATCTTAGACATATTATCTACTAGGAGAAGGCTATAAGCACCTCACTACCAGCCATACTCCAAGTAATGCCATATACACTACATGTTCATACTCTTCTATTTGACTACCTTATTTCAATCAAAACTAACTTGAATGTCAGAGTGGCTTTGCCAGGAGCACCTCGGCTAGTTTGATATTTGCTGTTTGTTGTAGATCTCAAACCTTGAAGAATATTGCTATTGAATCTTTTGACCTCCCTAGTCGAATTAGCCCAAACATAACCCTATTCACTAAATACAATTTTTAACATCATCAATATTAAATATCAAGAGACAATATCAAATATCTTTGATTTGATTGGTCATGGACACTTCATATTTGATATTTGTCTATATTTGATTTGAGCATAAAATAAATACTAGAATATTAATTAAAATTAACTATTTATATTTTGAAATTAAATTTAATAAATTCTAAGATACATAGAAATTTTTGAATTAATAGCTAACATATTATTTTACACATGTCACTTTCCAACTAAGCAAAATTAAAATGTCTACAAATGCCCCCACTTCAAGGCTTGGCAAAAGATGTGTCAATCATCCACAAAAAAAGCAAGACGTTAAGTATTTGAGAATTTTTCCTTTTTATCTATATTTTTTCAAATATGTTTGTGACAAGAAATCTTCCAAGCATTTTTTTAAGCGATGAAGCCCTTCTACAAACATGTTGCACATTGCCGTCAAGAACTATATCTCTTTATGGAATCTTCATGGACTTTGTGATTTGTCAATATTTGAAGATTTTTATGATGAAGTCCTCCTATCTGCCTATGAACCCAATAAATAGATCAAGTCATAATGCAGTTCAAAGTAAACATCTTTTTGAAAAGGGGGCTGCACACAGTTTATACTCATGCAAGCTAAAAGTAACATGCAATTTAGGCTCTTACGTCAAATTGTTTAACTTGGATAAACATTTTATACCCTGGTCAAGGAGTTCACTTGAATTTGATTAATAATTTATACTCATGTCAAATAGTTTACTTGAGTTTAACTTTATAGATAGTTTACACTCTTATCAAGTAGTACATGGGGAGCCTTTAACTAAAAAATTCTAGATAGTTTATGCCCGTACCTAAGAGCATTATTGAAAGTTTAAGCTCTAGATAGTTTTAAATATCTAGAACTTTAAATATCAAGGAGCACATAGGTGGACTTTAAATATTTAAAAAGTTTATGTTCATATCTAAAAGCCTTATTGACAGTTTAAACTCTTGTCAATGAGCACATGGGAAGACTTTGAAAATTTAGATAGTTTATGCTCGTATCTAAAATTCTTATTAATAGTTTAAGCTCTTATCAAGGAGCCCATAGAATTTGGAGATTTGAAATTTAAACCTCAAGACTTGGAGACTTGATTCTTTGATTTAGAGACATAAAATTTTGAGTTTTAGACTTGAAGGCCTAGAGACTTGAGCCTTGACTTGAGGATTTGGAGACTTGAGTCGTAGATTTAGAGACTTGGAGACTTGAGTTTTAGATTTGAAGACTTGAAGACTTAAGTTTTAAATTTGGAGACGTGAAGACTTAACTTCGAGATTTGAAGACTCCACAACTTAGGTCTTGAATTTGGAAACTTGGAGACTTGATTTTTGGATTTGAAAACTTGAAGACCTGAGAATTTTAGGTAGTTTATGATTTTATATAGGAGCATAATTAATAGTTTAGGCTTTTACCAAGGAGCATTTATGATTTGAAGATGAAAATTAATCTCCTCCAACATTATCATCAGCAGCAGCACTTAAGTTTTCTTGTTCATGAAATTCATGCTCATTTCAATATTATGTGCACGAGTTGCCAATTCTTTATCATCGGCACTTAAGTCTTCTTATTCATCAAAATTCATGCTCATTTCAATATTATGTGCATGAATTGCCAAATCTTCATAAGTTTTTGGTTTAATTCCTTGAAATATGTAGCAAAAACTCTAATGCATTCCTTAGATACATATCTCAATTGTTGAAGCCTCCAACAATTGATCTTTGCACTTGAGATTCAAATTTCTCCAATGATTGATGTTGACAATGATATGTTCTTCTTTCCACTGACAAGAGTTCGTGAGTTCAGTCATATTAATTATCCTTCAGTGCTGTAGAAATGATTGAGGAATTCTTATTCCAGTTAACCCCAACTATCGATAGAGCCTGCCTCTGAGTCAGTATACCAATCAAAAGCATTGTCCTTTAATGATCAAACAAATTTCTTGGCCAAATGATCTCTATATGTCCTAGCATTATTACAAATCTCAATTAAATGAGCCCCATGCTGCTTTAGGTTGCATTTGCCATCAAATTGCTAAAACTTTAGGGGTTGGAATCCAATTAGAATTTTCAAATCATCAATCCTTTGAGTATAAGGCTTAAAGTAAGTCGTAAATGACTTAGAACTTCCTTCAAGCTTGTCTTTGATAGTCCCTTTGATAAACTCCATCAGTGAGTCAATGGGAATTAGTCCATTAGTGAAAACTTGTAGTACTTTATTTATAGTCTTTTCTTTTTCAGCTGACTATCTGGATATTTTACATTTGTCTTGAGCTTTAATTTATTTCACCACCATACAACTGGCGTCAAGATTGTCCACTTTGCTCATCAATTTATAGATTTGAAAGTCTAGCCCTTGGACTTTCTTTGTGAGTCCTTCAATAGCCCTTGTCAAATCTACAATTTGTTCCTCCAAAGTTGTAGCACTTGTCACCATCACTGATACAATGCTCAAGAAATTTGATGTTTAGTGAGGAATGGATGATGTGGATTCTTCATTTGAGTCTCCACTATCTTCATTCATATCAACAAAATGTGGCAACACCTTTTCCATCGGAAGTGAAAAAGCTACTTCCAAAGATGATTGCAACTTCTTAAACATACTTTTTGTGATAACGCCAACACTTTTTGCACCAATACTTGAGGAATTTGATGCAGCAATTTTCAATGCTTCTATCTTCTTGGCGGTCATTTAATATTTCAATCTTGATAAAGGAAAAAGATGAGAGATAGAGATGGTCCCACTAGGTGTGCCAAAATTTGTAAGCACAATTTTTTTTGTCTACAATAATTAAGATTACAAGACAAGAAGAATCTATACAAATAAAATGAAATACAAACTTATGAATTGTGGGTTCAATTTCTAATCTAATCATTTGATTTTTTCCCTCCAAAAATGATCTTGAAATTTGATGAGCTCCACGATGAATGCCTTAAATACCATAAATATCCTTAAATATGATTTGAAATAACACCAATTTGAGGGATGCACACCTTAGTCTTGAATCAAATGCCAAAATATGATAAGTTCCATGAAGAACACATTGAATACTGTGGATCTCATTAAATTTGATTGAGAGAACTGCTGAACTCCTTAAAAGCTCCTCTCACTTGCTAGAACTAGTGCTATGTATATATAATAAGCTTTAATCACCCCTTTTATCGAGATGCTTGATGGGAGACTTTTATATTAACTTGAACTTCTTTGAAAATTATCTCTTTGATAAAATAATATCAAATATCAAGAGATAATATCAAATATCTTTAATTTGATTAGTCCATAGATATAGACACTTCATCTTTGACCTTTGTCAATATTTGATTTGAGTATAAAATAAATACTAGAGTATTAACTAAAATTAACTATCTATATTTTAGAATAAATTTAATAAATTTCAAGATAAATAAAAATTTTTAAATTAATAACTAGCATATTATTTTATACGTGTCACACTGCTACATTTACATTTACTTCATTTCATTCTTGGTGTTGTTTATAAATAAGTAGTAAGCTGCAAAGGTAAGCTTTCATAAATTATTTAAGAATTCGTCTGTTTCCATAATGACAGGTTAGCTATTGCTCATTATTAATTAATTACCAATAATAGATATTTTGATGCAGTAATACACGCAATTATTTCCTTTAGAAATAAAGGATATATTGATATAATGCATTAAAATTTGACTATTTTTAACGTTGTACGTTTTTTTTTTAATTTTTATTTTATCATCTTTAGAATCTTAATTTGACATATCACAAAGAAATCAACACGTACTAAGTTATTCTAAAGATTAAAAAATTTGGCGGTATATCTTTAGCAATTATTCTGGTACACAGGTATAAATAGTCATAATAGCACAGAAGCAGGCCAAATTCACTTCATCCAGAACTTTGCGTGCATGTATAAAATTAATGACCGGAGACGTGAAGAGATTTGGAGCAATCAAATTACATGGAAGGATTTTGATAAGGAATAGAAAGTACTGGAGAAAAAAAAAGGAAAATAAAAAAATATATATAAATCTCAAATTTCTTTGATTGTTAAAGAAAATAATGAAAGAAAGATATGGAAAAAAGAGAGGTGATGAATGAGTTGGAGAATAAAAGAGAGTTCGAGTAAGCTTTTCCATCATTTTCCTCACAAGACACACTATATTTTTTGTAAGTTTTCTTTTTTTTAAGTATTTTTCCTTACCAACCAAACAATCAAAATATTTTCCTTAGTATTTTGTTTCTTTTTTTTTTTTTTTATTCTCACCAAAATCCATGAAGCAAACCAAACGTGGTGTAAAGAAAAAGAAAGAAAGATGGAACAGGAGCACTTATTATTAATTAGTATAAAAGTTGGAAGATTAGATTATAGGTTTAGCAGAAGCAGGAAAGATATTGTAGTCCCCTCAATGAAAAAGCACTTGGGCAAAGTTAAAAGTGAGAAATGAATTAAGTCATGGGGGTAGGCTTAAGTACCCAATATTAGTTAGGCTAAACAACTGGACAAACGTAAAATAAGTCATAAGTACGCACTTGCGAGTGTGTGGGCATGCGCTAATTGACGCTCCTACTTATCGGATAAAATCAACTTCAGTTTTCGTCAACTCCTCGTTCAACCTCTTGCATTGGAAATTCAATTAAGAGATTGTGACTGATTAATTGACTGAATACACAGCCCCAACCCTCACACAGTAACACTTATATGTTTTGAGATTTTGGGTTCAAATTCAAATGCCCCAAAATATGGGTGCGTGCATGAATTAAAAATACTTAATTGATTAACGGATTACGGTATTTGTGTTTCTCAAATGAATCATTTTTAATTGTAATATTTATAACATCATACTGCAAGGCAGAAAGGAATTTTATGCCTTTCTTTTCAATTTTCCCCCTTTTTAATCATGATATAATTCCATAAATATCACTGCCAAGTTAAGTAAATGACCAAACACTCCAAATTCATTTATCTTTTAGTTGAGCCAATTTAATTTGACCTAATTCAACTTGCATGCTCTAAATCAAGCCACATCAACAATACGTTTTCTGCTAAGTGGCAATCTTCTATGTAGAAATGCCATATCGTTGGCCGTACATTTATAAGTAAACATTAATTAACAAATTAAAAGCGTTTATTCTTTTTTCTGATATCTCTTTTATCACCAATCAAGTTAAACATTTGAGAGTTCTCCTTGGTTAAGCCACATGGATTAATCATTCTTGTGCTTTCATGATTTTCAAATGATTGCATTGGCCTAGCTTTTTTTTATTATTATTATGAAAAGGCAAGGACCAGCCTAGCAACCCTCCTTAAGCGTTACCATTGGAGTCCCCCATTGCTATAAAATGTCTTATTTGAGTCGTTAACCTAGCTAGCTTTCCCAAACTGAGTTCTCTTCTTCAACCTCACTTAGATTAAAAAACAGCCAACAGAAAGATTAAAGCCAAAAGCTGATTTTTTTCAAATTATTATATTTAGTTATTTATATAGTGGATCAATATAATTCAAAATAAAAAATTTTATATATGATACAAAAAATCATAACCAGGGGTGGCTCTATCTTAGGCTTCCAAAATTTGAAGGCCTCCTATATATTTTTTCTCTGTCATATTTTTTAGGTCTAAAAATAGAAAAATATAAGACTCTTTCTTAACATTATAGGCCCAAAAAACACTATAGATTTTTTTTATATTTTAGGCCTAAAAAAATATAAGACTTTTAATTTAGAAGCATTATTCATATGTTCTTTTAGTGCAAAATTAGGTCTAAGAAAAAGTTTAAGGTTGTTAGTTTGGAAAATTTATTATTTAAAGCTACAGTAATTAACTAATTATAATTAATCATAAAAAATATAAATTTAGATGTTATTACTTTAGGTTCTCCTATATGTCTCCTTTATCTTTTTAAATTCCTACTATTTTTCTTATCAAAACCTTAACTACTTCCTTTTTTCCCTTTTTTCCCCAAAACTAATCACTAAAAACTTTCTCTTTGCAATGCTAATCACCAAAAATTGTTCCAATTCTAATCACTAAATAACATTAATTAAGTTCAATTCTCTTTCATTTGAAAACAAGATTTTGTTCTTAGATTTCTTTATTTACATTTTATTATTTGTCATCAATTCCATCTTTTCTTCTTCTTTACCCAAAAAAAAAAAAAAATTGTGTTCTAAAATAATGTGATCCATGGTGGCGCTGCCTCCCAAAATTGAAATTAATAAAATTTTACCTAGGGCCAATAATATCTCAAAAAAGGTTGAACGGGCTAGCTATATATGCTCTCATTGAAAATGAAATGTTACTTATAAACATGCAGTTAATAATTTTGCATTTCAAAAAATCAAAAAATAAAATTCAAATAGTAATATTTTATATGAGATTTCTTTTAGTCTATAAAATACAAAATGCATACTGAAAAGATGTGTATACTAGAAATTTATTTTTTTGTAATATATAATTTGTATTAAATATATGAAAGGCCTTATTTCATGTTTTGCCTTATGCCTCTAATTTTATTGAAATGGTCCTGATCATAACAATGCATTATTTTGCATGTCCGAAAATAGGGATGAGATATTTTTCGAGAATTTAGGAGCGGCAAAAATGTAATTGCTTTTCATGCTGATACTATGACAACAATTCGATTTATGAATTTTAACTTGACATGCTATTTTCTTTCTGTTTTCTTTTCTTAATGAAGATTTTAACAATAATTGTTTTTGAGGGATTATAATGGACCGGCCAAACTTTTAATCATTTGACCACAAGACAATGCTTATGTATAGTCGTCCTCTCTTTTTATGTTTTAAGTACACAGAAATCTCCATGATAAAATTTTCATTCATAAGTCATTTAGACATTACGCACATCATTACTCATTGTTAGCCTCGCCTCGAAGTACCATCAATTTGCATGAGAAAGTCAGATCTTAACGGAGTTTTTAAACCACGAATTGTTACGTAAATTGACAAAAAAAGATTTAGTATGGCAGCAGAGGCAACGGTTAATTTCAACAGTTTTTCAAATTTCATAACATCCCTTATGACATTGCACAGTTTTTGTATCTAGTTAAACTCTTTTCAGACTTTTAGTTCGATTAAATGATTATAATTACTTACGACTTCTCATTATGATATTGTTTGCTACTCGGGCATAGTCATTATGTTGACATGTAAATCCGCAATATAAAAAGCGATCATTCTACAACTCGTAGATATTTATCCATTCGGTACTATGCTAGTCTATCCATGAATTTCATCACTTCTTATTATTTTAACTATTGCTTTGAACTTTGTACAAATTAACAATGCTAGCCTTAAAAGTTAAGAATTTGATAATACTAGAATCAAGTATTTACTAATATGCTAAAATTTATAGTTGCAAAAATAGTAATGTAAAGTCATTTCAAAATTTTATTTTCTTATACACTTAGGTACGTAAAGTCATTACATAAAACAAGATAAATTAGTGACAAAACAATGAGTGATAATACAAAAGTCATCATTAATTGTATATATTAGGTGAAAAAAATAGTTTGTTTTGTCACCTTAATAATTTTTACAAACTAAATAGTGATAAGAATAGTGTTCAAATTGTCACCATTGACAATTAATGACACACCTATACATGGTGACAACTTAGTAATAGTTAAAATTTTATCACAATATAATTTGGGGCAATTTTATTGTCATTAGGTTGTCACTGTTGGAGCATCACCAATTGTCAATTCTGACAACTTAAAACATTAGTTTTTATTACTATTGAGTCATATTGATGCAAAAAAATAAAAATTATTATCACTAGAAAAAAAAGAGGTTAATGACCAAACAAAATATTATCATCATTTAATACATATCATTAATAATAATTTTTATTCCATCACTTATTATTTTATTACTAATATAATTTTCTTTTGTAGTGAGTCAGCAAAATTTATGTAACTTCCCAGATTTTAGGTTGTAAATTTAAAGTTATTGTTTCAATAAAAATAATAAGAATTCACTAAATTGGGTTTTGATTAATTTTGATTTAAAATTTGTATCGAGGCTCTTGGGTCATTATTAACAAATGAGAAATTTATTTGAGAATAAGAGAAGAACTTGATTGTCTAAAAGTATAAAATTTAGGGCGTCAATGTGAGTGAATTAAAAGTTTAAGGACCTCATAATAATTAAATTTAGACCCAATTGCTCGAAAACATAAATGTTAGGGTTCAATGTGCAACAAAAAAAAATTTAAGGACCAAACTAAAGTTTTGGGCCAAATTGCAAGATGACTGAAACTTTGGGTGGAATTTAAGTAGGTCAAAAATCCTTGGGACCAAAATGAAAGAGCTAAAAAATATTTTATACATATAAGATGAAGGACAAAAATTATTTAAATTTTCAAAACCAACCCAGACCTTACCCCAGTGGCAAATCACCAGAAAATGACCGTGAAACTATAAACCAACACTACATTTGGCTTCTCTTAGCTGAAAGGAGCAAAACCATATAAGAAACACCAAGAAACAACCACAATTTTGGTTAGAAAAAGAGGACCAACAGTAGAACATGACAGAGGTAATGGTTTTGCCATTTTTGGCGGCAAAATAGAGTTAGGCTTAGAGGAGTTCTGGTTGGAATCTTATGGGCAAGGTGGAGGTAGCTTCAATTTTGTGTTTTGGTGGCTAACGATTGAGGAATTTGAGGTGGTGGCTAACAGTAGCGCAAAGGTTTCGCAGTGGGTTTAGGCAACCAATTGACTGGCATAGGAGCATCAGAATTGGAAATTGATTGGGGACTTTTGTTTGCCTCAACAAGGCGCACCTGGCGGTAGTGCGTGCTGCATCTCTGGGGTAGTCGACTTAATTTTAAATTTCGAACTTGTCTGGGCTATTTTTGACTTAAGATTAGATCCGAATTCATTCCAATTGAGTTAATTCCATATAGAATGTTAATTCGATTGATTTTGACTAATTCAAATTCAATATTTATTAAATTAAGATTATTTAAATGTAATCTCATTTGATATGATGATTAATTTTGTAAGTCTTGAACAAAATCAATTATAATCCTAAGTTTAATAAATTAAGAAAGATACATTTAAAAGTATAATGATGTAGTATGTTGTGAATGAAATATAGTTAAGCTTAATCTGAAGATTAAGCTATATGAATGATAGAACGAAAATGAATTACCCAACTTAGATTTGATGGATTCATAAAAATTAATTGATTTTGGAACCTGGACCCTTGTTACATAACTGTGAAATAAGTGGAGTGATGAATGGAGTTTGTTAGGGGTAATTTGAGAATTAAGTTGGCCAGAGTACGTAAAGCTATTAAGATGGTTAGAACATTAAGATAATAAAATGGGGATAATTGGGCTCAAGTAAGTAAAGTCTCGTAATAATGAAGTATCATGTATTTGGAAGATTAAGGTTATTTGAGATAATATATAATTGAACTTGAGTATCATAGCAACAAATATCTATTGAATATTGGGACCCTAAATGAGACCACAATGATATGGATTGTATCAATAATCTATTCATCAACTAACTAGTTAAGGATTACCACCTTTAATTATCTTAAGCATTTAAATATGAAACCAAGATTACAAGGATTGAGTCAAAATAACCTTAAATTTGATAAGGACGTTAATTATATTTATACTTAAGATTTATTGGATTGATAGAATGATAACTCGGGTTATATTATCACAGTTCTCAGTTTAACTAGAAAGCCACAACCTGAGTGACCATACAACTAAGAATTCCTCTACAATTGCCAGGTGAGTTTGTATTAGATTTCTTTGCTGGTAAAAGAACATATATACTTGTTAGTATACCCTAGTTGCTTGATCCTAGTATTGCTCTTGACAATTTGTAGGATCTTTCTTCTTCTTTACCCATGATTTTTGAGCTATTTTTATTTGAATTCCCTACCTATTTTGAGTTGTTACATCCATGAACTGAATACCATATTTACATAAGTTTTGAGAAACTAGACTGTTTGTAAAATTCACCACACATCACCCCTTACACTAATCATTATTTCTATTTGATTATAATTTATGTTATTTTACTTGAAATTTGGTATTTGCGTGTGAAAATTAAATGAATTTCAAAATGTATTTTTCTATCATCACCATGTCTGTCTTGGAATAATCTCAGCACTGATTTAGTGATTACTTGTTTATCATGGCGAATTGACATGTTAATTGAAATATTGTTGGACGTGTTAAGTGATAATAGTGAGTGTACTTAATATCCTTGGGATGTGGGCCTTGGGATCAATTATGAAAAATGGCTAGCAGAATGGACCAACGATGAATGATCTTTCAACTAATACCCATACAAATTGTATATATAATCCTAACCCATAGTCAACTGGAGATAATTGCCTATGATCGGGATCAAACATGTGGCTAGTCATGCCTAGTGCATGTTTAAGTGGTTGAGCTAATCACTAGGAAATTGGAGGGATAAGGATTTTTGTCTTCTCAAAAGTGGAGTGACAATGCAGGAGATCCACCAAAAGCAAGATTATGAAAGTAATTGATATGCTTGATAGTTGTGCTTTGAAATTCAAACGTTTGACAAAAATCAAGGGTTTTGTTCTCTTATATTTTGGGCATTTTGTAGAAAAAATTTTGGGAGAATGAATTTTTGAGAGAAAATTTAGAGAATGTGTCAAGTGTTTCTTTTTGTTTTGAAGAAATATGAAAAATTATTTGAGAATGATTATTTATTTTTTTACGTTTTGGGATGAGACAAACTTTACTGTTGATATCAAATCAGTTACTTTTTTATTAGGTTTGTAGGGTGAAACATATATGTGTGTGTATATAAGTGAAATGAGAGAGTAATAAATAAATAAGTGATATGAAAGGTGGAGTGGGAAAATGAGGGGATAGGTGTGCTTTTTATGGTGTACTGGTGTAGGGTTTTTTTGGATGAATTATGAGGGATTTTTTGGATAAAAATTTATAGTATTTTGAGAGAAAGATTGGGGAATGTGCATGTATTTTGAAATTTTTGAGGGGTTGGAAAACATTTTTTCAAAATGTAGGAGAATAAGCCCCAAGTGATTGTTCAATTATCATGTCGATCACTATAGTCATATTTGAGATTTAAATCTTTGGGAAAAAGCAATGAGTTTTGTGAAGTCTCATTTCTGGTATAGAATAATGGTGAGATGGATCACTTAGAATTTTAATTGAAATTTCCTCTTACAATTTTGGGAAATTTTATTACTTTTACTTGTTTCCCATATAATATTTTGAGAAATTGTCACTCTATGTTATTGTTATAATATCTCACTAAGTCATTTATATTTACGTTGTTTTATTGTCATTTGTTGCTCTTTATCCTAAATAAGAACGAATGACAAAGATAAACTAATCCAAGTGGCACATAAAATAATAAAGGTAGTAGAAATACTAAGTGTAATTTATAATATTTTGATTCATAATTGAATCTTTATTGAATATTGCTTATAGAAATTAAATACTTTAAATTTTAAAAAATATATTTTTTATTATTGAAAAAACTTATGGTATATAATGAATAGCATCTTATAAATGGAGTAGACACCTTACGGTCGGGCGCTACAATTTATAGTGTCTTGCAGGTCGCATTGCAAAAACTCCATTTGATGTAATCATGAATGTGATGTGTTGTGCCTTTGTCAGAGCTACGGTACAATTAATTTTCAATCTTAGGCAACTACATTCTAAAAATAGAAAATGATATTAATTATTAATAATTAATGACAATAAATAGTTACGGACCTTTCACATTCGACTATCCAACTAATAATTATTACCACAATTAAATTACTTGTATAATTTCTTTAATGTTTTACCTAAAGTGGGTTAATTTTGTTCATGTAATTTACAATAAATATAAGAGACAATTAATTAGTAAGTATAAATTATCATACTCACTTTTGGGAATGTTTGGTTATATTTTTTATTTGATTTTATTATGTCTTTATATATTTGAAAAAATAAATTATTGAAAAATATAAAAATTATTTTGTGATATGTTTGTTTATATCTTGAGAGTAATATTTTTTATTGAACGATCAAATTAATAATTTTTTGTTGAGTTTTTAGGAGTAAAAATAAAATTGAATGATTTTTTTAATGTTAAAATAATAATAATAATAAAATATATAATATATATGTATATATTGAAAAATATGTATTTTAAAAAAAATAAAAATATATTTAATTATATTTCTTCGTAGCAATGTTGTTTTAGAAAAATATAACCAAACAAAGCCTTTGTTTTTTTTTTTT
>JACGDI010005366.1:1707701-1730394 GCA_014898725.1 Jacaranda copaia
TCTCGTATTCAAAATTCGTTTTTTTTTTTTTGAAAAAAAGGGAGCAAGTGAAAGAGGGGTGGAGTTAGTTTTTTCATTGACTATACAATTAATTTAATTGCTTGAATTATATAATATAATTCATTATAATTTATGATTCTATTAATGCCGAGATTATCTTGATTATGAAAACATATATTCTTGACAACTAAGTGTTTTACAAGGTTGGATATTTGCGGGACATCTATTCAACTATATATTCATAGGAAAGCCTGAGATACCCATATATTACGCATATGTGCGTGCGAATCATTAGTAATACTTCCGATTTTAGTATGTTTTCTGAACTTCATAGAAAATATTAGTAATTTTGGCTAGGTTAAATCTTTTTTATATGTGTTGCATGTATGTTTATGTTGTATTATACTAGACAAACAGACTCTATATCTACAATTACTTAGGCAATGTTGGGTTACATTTTGAATGTTTTGGTTTGCTGGTATAGGAAAAACAAATTTTGGAGATGGGTTTGAAGAATATGATAACATATATAGAGAATGTGATGGATGTTTAATTATATTTTTTGTAATAGGTAATAATTATTTTGAGTAATGAAGTAATGTTTGGTTCTTTGAGTAAAAAGACAAAAAAAAAAAAAAACGAAACAAGAAAATGAAAAAGAAATTTGTTCTAGGATCAATTACAATTATTCTTATAAAGTCATCCCCATCCCCATCACCAAATGCCTCGTCCCCACCCTATGGTGGTCAACCATGACAGCTATCTCTAGCAAACAGGAAAAATATTTTTTTCATCATATAAAATTTTAATTTTAAATTTAGTCCTATAAATTAAAAAAAATTACACAGTTAGTTCGAAAGTCGCCAGAATCTCATAAAATGGCCAAAAATGCTAATGTAGCATGCCGAAATTTATTGAATTTTGGAATTTTTGCTTAGGTAGCAAATTTACAACTAACATAACAATTTTTTTGTCTTATTAGAAAAAGTCTTTGCTTAATTGGAATTTTATTAGTAACAATATTATTAATATGTTATTGACAATATTATTAATAATAATCCTAATAATATTAGATAATTGTATTATCATAATAATACTATTATTATCATTGAAAATATTCATTTTATTATTCTTATGATTAATTATATTAATAAAATAATAATAAAATTAATTTAATATTTATTAGTATCATGTATTATTATTATTACTACATATTATGAATATAACTAAACTTATTATATTATAATCTTTATTATTAATATATGACTAAACATAGAATTAATATTATAAATTATAATAGTGTCACAAATGATATTATCAATAATATATTAATAATAATATATGAGCATGTGACTAATATTAGTATCAATTATATATAGACATATATTATACACAAATATATATACACATGTGGCCATATATTTTTAGAAAGAAAAAGAAAAAAAAAGTAACATAGGGGCTAAATTGGAACATAAAACCTTATATAGGAACTAAAGTGGAATATAAAACTATAAATTGACAATTTTGCCCTTAAAAATATCAAAATTGATCAATTTTTTGGCTAAAAACTATTGGAAAATGGTTTTTGGAACTAAAGAGAAACAATATATCAATGTTAGGGATTAAAAAATGAATTTTTTAAGATTGGAGACAAATGATTTTAAAGTAAAACATTAGGGAACATTGATGACATTTACCCTTCTTAAAATTATAACAAATTCTTTTAATTTAACATTATTAATTATAAAATTGTAATAACCAATATTTTATAAGCATTAAAATCTTGTTTTATCTAAATATTTTAATTAAAAATTTATTTCTATAATAATATATAGAATCTTACAAGTTGCAAAAATATCTTTAATAAATTTGGCCAAAAACTTTCTTTGTTTCAAAAATTTCAAGTCATTGTTATGTTTTGAATTACAGTTTGTTGTCAACATTTAGAAAAAGTACAACCTAATACAAGTGTATCCCTTATTTTAGGGTCTGCCTAAAACATCTACATGTAAATTTGAAGTTAAAAGCATCACATATATGGACATAATTGAATATGTGATGCTTTTAACTACAAACTTTGGTCCTTTTCATCACATATAAGGACATAATTTGAAAATCAATCCTAGTTAAGAATAGTTGAAAGAACAAAGCCAGTCTATTCAGTCATGCAAGGACGAACGAAGATGGGGTGAGAATGGATGCAGATGCAAAGCGCAAGGCAGTGTTTGGTTTTATTTCCAAACTCCATTTTCACCAATTTTACTATTTCTTAAGTAAAAATCATTACTTTTTAAAAATTTTTACCCAACATAATCTTCATTTTCATTTTCAAAACATATTCTTCAATAACCTACATATTTTCTTCCAATAACCTTTATATTTTCTTTTTCTATTCAATTATTTCTATCTCGTCTTACCTACAACATATTACAATCAATATAATCATTACATTTTCAAACATTTTATCCAAATACAATTTTATTTCCACATCATATCACATAACTAATTCTCATTATTTTAGAAATAATGAAAATAAAAATTGAAAATGGAAATAAAACCAAACAACCCCTAAGTTATTCAATAAGTACACAATGTAAAATAGACGAAAGAGAAGTAAAACAATATTGAACCTTAGGTCCATCAAACTTAGGCAATGACACACAAGTGTACTTTTAGAAGGGCGCACTCATTTTTTCGCATTTCTATATATATATATATATATATATATATTAAAAATTCATTAAGTTTGAATTCTTAATTTTATATTTTATGTATTCAAATAATATTATTAAATCAAGGATCACTAATAGAAGGCAGCCATTTTCAAGAACAAGCACTTATCTTGTTAGTGTCAATATGTAATATTAGATAATTAACCAGCAATAAAGATCAATCTTTATGCCGCTACCATACCATTGCGAACCCAATCATTCGCAATAATGAACCAAAAATTGAGCCATTATAAAATCGCATTAGTGTTCCCCATTTTTCAAACAAAACATTCCTAATAACTAGCAACCACATTAATAACAATGACTTGCATGTTAGATAATGCTTGTCATGCCTAACCAGTAATTCAAAGGGTTTGTTCGGCATTGTTTTGAATGTTTCGAAAAGAATATTCTGAAATGATGTATTTTTTATAGTGAATTAAAAAAATATGGTGTTTGTTTATTTATATCGTGCAAGTTGTTGAAAAATATTATGGTAGACAAGATCCAATCAGAAGTATTTTGGAATATGATAATTTCCCCCGAAGATATCACATTAGTTGCATTTTTATTATGTAAGTAGGATAAATTGAAATTTTTTTTTTATAATAATTATACATGTATATGTTTGGTTGTGAAGAATGGTATATATGTGTGTGTGCGCGCGCACGCATGGGCATGGGCGTGTGTTCATTGTGCACACAATGATCAATGGATGAGATTTATTTTGAGTATATTTTGAATATAAAATTACGCATTCTACAATACATTATTAGAGAATAAGTGTCTGTTTTCATGTTTTAAAAGTTGGATCGTACCAGTCGGTCTGATCAGTTGGATCGGTAACCAGTGGCTAGTCCGATCTAGTTGAAGTATAAAAATTAGTAGAGTTCAAAACTGGTCAAAATCGGACCGGTTTAATCGATTCACTTGTTTTTTTTTTTTTTTTTGAAAATTTTACATTTTTTTAAGAAAAAAAAAGTGAAAACAAAAAAGGAAAATTATGAGTTAAAGATGATGATTAAAGATTTTGGACATGTAATTTTTTGAAACATGAATTTATTTTCTTGACATTTAATGAAATGATAGTTATATGTGAATACTTATGTTTAATTTATTATTTTATTTTGTTTAATCTCTCTTAAATTATATTGAATATTTAGTGCAGAAGAATATATTTTTACTTTGAATTGAAGCAAAAAATAAATGATTATTTAAATCAATACGAAATATTATGTTTTATTTATTTATAGTTGATAAATTATAAAATAGTATTATTTTCTGAAAAAATGTACTTAAAATTAAATAAGTTGAATTTTTTTTCAAATAATATTCTTTTTATATTAATTGAAGGTTTTATTTTTTTTTGTAATATTAAAATATTATATATATTTATAAAATTAAATGTAATTATTACATCATTATAACGTCATACCAGTTCGACCACTTGAACCATTAACCAGTAAGATCACTAGTTCATTGTTCGGTTCGATTTTGAAAACATTGGTATGTTTGGATATGTTTTTCCACTTGAAAAATGTTGAGGGAAAACAATAAAACATGACCAAAGTTTTGGCATTATACAACTCTAAATAAAATCTTCAGAAGTGAACAAATTTATCAACATTAATTAATTATGTCAATTTGCAACCAAAGAAACTAATAAAAACCAGAAGTCCATAACAGAGGATTTAAAACGAATTTCTCTTCTCTAGTAGTGGAATGCTAGATTTCCTAGAATCGATTTAATATCCATAATTTCAATGAACATACAAAAGAAATGGCAAATAAGAAAAAGAATAATAACCTAAGCCATGACATTCTCAAATGTTGATCTACTGCTTACTGCACAGGGTTTTTCTTGTCAAGAGCTGGTACGAATGTAGGAGAAGAAGCCAATGGAAGTACCTGTGCTGCTTGGTTAGTGAATTTAACAAAAGAAACATCTTTTTCTTCTTGGGGGATCTTTCTTGAATACTGAAAATCTTTTATGGAAGAATCTTGAACTGACCCTTCATTCTTTAGGCCCCTTTTTCTCTCAGTTTCTTCCATTAACAACCTTCTGATTAACTTGTCCTCAGCATCCTTCAAGAACTTGAACTTTGGCGGAGGGGAAGATCTCAATCTGTTGACCTCTGCCTCCGTCAGTGACTCAAACAGAGGATTGAATCCATGACTGTGGTAGGAATCCAATGAGTGTGGTGCCTTAACTGTTGGTGAAGACAAAGGGGTGAGGAAAGGGGTCCCATCCATAGCATAAACAAGGTCACTCAAACTCTTTGTTCTTGACCCCTTTCTGCTACTTCTTGATTTTCCATCTTCAGACTCCAAATCCTCCTTGTTTTCCTCTTTGATTGTAAAGAGAAATCTTGGAGGCCCACAAAGATTGTGCACTCTCATCAACTCTGTTTCCACTCCCTCCTCACCATATCCTTTCAACCCTATATCTTTGTTTGAGCCTATCTCCAAATCCTCTTGTTCTACTGGTTGTGAGTTTCTCACTGAGTTGGTGAGTTCTTGACTGTTGTTGGCACTATTAAATGAATTAGGCCATTTCCAACATAAGGAAAACGAGAAATCTTCAATATCTGTGTTGCTAGCATAAGCTATTCTCTTCTTCCACCACAGCAAATAGTAAAGTTCCGCCACAAGCCCCACCAAGATGCAACCAAAAACAAAACTCAAACCAATGCCTAAACCACTAAAAGATCCCATTTGTACTTGCTTTTCAAAACACTGGCTAAGATTCTCACATTTGTGTATTCACACCAAAATTGCTGCACTAGAAACTGAAAAAGTTAAAGCCCAGATTGGAAATTTTGAGGTCTTTACCTGGAAAATAACCAAGAAATACATTCCTGCAAAGCCCTTAAAGGAGCTCAGCCTCTTTTGTTGAAATCCTGCTGTAATTGTTCAAAATAGCGATGCCCTTTTTGCCAAAATTTACGTACTCCACAGAGTAAATGGGATTCCATACGGTAAAGCACTCTTTAAAGAGCTTATTTGAGGTAAATTGCCCGACATACACGTTGTGGCGGAGAGATACTTTCTATCTGTGGATAAGAAAAAGAAAAAGAAAATTTTTTACCTTTTAAACAATTCTAGATAATCATAAACTTGGGAAAGCAGTTGCCCAAAAGCAAGAAGCAATGAGTCAGGAAGCTTGATTTTTTTTTATCTAGTATAGGAAAAAGTCTAAGATCATTTCTTTTTCAAATATGTAAAAACTATAAAGGCATTAATGGGGATTTGAGCAAATTTGAGAGAGCGCTAGACTGGCATAGTTGAGGGCGATGCGTGTATGTGTATAGAATGGTTGGCGGGGTCACGTCTACGCCGGATATTTCACATGGGCAGGCAAAAGCATGCTTTAATCTGAACACACATAACGATAAAAGAAGAAAACAAAAAAAAGAAAAATTAAGGATATGTTTGGTTACGTTTTGTTTTCCCAAAATATAATCAAATATACAAAAACAATTTCTCTAAAATGCCAGATTAAATTTTTCAAAACACTCTCTTCTATCTTTCATTATCTCCAAAACTTCCTCATTTTTCAATAATACATACATATTCTATATATTATACATATTTTATTATTAATTTTATTTTTGCTTCAGAAACTCAACAAAAAAGTATTGATTTAACTGTTACAGTAAAATTTATCTCCTACCAAATCACAAACAAATATATCAAAAATTTTCAAAATAACTTTTTTACTATTCCTAAAATATAAATAAACATACATTATATTCTCCAACACCAATTTCACATTTCCCAACTTCACTCCCAAAACTCATTATCCCAAAATATATAATTCATATCCAAACATTACCTAAGGAATGTTTGGTTATGTTTTTTGTTTGATTTTATTATGTATTTTTTTGTATGTTCTGAGAGAATGAATATTGAAAAAATTATTGGAGAACGTGAAAGTTGTGTTGGAAAAATATAATTGATGTTTGGTTATATTTTGAGAAATAGTTAAAAAATGGGTTTAGATAATGTTGATATGTTTGTTTATATTTTGTGGTAGTCATTTTATAATATAGCAATCAAATCAATACTTTTATATTAGTATTTGGGGTTGAAAATGGATTTTAATTATTTTTTAATTGTAAGGATAATAATAAAATATGTATGATATATATATATATATACACAATGATTGGATATGATTATATTGTAAGTTTTTAATAATTGATTCGAGTAAATGGGTTGTATTATATTATTTTTTGGATTTGTTTGTTGGTTGCATTTTATTTATTTGTTAATTTTTTTGTAAGTAAATAAGTTTGAGTTTATTGGATTACAAAGGAAGAAGTATTTGTATGAGATAGCAACCATGTTTTATGTCCAAAAGAAAAAAGGACATAAAAGTAAATATACAAAAGTCACCTATAAGAAACATGTGCAGTAATTAGAAATTATGGTACAAGAATGTCAACACTAACAAATAAATTGACAAAATATAAAGTATAACAATAAACAATTACACACATAATTTCACGAAATGCACTCCCAAACTATGATTCATACCATTGATAACAAACATAAAAACATATAAAAGTTTCAGGCTTACCATCCATCCATCCATATCCTAACAAAAAGTGAAATATGGGAGTTTCGAACAACAAGCATCGATGTTTGTAAATGGTATATAACACATAAATCAAACATCATGATTGGGGGGAGCTGGTAAAGGAGAAGGCATCATGTTTGTTATCAATTATTGAACCTCATATGAGTCTTAGGTGCCTGAAGGAGGTGCTAATGCATCTTCTGCTGTCCCACCATCAATTAGATTGGCTACACGTTTGTCGATAAAAATGTAGCATAGCAGGATGTATAGAGGCTCTCCAAATACACAAAAATAACTCTATATGATATTTCCTGAATGAGGTCCATTACAATTTGGTTCAATGTGTAATGAGACATGTGTGTATATATATTTATAGCTTAAATGAGAATATTGAGAATTTAACTTACATTTCCAATTGATATCCTGGCATAGTATATGGTCATACTATTATTATTGGGATCTAAGTAAAGATATCTATAAATATATTTAACAACAAACATGGTATGTCAAATCATCAAGTACAATACACTTTATCAATCACAATTAAAAAGTTTTTAGGACATAACATCATTTAGGGTACAAACATTATAGGACATAATTATACAATGAGAATAAAATAAAATCAAGATGATGTAGGTGGTCGGTCTGGTGTCCGACCCATAATAACTTGGCTCGTGTGAGATGAGCTACGACATATCGATAGTCTAGTGCCAATGCATCAAACAACCTCAAACCATGACATGACAGGGCTAACTCTCAAACCCCTATCGATGTCGTCGTCTGAGCTAATGGCATATTTGGTCTAACTCGAGTAGAATGAAAACGTGGGATGTCGGGCCTAGAAGACCCCTAGAAGCACAAAGAACTACGTGACGTACCTAAATCTGATACTATAATAGGGTGTTCCTGCTGACCCAATAATAGGTTGCCATATCTCTTGGGCTAGTGTTGGTGAGTAATGAATGAGGTTGCCTTATACAATTTAAAATATCGGATAAGAGGTCGTATCTAGTTTCTCTATACAAAAAATAACATTCAGTAAGTGGGTATGTTTGCACACACATCAAATGATGGAATTGAATATGGAACATAGATATTCATACAACAACATAACTTAAAGATGGCAATGCACACTATTCTGACTGCGATGAGTGTTAGTCACATATTGGTCGGCATAAAAATATCACCTGTTGCTAGCTCATAAAAGATGTCTAGATTGGTGATGATCATTTTTGTAGTATCATGGCACTCCTTAAGCTCGTTAAATTTATTCATTACAAATTATATCATGTATGGATGCTAAAAGTGGTGGCCAAGTTTTGACACTATCTCAGGTATGCATATCTCTATGTATATCTCATTCGTTAGTGAGTTAATTGTGTTAACATCCAAGAGCATATGAATGAAGTGCTCCTTAATGTCGAAGCCCCATATATTTGCGATGGTGTTACCCACACTATCTACCAATGCACGGTGACTCATACCTACATAGTGTAAAGATGCCCATATCTAGTAGAAATGAATAAAAAAACACATATAGATAGTAGAATTTCAAATATAGCCTTAAAAGTACGAATGGCTAATAATAAATCCTACGTTAGTGCATGAACTTGGAAATTTCATCCTACAAAATGCTCATACAAATAATATCTTAATTAATACCGTGAGTAGTAGTATCAAAACAAGCAATAAAATACATATATAGCAACCACATAAGGGTAATAGCAACATAGGCCTGGTAGGACGCATTACATGTGGTGGTGTGTGATAATCAGTGTGCATAGAGTTATGCTTATCAAAGGGTGGGCCACCCATGGAGGTAACACCAGAAAAACTACCTATAGATGTAGATGTGCTATAAATACCATGCAATGAGGTAGCACTGAAAGCTTGATGCTGCTTATACATACCTATTGCTTGCCTATCTAAATTGTTTACCTATATGAAGCATTGTGGGTGCTCAACTCCAATAGGGTATCTAAAAAAATAACATTCGTACTTTGACCCTATCCTGGCCATCAAAAGACGCATGGGTCTAGCACTACATACGCACAAGGGAGGATTGTCCATAGTCATCCCTTACCAAAATCATATCCAACAGATCATTAATGAATTATTGAATAATAATTTGATTATATTATAGTACGACTGAAAAGATATAATTAATGCACATTTTACATGTGACAAAACATATGAAATGCATACATGCGATATAAGCATGTGGTAACAGTACTGTTAATACAAGACATTAAGTGAAAAAGAGTAATTCTAAAATAAGATACATGCAATGACAAATAGACAATTTGACAAGAAGGATAAAGAATTAAATACAAACTTATCCATGCCTTTCGACCCATATCCATTCTACCAAAGTATCCCAAAATGCAACATGTCTATGTATCTCGTGTAGGCTCGGGTGATCATGGTGGTGGAAAGTCTCTTAGTTAGGAACTGTTCTAGGTCTGATAGGGCAAACAAGCTATCATCTCGACTAAACATATGGACAAAATTATGCACACATAACATGAAATGATAATATCAATCTACCGGGTGACCATGTAGCTCGGCCTACCTTAAGAAAGAATTAGGAATCACTTTTTCAAAATCCCAAACGTACGTTCTATAGTATTCCTAAATTGAGAGTGGTGATGGTTAAACATATCCCTTGGCCTACTATATATAGGGGCACCGTTGAACTATTGGAGGTGGTACCAAGACTACTTATATAGGGATAAGAAGCACAAACAATTTGTGAAGCTAGCATTAATGAGGTAATACTTCGCTATAGGAAAAATGATTATTAGTGTAGTATATATAGTAGTCGATCACAATTATAGCTATTCAAGCTATTTATATGATCATGTACAATTATTAAAAATATAACCCCATACCTGGTACAAGGAAGGAAAAGGCAATGTCACTTTGTATTGTACTGAGTAATACTTTTGAATCATTGGCACTGCCCTCCCATTCCATGTACACATATGTAAATATTTGGTCGAAGTTAGCTATGACAAGGACATTTTGGAACACATTCCCATTTTATGAATGATATACATTTTGCCTACAAGTGAGTACCCAGGTTGTGACCAATATGCCATTGATTACCCCATTGTACCCTATGGAACACAAATGAGATTTTATGCTAGTTAAATTAATGGGATTATACTATACTAAGTGTAACCTTTATATATTCCAAACCTAAAAATATAGGTAGAAATTGGGGTTTGATTGAATTTGATTCGACCTTTCATTAAAATTTGGGAGAGTTATCAGCTTTGGCGCTAAAATATTAAGTACCCTAATTACACAACCAATATGGCGGTTAATTGCCTCCAAAGAGTATTGGAAATGTTCCATGGTATACCTTTGTCTCTGATGAGCACCAATTGTTTGCATAAACATTGTGATCTCCTCAGTAAGTGAAACCCAGCACTGTTGTATATGAGGTAAAAGCCCACGACTTGTTAATTCAGGGACCAATCTCATGAATGTGGGCTTCGTCATGCACAAGTTATCATAGAATTGCTTAGGATGGCCATTCATTATCTCTCTAACCCAATCCACCATACATAACATAAATGTGTTGCATGACATTCTATCAATGTATAGATTAGGCAACAACACATCTGCTATGAATAATACATTGTCAACCCTATCCAATATGTTATTGCTAGGCATGCCAAGTGATCCTTTGCTGTACTCCAACTCATCAGCATGTTGTGGATCGAGCTTGATCTACTAGCCATCTATGTGAAGCATACAATCATCATAGACAATCTGAAATCTAACTCGGTAGCAATATATAGGCATGTCATCAAAATCCATACAAAGCAATTTATATGATCATAAATATGTTACCAATAAGTTTGTACATACCAAGGCATTAATTAAAGTAAACAGACAAGTACACAACAGACAAACAAGATAAGTATAGAACAAGAGTTGATCTAAGATGGACTAGGGAAAGTAGCAGTAGGTTTAATTGCTAGAGATTCAACCTAGAGTTACCTCTCTCTATCATCAAGCTATAGAAAAAGGATTCTCATTATGGCACTTTGAAGAGCATTTATAACCATTCCAAACAAATAGTCTGATAGGCCCTTAATATGATGCAATACATCAACACACTCGACAATTGATGATTGGGCTTTAGGCCTAATCCTCTCGAACTTGGTGTCCATCATGCCATCTTATTTGTTGAGAACATCTTCCAATTGATCTTGCCATTCTTTAGCATATACTTCCTTTCTTTGCCTCTCCTTCTTCTTGAGAAACCCTCTCCATGAGTACTGTTTGTGTCTGTAAAGTCATCAAATGATGAAGCTAATCGTTTTGAACCACTAATACTACCTTCAGTTATGTTATCGCTCCTACTTAAATTTTTGTCTGTGGCTAGACGAGGCTGAGTAGAAGACCTTTCATGGGAATATATGGCAATATTCTTCAAGATAATCTTTGTACAATAATTGAAACATGGTACACCATGCTCTATCAATGAGGCATGGTTTGGGTGTTCCTATCATGCCATATAAAGCAACATTAAATGAGTAATTGATAAAGTTTTGAAAATACAAGATCATAAATATATTGAGAGCTTGTGGGCGATGCAATTATCACTACTCGTGATTGTGTTTCACTTGTAATCCTAACTATAATCTATACCATTCATGATCAATGAATAAAACATAATCCACGATGAATAGATTCTATTCCATTTCTGCTTAAGCTGCTTCACATTGTATGTATAAGCAGACTGTAGCTTTGCATTCATCTTGTGGCAAATCTTATTCCATATGTACACTAAGAAAATGGTGGAAAAAAAGCTTACCCTCTTGAAATTTGTCATAGGCAAACTCGATTAACAATTTTTCATTAGCAAATGACCATTGCACATGTTGACCTACTACTCTAGCTTGGGTACCGTATGATGCATCGTCTCTATATGAATGGTTTTGACCATAAGAATCCATCTATTGACATTTTTATGTATGAAGTGCCCATGAAGATTGTATCAATAGGAAAAAAAATTAAACGTTTGTGAGTAGAGATGACATATATAATAAAAGAAATTTTCATTGCAACACATGAAATGTAAGGAAGATAAGAAATCTATCATAGAAAATCTCACAGTAAACTCACGTGCCTTTATGAGAGATTTAAAAGAGAATTAATGAATCACTATGAGTAAGTCTCTAATTTACATTATGAAATAGGTCCTTTGACTTGGTGCCGAACAAACTTTATATAATTATTAAAATATTTATAGTTCAAAAAATGAATTAAGATGAACCATTTACCAAATAAAGAGTTTTAAATACTTAAATACAAATTTACTTGAGTCATTTCATTTAATAAAATAGGATTTCTCTATCACATAGGATTTTAGGATCCATAGATTATAATATGTAGATTTTATGAATGACCTCATTTGTAGAGATGACAACTGGAATAAAACATAATATGACTGCAATCAATTTTACATTAGGGAAGTTATGAAGTCTATCATATAAAATCTATCGTTAACCTCATGGTACTTCTACTATTCTTTCAAAGTTAATTAGAGCATAAGTATAGGTGAGGTGGAAAATCAAAAATCTAATGCCATATATTCATATCTATATTTCTTAATTTACACAAAGTTTAAAATATGTATTTAGTTGTACCATTTACCATAAAAGAGTCTTAAATACTTAAAAAACAAACTTACTTTAATAAATTCAGGTAATAAAAAACAACTTATCTCTCATGTAGAATTAGATAAATTGCACAAAAATGCCATAGTAAATTCAATGAATAATTAGTCACCTCCATCTTAATTTAATATATTACACCTTGCAAATTACATATATATTTCTGCACTAATTGACGGGTTATTGACCCCTTTGTGGAAGCAATTACAATTGTGTAATATATTTGTAAAGGTAATTAAAACATGACGTCAAATATATGTGAAAGTGTAATTATAAACCTTAAAAAACAAACTGTCACCATAGATTATGTATCAAAAGCCTTGAAACAACTAAAAATAGTACTAAGTGTACATGCATTGTAAACTTCTGCCACATTAAACTAAACATCACAAGTCTTGCTACAATAAAAAACATAACAAAATTTGACTAAAAATTCCATATTTTGGGCATGTGAGGTACTAAACCATAGTACAAGTCAGTGGACCTATATATACATCTTCTTTCCGATACATGACTCATGAGTAAAGGTCTTGCTCATCTAGTTACTAACAAATAGTTGAAAAAAATGTGAGATGGAGACTTTTGGGACCACATAAATATGTGATCCAACTCGAAGCACCATCTTTCTTTGGTAGCCACTATCACTCCTATCCAACCCAAACCAACATAACCATTTGAGATGGATTATGCTTGAAAAAAATGCATTTGACCAAATTGTAAAAAAGCTTGACATCTTTAATAGACAAGTTATGTGGGGACTAGGGTACTATGACTAGTTTTCCCCAAATTATTCACAAGCTAGACACTATGGCTGTACCAAAAAAATAGCTATTGGACCACACTATGTTTGGAATAAAAATAAGTTGTACATGAATCCTAAGAAAGCTAAATTGTGCCAACTGAACTATTAATTGTTAAATGGAGTAGGAAATTTATAGATTGTACAATAATGTTGTAACTTTGTCAAATAATGCAACTGGATAGCTAAAAAAAACAAGAAATAAGATGACTCCAATAGGAATTAAGGAGTGATAATGGTTTGACACAAGTGAAAATGAACTTAGGGGGACAAAACCAACTAGACTACAATTGCTTACTAGGACATAAATAAGCCTACACAAATAGATAGGCATGCTAGCCAAAACAAAAATAGGCCAACAATAGTTTGCATAATAGTTATTAACCAACTCGTGCTATGCAGTGCAACATCAATAGTTGCAAAACTTCACTTACACTTCATTGAGTATCCTAACAATTACTTAATTTATTCAATCCTAAGTAGTCATCACGGGGAAATGACTAATTTCTGCATTTTTGGATGGAGAAACCCCAAGTGTGATGCTAACCAATCTAAAGAAACATACGGGCTAATAATAGTGAAGAGTATAGCAACAAGCATATCAACACATACCATTTACTCAAAACACTCAACACTGCATAAAAAAACATGAAGCATAGTATTAAAAACATAAGGCATAGCAATCAAAGTAATAACACACATCATGATGACAATCTATCATATATGTTCATGATAAAATTGAATAAATGAGGCAGTTAATATGTCATAGAAGAGAATGATAACAATGTCACAACAATAACTTATTGATGACCTACAACAGCTTGGGGTTGGAGAATATACTACAGGGCTTAACAAAAACTTAGACTTGGTATTGAAGATGGAGAGATTGACCTCTGAAGAGCTTATAGAAGCTACTGTTTGGATGAGCTTAATTAATTATAGAAAAGGCTATATTTATTTTGATAAAATGAGATAGATAAGGGTGTCAATTGGTGCTGATTTGATTTACCTACTATTTTGAACAAATTTTGGTGGACAAAAGGATGATTAGGTAGACTTTACTTAGAGAGTGGAGTTATACAGAAGTAGTTTAGTAAAGCCTAGGCAAAATGTGGAAGAGGACTGATTGATGTGCCATTGTGTGTGTGTGTGTGGGAATGTGTAAGAAGGAAAGAGAAAGAGAAGTATTTATAGATGGTGAGAGGCTTGGGTTAATAGTGTGCATGTAAACGATGTGGTACATGCAATAGTAACATGATATGACTATTCAAACAAAAAAAATGTGGGATACAAAATCTTAACTACAAAAGTAGTCAAGCATTCATTATCTAGAAATGCAGAATTTAGCAAAGAGGGGATCCAGTAAACACAAACATGGTGATAGCATTATTGACCATAAAAGGAGACTAACATATAGTGAGCCAAACCAAAAAAGATACACATAATCTATTGTACATTCAAATTTAGAAAAATATCATATAGCATAATTGATTTGAAACAATAGAGGCAATGTTTGGTAATGTTTTGCCTTTAGCCCATCCAAAATCAACACCTCTGCCCTTCTCACAACCAAAATACATAAAAACCAAAGTCTAGACAGAACAAATGAACTATACCCAAGAGAAAAATAAACAAGGTACAAATTAGAACAGATAGATGGTAGAAAACTTAAGCCAAAACAATAGAAGCAACAAAATTGGAGACCAAAATCATATTAGGTGAGTAAAATAGATATTAGAAACTAGTAAACACATAACAGTCCAACAAAGGTATGTGTGGTGGCAAAATAGCACCACCATTAAAATAGGGGAGTATGCTTTGGGGGCATAAAATGGATTGCAAATGAGAACAAAGCAAGGAAGTGTACATGCGAGCAGCAACATACCAACATATTACTTAAGTCCTAAAATTAGCACTTTATCAAACCTAAAAACACCCTTCCATTAAAATAATCAAGCTTCATTTTTGTCAAGAAAATCAATAATAAAGGAGAACAATCCAAGAAAGAGATGTGCAGGCATATTCACACACCAACAAAATAAATAAATTAAAAAAGCATGACAATTACAAACAAAAAAACCCTTTCACTAAAATATTTGACCTTCATTTTGGTTAGAAAAACTAAAATAGAGGAAAAACACAAGAAATAGAGGTGCTAGCGCTGGCAGTATGTAACTAAAAATACCTCTCCACTGAAACAATGGAGCCTCTTTTTCGACCAAAAAATCAGAAAACAATGGAGAGTAAAATAAGAAAAATATTTCACCGCACATACATATACCAACAGAAGACAAACAATCACTAAAGCATGAAAATAAAAAACCAAAAAACCCTTTCACCAAAACAATAGACCATCAATTTGGGCAAACTGGAGATAAGGGGAACAAACCATAATTCATAAAGGTTACCGTACAATGAAACACTAGAACACTTAAGTGAAAAAAATCCATGGAAATATCAATTTCAAGAAACCCTTGGATGGAAAACACATACCCTTCTTATTTTCCACAATGCATGCCTGGGATTTAACACTATCCAACCGCCCAAAAACAAGCTCAAACTCAAATCAAAAGCCCAAAAACAAGCTCAAACTCAAATCAAAAGCCTATTGGCATTGTTTTTGCCCAATGATTTCCCAACGTTTAAATTAGAATCGTAACTTTAACAACTTCAATTGGGTTTTATCCGTCAAATTTTCATCCAAATAGGTCATTTTCAGCAGAAGACGAAGAAGAAATGAAGTTTGGGGGAAAGGGAGAGGGAAAGACAATGAAAGAGAAAAACGAGAGAGAAAGAGATGGGAGACAAGAGTGAATGAGATGAGGACAAATAACTATGTGCTTGGTTCAGATGTGTTGGGGATCAAAAAGTGAAATGGGGTTTTAGGTATTATTGTGATAAAATGGGGGTTTTTTTGGAAAAATTCACCAAGGGCAAATTTGGAGGGAGAACGGCCACATGTTTGGCTACATTCTCCCGGAACAATTTTGTTTGGAGAGAACGCTCCCAAACATAGCCAGATATATATATATATATATATATATTCAATTATCAAAACAAAATAAAATAATGGATATAAATTGAAAATCTATAGTATTAATAAATTATCTATTCTTTTTTAGTGTGTGTTTAAATACTTTCCTAAAATGCTTTTACTTTTATTTTTTTTATCACCATAAATATAGAATAGCTACCACCTGATTCCTACCCCACTACTTCCACTTAGGTGGTGATTGGTATATAAGAATAGAATTAGGTGGGAATGAAATTACCATTGCAGATGCTCAAGGTCCATCTGTTGCTTGGCCAATGCCATTGGTAAGTTCTCTGAAATATGAATCTTTTTTTATTTTAAATCCCAAAAGAGTTTTATTTTATTTTTTTGTGTCATTTTACTTTTGGCTCTACGTAGAATAAGTAGTAAGATATGAATGTATGCATTTCTTTTCTTATGGAGTTCTAATTGTTAGTTATGTTTTTTGAGTCTTTTTTTCTCTTGGTATTGCTTTGATAAGTATATGGTTAGATGGGCCATCTTGATGTATTTATTTATATATTCAACATTTGCTTATACTTATCTTATTTTCAAGGTTTGTATGTTAAGATATGGTGACATAGAGTTTGTCACATTGTGATGATAATAATGAATTTAAGATGCTTAAATTTTTTACTCTTTTAATTACTATATACGATTATATTCCATGAATAATGAGTTTTTTTTCATGGAACTTTTGGAGTATATAGTCAGCAAAGATATAGTAATTATCAATCTTATTTTCAATATATTTCTTATTGTAGATAGTGGAACTTGTGTATATTAGTGATAACTTGATATTCAATTCTATTTTGCGGAAATATGAATATGTTGGTGCATATGGCCATTGGGAATAAGAAATAGAAAGTTGGAATAGATTAAATTGTCTAAATTTTATTTTATTTATTTATTTTTTGTTTAGATAGGTGTTTTTGCAACATGCTTAACTTGTATTTTTTTGCTTCGCAAATAGGTGGTTCAAGATGGTATTGATTAATATGATGAAGTTAGATTTTCCAGATAAATGAGGGCATCAAAAGTTTTATTTGAATGGTCCACTTCAATTCTTAGATTATTTTGTCTAGTATATAGGGTTATTAAGTTAGATGTTGAATCAATTACTTTTTGGTGGTATTTTTAAGTAACTTGTTTTGGATAGTTTGTATTTGGATGAAATGAATGTGTTGGACATTAGATGGATTCTTTAGATTAATATGGTTTGAATGAAAAATATAAAGACTATATTTTTTATCCTTAAAATGAATTGTTTTCTCTACTTTTTTAATTTTTGACATGAATATATATATGGTTGATAAATAAGCTCTGTATGGCAGTGAAAGCAGGTTCTATATATGGATTCTTTAGATTAATATTAGATGATAATTAAATTTTTATAATTTTAAAAAATGGCATGATTAATAATTAATAGGTATTACTATTTTCATATTATATGTTATCGCAACATGTGACATTATTTATTAAATTTAAAATATATTATTTAATTATACCTAAAATTTATTTGACTATAAAAACCATAACTTATTTAAATGTATTATTTAATTATATATGTAATATTTATCTATTTAAATTATAATTTATAAAAATATAATATAATTAGACAAATTAATTTTGTTAATCATAAAAATATAATAATTTATTTAGTTAATTAGAAAAATGAATTTTATTGCTATAATAAGTTATCTAATTAACTTAAAGTATTATATAATTTTTTAATGACCGCAGTTTTGACCCAAAAAAAATCAGTCACTAATTTAGTGACCATTTTTGTGACAAAAAAAAATCAGTCACTAATTTAATGACTGATTAGTGACGGCTACATTTGGGGTCACTAATTCCATCACAAATTAGTCACTAATTTGTTATTAAATTTTTTTAAAAGTTTTAAATAGAATCGATCACAAATTAGTAACCGCTGAAAGTAGTCACTGTTTGGCATTTACTAGTTAAAGCCAGTTTTTTTGGTAGTGTATTGACAATGTGTTGCATTTTTCTCCTTTTATTTCTCGTTCGATTATCAGGACATGAACTTATTAGTCTGATAGTTGTTTTCTTATTGGAAACACCATTAGTGCATATGCTTTATGTTAGAAATTTATATTAAAATGCATGACTTGTGCTTTTTGCTATGTTTTAAATATTGTATACACAATATATACCTCAATAGGTCATAAAATATATGGCATATAAATTTTGCAAAAGCAGTACTAATTACAGAAAATAAGTATGTATTGTACTACAATTTAGTACTCATTTTTTATTATTAACTACTTCTCAAGAAAAATAATTAGGATACTAAAATTAGCAAATGAAGTGCTACTATTTAAAATAAGGTACTGTATAGATTGAATGTGTTAAAATTTTTATATTATTGAAAACATGTTTAATTTGTCGTCTTTCCATCCTCAACTATCACAACATGAATTTATTAGTCTAAAGGTTGTTTCTTTATTTGTTTTGCACCAATACTGCATATGATTTATCCAAGAAATCAGTATCAATACATTGGACTTATTAATTTTAATGCATTTTAAATGTTTTATACCTAGTATGTAGCTCAAATATGTTACAAAACACATGGAGTGTAAATTATATTGTGCGGAATGTGGTGTCGATTATAGAAATTAAGGCGCTCATTGAACTACACGTTAGGGCTCAATTTTCAGGATAAAGTTTCGCCCAAGAAAAATAAGGTACTAAGTTTAGCAAATGAAACACTAATTCCCTAAAAATAAGGTAATGAATAGATTGAATGTATTATAACATCTTATAGTTGACAACATGTCAAATTTAACTCTTTTTAGTCCTCAATCGACGGTCAAGTAGTTTAATTTATTGATTTTAGAATTGTTTTTTTTGTAAAATGACAATTTCTATTGCTTTCATACATATAATTAGTTTTAGTATTGCATTCTTCATAATTAGTATAGAAATAAGTAAATCTAGATACGATAGATGCCTTGAAAAATACTACATGTTCCAACTGCAATCAAGAAAAAGCCTTGAAAAATGGATATTGCCGAATTGATATATGAAAATAGTACACTGCAAATACCGAAAACCGTTCTCATTATTCTCCATAATATTAAAGAACACACAACTCAAATAAAATTTCATATACCAAATGTTTCGCAATCACCTTAATCTAAAATCCACATGTAAAATTTGCCAGCGGATATGATGTTTTTTCGGGCGACGCTCCCATCGTTTTTGTATGAAGGATTGATTAGGTGGGTATAACAAAAGAAAAAAAGTTGTTACAAAGAGATATAGGAGAGTGGGAGAGAAAAATGGAGAATGAGGTGAACTTAGCCAAAGAAAGCAACAAACAAATAATAATTGGATAAGAATGTTTTTCGTCAAATCACATGAATGGAAAGTAAACTCTCAAACGAAACTTAAAGTAAGGAGTTCAAATTGCAAAAGTTATAGGGACTGAGTATAAAATGAAAGCAGGCTAAGATACTTTTTTAATAAATTGTCATTTTCTTAATAGGTACTGAGCAACCTATTGAACTAGTTTTACATGTGTGCATTTCAAAGTCCATTCTTACATTATTTTTCTTTTTTTTTTGAAAAAAGAACATTGCTTTCCTTTAATTAGTACTCAAAGATAAAAGATATCTTCTAAATTTTTTTCATTAAAAGTAAAAAAAAAATGTGAATCAAATCCTTATTACTTGAAATAATTAAAAATAATTTATACATGTCACATACTAATTTGTCCTCTATTTGTTTCTCATTTTAAAAGTATGAATATAGTTACATATTTTTTTGCAATAATATTGATGCCAAAAAGAATAATTTTTACAGAGCACCAATTGAAAGCAAAAGAAAATAATCTTGTATTCTCACTGATAATCTCTCCAAAATCCTCTTATATAATCTCGCACAAGGCCTTTTATATAGCTAAACACCCCAATAACTAGAGCTGTAACCGCTCACTAAACCTCTAACTATCCACATTTAGCAGAGTTGATCGACATGGTGCCACGTGTGGCCCATGTTCCTTGCTTTTCGATTGTGTTTGGCTGAAGCTGCAACTCGAAAATCAGCTCGGGCATCACAGAACAATCATCTTGTCTGCTTTCTCTGATATCAACTTGGGCAACTCAAACATTCATCTGTTGCTTCCTCTGATATCTGCTCGGTTGACTCAAAACCTCATCTCAGCTGTTTTTTTTTAACTCAGTTCGGATAACTCAAACCTTTATCTTAGTTGTTTCTCTTGAACTCAGATCGACTGGACCATTTGGGGTGATTAGGCTAAGACTGCTTCCCCAGCATAGCCTTTATGACTGCCTTAGCTTGGGCTGGGTGTACATACACATCATCTCTCCCCCCAAAAATCAAGTTAAAAAAGGTTTGAACTGTGACAGTTCGAGCTAAGGGTGGATGAAGCATGAGGGAAGTGGTTTGAGTATATTCCCAATATGATGTTTGTCTATGCTAATTGACGCTCAAGATGGGTTCGGACGGATCTGTAATGATTTTGCCCCTTCCCAAGGAATAAACATCATTGCTTTGCCCTTTCCCAGGTTTGCTAGTCTTATCTGTAGCATTAATTGGGTTGTCCTATCTTGCATATCCCTAGAGACATGTGTACGGCTGAGTTTGAATTTGGGAATCCAAAAGAGCTCCTTCTCCGTCTATAAAAGCTCTATTCATGTTTAGACTTTTTCTTCCTTCGCCATTTCTGTGAACCCTCCTACTCCTCTCTTTTCTTCTCAATTTCCTCCGCACACCTGGGCAATTATTTCACCGTCTGCATAGCGGTCTTCATCGTGATTTGAAGAAAAACTCTGCTTACTTTTCACGTCTCTAGGAAATGAGTCTAGGTTTTTTCAAATTCTTCACTTTGCATTTTCAGTTTTATTTCCTTGGATTTCTTAGAAAACTCAAAATGTCGATTGAGTTGGTTGGGGGAAGTGATTTGGATGACTTAGTTCTCAGTATCCCACCAGAGGTAATGAAGGAAACTGAGCAGGGAATGATTCAAGTGAGGTTGCCTTATTATGAAACGTACTTTTCTAGGATGACTAGGCACAAAAGCCATAAGCTGAGAGAGATCATAGGTATCCCAGAGGAGTACCCTATAGTAGTGCCTAAATCCTCAAATCGGCCGCATCACTTCCCCTCAGGGTTTCTGTGCTTCTGTCTAGAGCAACTATGCGGTGTGTTATATTTTTCTTTGCCCGAGCTATTTAGGTTAGTGTCCAGAGGCTTGGGCATTCCACTTAATCAATTTACCCCCAACTCCTTTAGGTTAATGACCGGCTTCATCATCCAATATAGGCATCTACAAGTAGAGCCTACAACTACTTTCTTCCATTCTCTTTTTTACCTTAAATCTTTAGGTTCTGGGCTATTTTACCTGACATCTCGGGAGGATATACGCTTCTTATCTAAATACCCCATCTTGGTGAAACATTAGAAAGATTATTACATGTTCATAGCGTCGCCTGAGCTGTTGGGCTTCCTCGAGAGATGGATAGAACATATGCCTTTAGAGAGCTTGGCCAAGAGTAGGACATTCCCTTCAGGTCGGCAGTTTTTACAGGAAAGGCTAAATAGTTGTCAGCTACAGCTGATATACTTGGGAATACCAGGCTTCTTGTATCACTTTGCCTTGAGGCCTAAAGCTCAGGAGCTCTCTAAGCCTTTTGGTACTCATCTTTTACCTTAAGACAAACGCTGCTTGGGCGATCTTATATCTGACTTCTCTTTTTTTTTTTTAGAGAAGATTCCTACAAAAGCATTTCTGTTGGCCGCGGTAGCCAGCCAGCCAGGCAGATAAAAGAACAATCCCCCCCCAAATGATTCAGTAGAGCTAGCTCTTCCCACAAGGCTCCAGCT
>JACGDI010005366.1:1730494-1756065 GCA_014898725.1 Jacaranda copaia
TAACAAGAGATAGGCTGATCCTGCCTAACTTGTGCTTACAAGAAATGGAAACTGTCTAATTTCTGAGATAAAATTAAACATAGCAAGACAACCAATGTAAACTAAAAACAACAAAACAGATTCTAAAATAAGTTACATATAAAAATGCTGCAAGTTTTGAATGTTCCACGGATGAGCTAGCTTCTTTCTTTCTACTGTTCCTAGCTCATAAGCTCCCACTTTTAGCACAGTGATCACTCTATAGGGCCCTTCCCAATTAGGTTCCAATTTTCCAACATTTTCCAGTGTATCCACGTTTCTCAAGACCCAATCTCCCACTTGAAAACTACGAGGCTTGACTCTTTTAATGAAGGCAGTTTAGATCCTTTGCTTGTACTTAGTCGACCTGAGGTAAGCATTCTCCCTTTTCTCTTCAATCATATCTAGATAATCCTTGAGCAGCTCCTCATTCTCTTTGGGATTGTATGCCAACACCTGATGTGATTCTAAACCCACCTCGACTAGAATCAGCGCATCTACACCGTAGACCATACTGAAAGGCATTTTCCTGATTAACACTTTTGAAGTAGTCCTGTAGGCCCATAATACTCTAGAAAGCTCATTTACCCAACCACCACTAACTTGGCTTAACCTTTTCTTTAGATTCCTTAAAATATCGCGATTAGTGACCTTAATTTGCCCATTGGTTTGTGGGTGGGCTACAGCACTAAAGTGTTGGTCAATTTTTATTTCCTTACACCAGGCTTACACCTTGGATCCTTAGAATTGCCTACCGTTATCTGAGATCAACTCCTTAGGGATGCCATACCTGCATACTATGTTCTTTCACAAGAATTTGAGCACCTCATTCTCCATTATCTTAGCCTGGGGCTCTGCTTCTACCTACTTACTAAAATAATCCACTACAACTAACAAGAACTTCCTCTGCCCGACTACTATAGGGAAAGGCCCTACAATATCCATTCCTTATTTTGTGAAGGGGTAGGGGGCACTTATTCCATGCATGGGCTCGGCAGGTATATGGCTGACCTGGGCGTGCCTTTGACACTTGTCACATTTCTTTATCAATTCTCCTACGTCAGCTCGATAGAGGGCTAGAAGTACCTAGCTCGGATAGTTTTAGAGACTAGTACAATCCCGCCTAAGTGATTTTTGTAGCATCCTTCATGAATTTCTCGCAAGATGTATTTCCCTTCCTAAAGGGATAGATAGCGTAACAATGGCTAAGCAAACCCTCTCTTGTACAACAGTCCATTTACCATAGTGAACTGTGTTTCTCGCACCCGCAACTTATGATCAGTCGTTGGGTTATCCTCTTGTAGATATCACATGATGGGGATCCTCCAATCTGACCTTCTTCCACCGTAAGGACTTTAGCTTCGAGACCTTTTTTCTCCAGCTCGTGGATCGTGACTCATCGAGTGTTACACTCATTGAGAGAGCAAGCTATCTTAGCTAAATAATCTACCTTACTGTTCTCATCCCAAGGTATCTGGGTTATTTGGTGCTCAGCCAGCTCTTGTCATAGCCTATCTATCAGCTGTAGATATTTATTCATTTTGGCTTCTTTGACCTCGTATTGTCCTTCAATCTGCTTTTCCACTAATTGTGAATCAGTGAACGCTTGGACACATCTAGCGCCACTTTGTATGACCATTTTAATCCCCCATATCACGGTCTTATATTCTACTTCGTTGTTGGAGGCCTTAAAATGAAACTTTACTACAAACTCTATCTCTTCACCCTTAAGATCAACAATAACAATTCCAGCTCTGCTCCCTTCATGTCCTGACGACCTATCCATATACACCATCTACAAACCTTTATCCCCCCTTATAGGTGTGTCTAATATAAAGTCCACCAGGGCTTACACTTTTATAGCGTTCTTGGGGGCATAGCTAATCTCATATTCTCCCAACTCCACTAACCATTTGACTAGTCATTTTTGCCATGTCAGCCTTCCTAAGAGTTGGCTTCAATGGGTAGTTAGTTCGCATAACTATAAGATAAGATAAAAAGTAGGGCCATAATCTTCTTGCCATGATCACTAGGGCTAGTGCCATTTTCTCAATTTTTGAGTATCTCAGCTCAACAGCATGTAAGATCTTACTGACATAGAATACCGATCTTTGCACTGTTCTATCCTCCCTTACGAGTATCGAGCTCATTGCTTGCCTGAATACTACTAAATACAAATAGAGAGTTTCCCTTGGGGTGGGCTTCGTTAGCACAAAAAGCTCTGCTAAATAGGCTTTCAGCTCTTCAAATGTGCATTACGCTGCTTTTCCCCATTTGAACTACATTACCTTCTACAATATTCCAAACAAAGGTAAACTTCTGTTAGCTAATCTGGATATGAATCTGCTCAGAATGGCTAGCCTTCCGGCCAACCTCTGGACCTCGTTCATAGTTCTTAAGGGGCTCATCTCCAAAATAGCTCAAATTTTTTCTAGATTAGCCTAAATTCCCCTTTTCATCACTAGATAGCCCGAAAACTTGCCTTTTTTTAACTCCAAATGTGCACTTCTCTGGGTTCAACTTCATCCCATACTTGCACAAGATTTCAAAAGTCTCCTTCAAATCCTCAACATGTTCAGCTCAGCTTGCACTTTTTACCAGCATGTCTCAATATATACTTTCATATTTCGACTGATCTGCTACTTGAACATCCAATCCACTAGCCTCTGATAGGTGGCCCATGCATTCTTTAGGCTAAAAAGCATGACAACATAACAATAAGTCCCCTAGGACGTGATAAAGCTTACTCACTTATGATCCTCTAAGCTGAGTGGAATTTGATGGTATCCCTACGAGGCATCCATCATGCTAAGGAGTACACATCTAGAAGTAGAGTCCACTATCAGATCAATCCTAAGTAGTAGGTAGAAATTTTTCGGGCAGGCTTTGTTCAAATCCCTGAAGTCTATGCACACTCTCCACTTATGGGCTTACTTTGGCACCAACACCACATTGGAGATCCACTCAGGGAACTGGATTTCCACAATATACCCTACATCCAAGAGCTTCTCCACCTTCTCCTAGTTATGCGATTTTTCTCAGGACTAAAATGCCTATTTTTCTACTTGACTAGCCTGATGGTAGGATCCATATTAAGTCTGTGCTTGGCTACCTTTAGGTCTATACCTGCAAAGTCTTTGACAAAAAAAGCAAAAACATCCACATAATCCCTTAGTGTGGCAATTAGCTCTACCTTCAAGCTAGTCTTTAGGTAGGAACCTATCCGTGTGGTTTTGTTGGGATCTCCCGGGACCAACTCTATCGATAGAAGCTTTTCTTCTAATTTAATTTTCTGCAACTTTTTCGCACCTAAGGGTGCGCCTGCGCCATTTTGCCTTTGCTTGTACCCTACCTCATTACTCTTATGGTATCCCTTTCTCACTGCGTCTACGTAACACTTCCTAGAAGTATACTGATCTCCTACTACTTCCCCTACCAGTCCCCCCACCACATACTTCAACTTCACATGGTATGGGAAAGCTACTGCCTAGAAGAGTTGTATCATGGGCCTACTAAAAATCACATTATATGCTGAGGGGGCATCGACGATTAAGAAAGTTAACATGCATCTCTTCTGGTACATTTCTATCCCTAAAGAGATTGGCAAAGAAATTCATCCCCTGGGCCGAACTACTTCTCTTGAAAATCTAAAGAGTGACGTTTCTACTTGTTCAAGCATGGTATTTTCTAGATCCATCTATTAGAAGGCATCATAAAAGAGGATGTTTGCCGAGTTACCTCCATCAACAAAAATACGAGCTATTTTATAGTTTGCTACTGTCGCTGTAGTAACCAAAGCATCCTAATGGGGTATATGCAGTATTTTTAGGTCTTTTGGTTCGAACTAGTTAACTGGGATGTCATTAATGGTAAAAATAGATGCCACCTCCATATTTTGTGCACTACAGCCCTAACTCTTGCTCTCCTAGCTTGGTGAGTGTCTCCCTCAGCCGGACCTCCTAAAATTATATGAATCACTTCTTTGGTAGTTTCATTTTTAACATCATTCTTTCTATTGAGTTGTCAAATTTTTAGTTGTCCCTCCCGACTTTGTACGGGTGCTTGTCTCTACCTTTGGCTCCTACTTTGAGCACAAATTCATTCACTATCCATTCCGCATCAGTTGCTCCAACTTATTTCGTAGGTGATCACATTCTTTAGTCTTATGTCCATACTAATTGTGAAAGTGATAGAATTTGTCAGAACTAGGCCGTCTTGGCGGATCTCTATGGGAGTGCAACCATCAAAGCAGGTTAAGATACTCAGTAGCCTATATTACTTATTCCCTGGGCATTTAAAGGTGGTGTAGTGATCAAAATTTGGACCTAGCATCGATGAAACTTTTATCTGCCGCACGAGCATAGCTTTGGGTCTCTCTTCTTACCTTTGTTTTCTATTGGCAAGATCTTTTCTTCTATCCCTTTCTTTCTCCTTCAACTCTTTCTCTTTCATCTCACAATCTTCCTTTTCGTAAATATACTTTTCTGCCCACCTTAAGAGTTTATCATAGCTTCCGCTGGCTTTTTGCTTAAAGATCAGAAGAAAGGACCAGGTCACAGCCCTTGAGTGAAAGCACCACTTAATAATTCTGGAGTAGCCGAAGGAATCCCCAAGGCCACCATAGTGAATCATCTTACAAAACTTCTCAAGCTTTCCACCTCCTCTTGCTGGAAGAAAAGTAAGCTCTGCACACTTCTCCTATACTGTTTGTTGCTGGTGAATTGGTGTAGAAATCTTCGTGTGAATTCATCGAATGTATAAATAAATTGGGGTGGTAATTATCTAAACCATCTTTGAGCAGCCCCTCCTAAGGTGGTAAGAAAAGTCCTACACTTCACTCCATCCAAGAATTGGTATAGTATGGCCAAGTTCTCAAATTCACACAAGTGATCAGCAAGGTTAGTAGTGCCCGTGTTCCTGGGTATATTGAAAGACTTGTGGTTCTTCGGGAATGGATCATGTAATATGGACTTATCAAACGGTGAGGCTTTGACTTCTTTTCCCATCCTTTCTTCAATCCTTTTCCTCATTTCTTTCATCTCCCTCATCATTTCTTCTATTGTTGCTATCCACTCTGATTAAGACTTTCATTTTTGCTATCCACTCTGATTGAGACTTGTCCATCCTATTCCTATCATGTCCAATCGAGATTTGACTTTTTGCTACTGCTTCTGCATTTGCTAAGTGGATGGGGCTCTTCATGTTAACTTTTTTAGGTATGTGCCGGGCACCTTTCTTTCTAGGTTCTTATAGTGTCACTCCGATTGGTGCAGCTGTGACCTCCTATCCTCCCATGATCAACCCTGGATTATCGGGGAAAGATGGCCCAGCTATAATCGTGCCTTGCGCAATTGCTCCTGACACCAAGGCAGTTCTGGGGCTTTGCACAGGGGCAACACCTGCGAGCATGTGCGCTACTGGAGTGGCCATCGCCGTTGCTAGAGGTATAGGGCTAACCAATCTCAAAAGGGGCAAAAATGTGGGAGGCAGTGGAATATTAGGTGCTATTCTTGACAAAAAAGGATGAGCATAGGGCCTAGCGGCATTGGCAAAGAGGGTTCATGCATAGTTTCAGCAGATTAGGTGGCAGCAATAATGCTAAATGTTGGCCATAAGAAGTTGGCCAACTATTTCGTAGTCATTTGCCCTACCAACGGAGATACTGGGGCAACTCTTCCTTCGATGACTGCCAGCTGTGCTACCATAGCTTATAGCATGGCAGTTGTGGTTACAAGCGTTAGTTCACTTTGTGACATCATCCTCATACTTGTTTTTCCATTCTCTACTAAATCACCCATTCTCATGTCTCAACTCCTAATTTTTTCTCACAGACGGCATCAAATTGATGCCAAAAAGAATAATTTTTATAGAGTACCAATTGAAAGCAAAAACAAATAATCTTGTATTCTCACTGATAATCTCTCCAAAATCCCTTTGTATAATCTTGCACAAGGCCTTTTATATGGTTAAACGCCCCACTAATAAGGGCTATAACCGCCCACTAAACCTATAACTATCTACATTCAGTAGAGTTGATTGACATGGTACCATGTGTGGCCCACGTTTCTTACTTTTTGGTTGTGTTAGGCTGAAGCTACAACTCAGAAATCAACTTGGGCATCATAGAACAATCATCTTGGCTTCTTTCTCTAATATCAGCTTGGGCAACTCAAACATTCATCTGTTGCTTCCTTTGATATCAGCTCAGTTAACTCAAAACCTCATCTCAGCTGCTTTCTTTTGAACTCAGTTCAAATAACTCAAATCTTCATCTTAGATGTTTCTCCTAAACTCAGATCGATAGAACCATTTGGGGTGATCAGGTTGAGACTGCTTTCCCAGTGTAGCCTTTACGACTACCTTAGCTTGGGCTAGGTGTACATACGCATCAAATATCATAAACATTATAAATTTGAATCAATTTCTTATAAGTGTGAGTTTGATTATGTTTTAAATTTTCTAATTAAATTAGTATCTTTCATATGACTTCTCAAAAGACTTAAAAAATAAATAACCAACAAAAAAATATAAAAAAAGAAAATTTAAGGACTGTAAATTGTTGCTACTAGCACCATCATAGATACATACTCATGTATGATTTTTATTATTATAAAAAATAAGTATGAGATTAACTGCATACTTTTCAAAAATGAAAAAAATAGAAAAAATAAAGGCAGGCTTGATCTATGCTTTTCAAAATAAAAGAACTATATAATTTCATATGTTGATCATATCTACAACTCTCTAAGCAATATATATATATATATATATATATATAATATGAAGACATATGGACTTAATTGAAAACAAAAGCTAAAATAAAAATATACAGAGTATTATTGTTAAGACCTTAGTGCGTCGGGTATCCTAGCACAAGCGGCCTTCATGTGCCAGCGGACAGTGGGTGTCGGCACGAAGCGGCACCAAATACATTATGGAACTAGACAGGGCACACATAAGCAGACCGAGTTGCAGGTGCCATGCAAAGTTGTTTGTTTAAGACAGCATGTCAGAAACTTGAAAGCACAGCATATTGGGCACTCATGCGAACAATTGGTATTGGTGTAGTGGTGTGCAAATAGTAGGCTAGGGCGTGCACTTGCACTGCATGTACAAATGCGATGTGTGTAGAGGACTTTCGGACAAATGCATAGAATCTTTGAACATTATGCAGGACCTTTAAACAAGTACATGAGGAACTTCCGGATGTGTGCAAAAGTAGTAGGCACTAGACTTGGACGCCCCAACATGACCTTTGGCCCAATCAAAATAGTTTTGATATTCTAGGCCCTACTGATAGGCCAGTGCATATGATTACATTGATCGAGTCAAAACAATTGAGCTAAGGTCTGAGATTATGAGAACAAGAGAGAAACAAATAAAAGCCTAACCAAGTTAGCTCTAGAAATGTGAGATCGCGAACAAGCCACGTGGCCAAGTAGTTGTTCTATGGCCGAGATCATATGGCGTAGTTGGCAAGTAGTTCTAAGCACTATGTCAGCCATTGTGGACAGACCAAGTCAAATGTCACTTAGTGGCAGATTAGATATGTGCCACGTGTAACACATGTAACCCTAGCAGTTCAGGGAGTCAACTACAGCTTTTTACCTATAAATATGCAAAGGACCTCACAACTCGAGGTACTAAAGATAGCTTGGAGTGTTATGTGTAGGCATTTAGCTTTCTTGCATTGAAAATTAAGGAAATATTATACAAGCTTGGGATTTGCCTCGTAAACTTGATGTGTTGCTTTTATTTATTGTTGGCTTGTATTTCATTAATTCAAACTACTACTCAAAACACAAGTCTATCGGAGGGAAAGAAATGGCTTATGGGTTGCTGAGTAATTCTGCCGCATAGTGGGCAAACACTTAGAAAAATTTTTCAACATGTGGGTTAGGTTCTGTTGTCAGAATATTTGACAATAGCTGTCAAATATGAGAAGTAATGTCATAATTGGAGGTAAGAATACAATAGGTTGAGACCATTCTTGCACAACCACCAAAGGATCAAATGGTGGCACTTTTTCTACAATTCTAAGAGATATGAGAAATGATGGAGCGCTTGCAGATGCAAACTTCAATAGATGCAAAGTTGGTTGTTGAGGCCCTTGAAATGAAACTGGTTACGGCCAATGCTAAATTGAGCCTCATTAAGAGGACTTTGGTTGATTCTAAAAGCAAGCTCTCTTCGTCCATGGTAAAGGTACCCAATCTCAAATGCTTTGGAGGTACAAGAGTCACCAAAGAGCTTAAAAACCTCTTGTGAGATATGGAAACTTATTTCTAGGTTGCACATGTCCCTGAGGATCAAAAGATTTCCATTACTAACATATATCTCAGTAGTGCTGTGAAACTTTGGTGGCACACTCGTCTTTCAAATGATGTTAGCACAAATCAAGAAAAGATTGAGATGTAGGATTCTTTAAAATCGGAATTGAATGAGCAGTTCTTATCTTATAATACATATTAGATTATAAGGAATCACTGCGCAAGTTTCAACATAAGGCATAATGGGTGACTATGTCAAAGCGTTTAGTCCCTTGATGTTGGAAGTTAGAGAAATGTCAAAAGAAAACAAGTTATTCAACTTCTTGACTAGACTGCAACCTTATGCCTAAGCCAAACTTAGTCAGCAAGGAGTTAAGGATTTACCAATATACCATTGCCGCTACAGACCATTTGTTGGATTTCAAAGTTGTTAGTTGGTTGGATCCTAAATGGAAAAAGACAGAGTCCAGAAAGGATAAAGGAAAAATTGGCAAGTCTTCTAAAGAGGGAAAATCTAAACAAAATAGTCCCATGAGTCGAGTGGAAAATCTAAAAGATGCCGAACCTATTGTGGACTAAATAAGGAAGGGCTTGCACCTTTGCAGTGGGGATCAATGGATAAGGGAATACCTCAATGTGAGGAGTTGAATACACTTATTACTTAGAAAGATGACAATAATGATGATGATGGCAAATTTTCTCATGTCAATCCCTTGTAATTACTTGGAGTACTTTAAGAAAAGCTTTTGTGAGGAAACTCCTTATGTATGTAAAGGCCATAGGGAACAATAAAGAAGTGAGGGTGATGATTGACTTAGGTGCTACTCACAATTTCATGGAAAAATGGGAGATTTAAAAGTAGGGACTGAACTTCTTCCCACATTCCAGTTAGATAAAAGTGGTGAATTCAAAAACCAAGCTAATTAAGGGATTGCCAATATCTCCTGGTGGTTAGCTACTAGGAAGGTATGTGTAATTTGATGGTTATTTCTCTTGGCGACTTTGATGTCATCTTAGGTACAGAGTTCCTAATTATGGCTAAGGCCAGAGTTTGGGTACATTTGGGTGGGCTAATGGTCACATAAGGGAGCTGCCCAGGATTTATACCAACTGTCTATGATGCTAAAGATACAGAAATGACGGATGAGAAACTTAGCCTAATCTTAGCTACACAACTGAAAAATGGGGTGAAGTATAGAAAAATGACTTATCTTGTTGTGTTAGTAAAGATCAAGCCCAATGTATTTGAAAAAGTGCTCGATGCAATTACTAAGTTACTAAAGGAGTTCAAGGACATGATGTCTCCAGAACTTCCTAAGCAATTGCCTTTTGGATAGGACATCCATAACAAGATTGACTTGGAACCCAATACAAGACCTTATATCCTCGCTCTTTACCAAAAATGTCCCTCAAAATTAGCAGAGTTATGGAGGTATTTGGATGAATTATTGGGTGTCGGATTGATTTAACTCTTCAAGGCTCCATACGGGTTCCCATTGTTGTTCCAACAAAAGAAATATGGTTCCCTAGGATGTCTATTGATTATTGGTTGTTGAATACGTTAATTATCAAAATAAAGTACCACATTTCTAATGCTTTGGATTATTTGATAAGCTGGCAAGGGCAGAGTACTACACAAAGATTGACCTAAGGTTGGGATAATTGCAAGTTCAAATAGCGACAGGTGATGAGCTAAAAATAACCTATGTGATGAGGTATGGCTCATATGAGATCTTGGAAATATCTTTCAGTTTAGCAAATGCCCCAATGACTTCTGCAACTTAATAAATGATGTTTCGTATGATTACCTAGATTGATCTACCGTTGTATACTTAGATGATATTATAATTTACTTAGAGTCCTTTGAGGACCATACATTGCATATGAGATATGTCTTTAAGAAATTGTGGGAACACATGCTCTATGCTAAAAAGAAAAATGAGAGTTCTGTTAGTAAGAGATTTCATTCCTTGTCTATGTGTCCTACTAAGGAAAAATTATGATGGCCAAAAAGAAAGTGCAGACATTCTAAGATTAGCCAACTGTTACCTACGGTTTACTAAAAGATATTCTAAAACTATTAGCCCCTTAATGGATTTGCTAAAATGGGATCAGAGATGGTAGTGTACTATTAGGTGCAAAAGTGTGTTCGAGGTAATAAAAAAGGGCCATCTTGATGGAACTAGAACTAAAACTCCCTAAATTTGACAGACCTTTTGAAGTGTAGGTGGATGCTTTAGATTGGGCTATTGGTAGGGTGTTGGTGCAAGATAAGTACCCTATTGCCTTTGAAAGTCAAAAGCTGAAAGATGTGGAGACCCGACATAGTACCTATGAAAAGAAGATGACTGCAATCATCCATTGCCTTGATAACTAGAAGCTTTATTTACTAGGAACTTAATTCATAATGATGATGAACAGTATTGCCAACATCTATTTTAGAATGCAGAAAAGGTAAGCTTGTTGGCAAGAGTTCCTTGGAGAGTTTGATTTTAAGTGGGTACACTTACCGGGCAAGTGCAATAATATTGCAAATGTTTTAAGTTAAAAATTAGTAAAGGAGTTTATTGTTGCCTAGACCTTTGTGGAATTGGACTTGTTGGAACATGTTCATGAAATGTCCCTCAATGATGCCACTTATACCAAATTAACAAAACAGGTGAAAAATGGGTCAATATGTAAGTATTGACTACATGATGGGTTGCTTTATGTAAAGGGCAGAAGAGTTTATATCTCTAGTGTTGCTTTGAGATAGAAATTATTAAGGCAGATCTACGACCCTCAATAGGCCAAACATCTTGAAATTGAATGGAAGACTGTGTTGTTGTCCTATTATTATTACTGGCCCAAATTAGAGGAAGGCATTAAGGTCTAGTAAGATATTATTTAGTTTTCTAGTTAAATAAGATGTAAAGGAAAAAAGAGGTAGGATTTTTGCCACCTTTGCCAATTCCAGAAAGACCATGGCAATCTATCCCCATGGATTTCATCATAGGTTTTCCTAAATTAAATAGTACGGCTTCAATTTTTGTCACTGTTGACATATTTTCAGAGTATGGTATTTTTGTAGCTGCCTCTAATGCTTGTACTACTGAGACAATGCCTAAATTATGCGTTAAAAATGTTAATAAATACTTTCATATTCTAGAGGATATTATTAGTGACAAGAATACCCACTTCACTGATCGTTTTTAGACAATATTATTGAAAATGATAGGAACACAATCGAGGTTCCTCCATGGTGAATAATTCATTGATAGATGGTCAAATGGAGAGGATGAACTTTTGCTAGAGAGTACTTAAGGCACTGCGTCTTAGCCATCTAGAAGCATTGGGTGAGTTTACTTGATGTAGCTAAAATTTGTTGTAACTTACATAAGTTTTCAGCCACATGCAAAAGTTCATTTGAGCTGGTGTATGGACAACAACTCCCAACATCCCATGAAATAACAATATAGTAAATGAGTGGCAAGTGTCCAACCACTTATCATTTTGTTAGGATGAAATAGGAATTGATTAGTGAAGGAAAGTATAATTTGGCCAAAGCCCAGCACCAAATGAGGAAGTATGTAAACATGGGCAGATGGTATGTGAAGTTTAGCTTATGGGACAAAGTTTTGTTGAAGCTCGCTCCCCAAATTTGGAAAAACAAAAATCAATGCAAAGATGGTGCATCACGGTTTAAATCTTAAGTATGATGATCCCTTTGAATTATTGAGCAAACAAAAGAATGTTGCCTACTGGTTGAAGCTACTATATAGATTGAAAATCCATCCCACAGTCTACGTAAGTTTTTTGAAAAGTATTTGAAGATACTAACCCCACTTGTGAGTTGATTAAATGAAACCCGCCCAAGATCAAGCAAGAATATGTGAGGGAAGTTTAGAAAATCCTTAATCGTGAAACCAGGGAGCAAAGGAAGAAAAAACACAAGACAAATTACTTAGTCATGTGGAAGGGCAAGCCTGAGCAGGATGAAACATTGTAAAGGATGTGAACTTGTGGCAATTTTAGGAAAAGATTGATTAGTATTGGGCAACTAAGGGAACCTCATCTCCAATGACGGAGTCAACCTTATTTAGAGTAGAAAGTGTGCTAGCACCTTAGTGCACCGAGAACCTAGGTACGGGCGGTGTTTCCATTCCAATGGATAATGTGTGTCCGCACAAAGTAGCACCAAGTACATTATGGCACCAGACAAGGCTCATGTTGATAGGCCAGGCTGCGGATGCCAAGCAAAGTTGTTGGTTTAGATAGTATGCAGGATACTTGCAGATGTAGTATGCTAGGCACTCATATGAATGGTCAGTATCAAGTGCAATAGCCCACAGGTAATTGCCAGCATGCGCATAAGGGGTGACGTGTGCAAAATACTTTCGGACAAGTGCACAGGATTTTCAGGCATTGTGTAGGACCTTCAGATAAGTATGTGTAGAACTTGCAAATGTGCACATTGGTGGCAAGCACTAGACTTGGACGCCTAAACATGACCCTTGATCTAGTCAAAATAATTGTGTTTTCTAGCTTTCATGGCAGGCCAATGCTAATGATTAGTTGACCTAGTCAAAAATTAGTCTAGGGTCTGAGATCTTTGGAACAAGTGCTGAACGGATAAGACCCTAACCGAATTGGCTCTAGAAATATAGGATTGCAGATGCGCCATGTAGCCAAGCAGTTGCTTAGTAGCTAAAATCATGTGGCATGGTTGACAAGTGGTTCCAAGCAGCATGTAGGAAATTGTGGATAAGTTAAGTCAAACATCACTTAGTGGCAAATTAGGTGTGTCACATGTAACTCTAGCAGTTGGGGGTGTTAGCTGTAGCTTGTTGCCTATAAATACACAAAAGACCTCACAACACAAGGCATCAAAGATAGTGTGATTGTTGTGTGCAGGCCTTAGCTTTCTTGTATTGAAAATTGAGGAAATATTATACAAGTTTGGGATTTGCCCCGTAAACGTGGGGTGTTGCTTCTATTTATTGTTATCTTATATTTCATTCACTCAAACTACTACTCAAAATATGAGTATACGCAAGGGAGAGAAATGGCTTACAAGTGGTTGACCAACCTAAACGCACAATGGGCAAACACTAAGAAAAAAAGATTCAAACACTTTAACCATTGTGACTAATAAAAATAAAAATATAAAGTATAGAAATAAATAAGATTAGATACACACATCTGAAAGAATTAGAGACACAAATTTCATTCATATCTACCAAAATAACAAAAAAAGAATTATTTTAAGGGGTTGATCATATCATACCACTTCAATGTAAATAAATAATTGAAGATATGTGAGTTCTATCCATATCTTTTCAAATTAACTTTTAGAAAAAAAAGCAATGAAAAAGTCTCCATACTTATCAAGAAAAAAACTCTAGTTATATAATACTTTATAATTTAGCAATATTTAATTTAAAATGTGATTGTACCTCTTTGTGTGAATATGTCTAACATGGATGATGAGATATAATAACAATTTTTTGTACATATACACTATTGCTGAATTAAATAATAAAACTTAGTAATATTATTATTAGATGATATTTTAATATTTTCTTCATCAACAATTTCACTTCCTTTTGTCCAAAAGTGGATTTCGTGTATTTTTTTAATTTTAGAAAAGATGAAAAATGGCACAATTTTCTTTAACTAATATGAAACAATGAAAAGATTTATTCTATGATCTTTATTTATGATTTTAAAAAATAAAACTAAAAAGTGTAAAATTTACAATGAATTAAGTTTTAGATTAATATGAAGTTTAAAACATTAGGATGATAATTTATAAATTAAATATATAGTATTAACTTTATGTCCAAATTTTAATAGTGGGTTAAATTCAAAATAAATTAACAAACTTAAGTTCTTTTTGTAAATAAATATGATCTATTTGGCACTTTTAAAATGACTCGATGACTATGAAAAAGATAAATTAGTGTAACGAACCAAACATATAATTAAAACATATGACAACCCCGTAATAAATATTGCACATAATTATAACCTGATTAACAAGTAGTTGGTAATTATAATTTGATTAATAAGTAGCATATAGTATTTAAATAAGGTACCTAACATTAAATAACTACTTTGAGGTTCCTAATTATAAGATACTCCCAATATAATTTTTATCTCTTTTTATTTCTACCAAAAGAAGTACCTCTCTGCAAATTCCTTAACTGCTTTAAAATGGGCTCCATTTGACTCTATAAAAAATTTAAAAAATAATATATTTTTTATTATTTGGTTATTTTGGAATTTTAGGAAAGTAATAAAAAATTTAGAACATCTTATATGTATTTAGAAACAAATGATATTTTAGCTTTGAGAATCCAATATAACTTAATTAATTAAATGAATTTTCAACTCACCAAAAGTTGCATGTGACCACTTCTTATATACCAAATATTGAAATGAAAAATTGTTTGATTTTGATAACGTATTAGATTATTTTAATGCTTTAGATCCATTTTTTCAGAAGACTAATTTAAAAAAAAAAGAAAAAAAGGTTAAAGCTAAATTAAAATTTCAAAAAAGAAAAACACATTTTAGAAAAGTGCATCTCCCACATGTGTGGGGAAATTATAATTTTTATATCTAAACTTAGCTGCTTATTCAGTTTTCATCCCCAAGTAGTTTGAAGTTTCAAAATTGATCCCTCAAATGTCCTTTTCAACATATTGTATCCATGCTGTTAAGAATTAGGCTAAGTTTAACGAAAATGGAGGGAAATCTTCAGCTTCTTGCCCAGTTTCCTACCAAACAAGGTTTTTCGGATATTTTTCTCTATTATTTCTCATTTTTTGCACCATTTCTCAATAATACAAGTAAAATAAAGGAAAGGAAAACTGATCAATTTTGTGTGAAGCAAAATCGAACGAGGAAAAGTTGAAGATGGCAAAATGAGTTCAAGCAACAAGATTGATCCAAACTATTCATTATTTTTCCATTGTGGATACATTGTTAACATCATAGAGCTCAAATAACCCAAGTAAGAGATCATGCTTCCAAATTGTAGCATATGTTTATTCAAGTTTCCTTTATTTTCTTTAATTTTGATGTTGAAAATATGCAATTAACTTGAAATTTTATTGATGAACATTTTATAGAAGATATAATATTGTTGTGCATTCAAGTGGTGGGATCCTAAAATGTGTAATAGATCAAAAGTTATCATTCCTGAACTCAACAAAAGAATAAATAAGTTGGAGAAAAAAAGTGGCACGGCAAAAAAAGTTGGAAGAAGAAAAAGAGGCCAACAAGAAAAGAAAGAAGAAAATGTAAATTTTTTATTTTAATTTACAACAAAAGGATGAAACTAAAGTGTGCTTTTCTTGCAATTAGTGTGTTTTTCATTGTAGTTGTGGTGATAAAAATAAAGTTGGCAATAGTTGAAGGTAGAATTACATTACTGCAACTTATGGGCTAGATAATTCTCATGGCTAAGGTTAAGTTATGATGGCAAAGTTAAGTTGTGGAAGGAATAATGTGCATGTCTCTCCCAAAGTTTCCAACATACTTTGATGTTCCAATTCCAACATGATTTTAAGTTCCAACAAATTTGCTCAAAAATTTCCAACACATTAGTTTTAATGTATTGTCCAGCACATGCTCAAAAATTTCCAGCAGACTTTGAGTTTCCAATTCCAGCAAGATTTGAAGCTCCAACACATTTGCTCAAAAATTCTAGCACATTAGTTTTGATGTAGTATCCAACATATGATCAAAAATTTTCAGCAAACTTTGAGGTTCCAATAATAGCAAAGTTTCAACTTTTATTTCAAGCAAATATATAGAAAATTTGGTGGAAATCTTATGGAAAATTAGCAGCAAAATTTTCAATAAATTACCAGCACAACTTAATGTCAAGATGCTGTACAAAATTCATTTAAGCACAACAATTCAACGGCAACATCAATTTAATTAAACATCAATTATCTTGAATAGAAAAAAAAACACTTTATCAAATTCAACATCAAATTGTCTTCAATATCAATCCAACATAAACATTAACAAAATCAATTTGGCTAATAAATGAATATAGTACACTTCAAACTAAACAACACACTTCAACTAAAAGTAGATTTTGAGGTAGCAAACTTGGAAGTAGACTTTGAGGCAGTAAACCTGGAAGTAGACTTTTGAAGCAGTAGACTTGGAGGCACTAGATGCAGTTTCGCCTCTGGATGAATTGGAGATACTTGTTCTCAAATTGAAATTTGTAATGAAGTTCATTCCATCTTTCACAATCATAGGACTTTGGTTGGTAGAGGATGCTTGATTGATCTACAATAATTGAGATCAGTTAGTTGTATACAAAACTAATTTTTGCCAAAATTTAAAGAACCAAGACAACCTTAATTGAGGCAACTTGATCTTTCTCCAATTTGGACCTTTTCTAAGGCCTTTTAAACTGAAAAAAAAAAAAAACAAAATAATGTTCAAAGATAATTAGAAAAACTTATAATTTATAATTATAAATCCACAAACCTATAATTTCTCCATGCTACTTGCTTTCCTTTGCACAGGTTCACTAGAAATTGACCATAGAACTAGTTGAGTTGCTTTGACATTTGTAGATTCTTCATTCTAGTACTCAAAAACTTCAATTGGTGTAACTTCTTGATGCCCCTACTTGATTTCCATTGTTTTTCTTTTCTTATAAGTTTTTGAATTGTGATTTATATCCCCCACAAGTTCTACATTTGTTCATTCTTTTAACCCCAATGGACATATGTGGAGTAGAAAGAGTAGAGGGCTCATCAGGCTGTCTCCTTTTTATCTTCTAACACCTACTGATTTTTTCTTTGTATAAAGATGGCAAAGGAGGATCTTTATCACTTTTAGGCTAGAAATCAGAGGTTCATTTAAGCCCAAGATAGGATTTTCATAATATTTTAAGTAAATTCCTACATTATAACATTTGTGAACATATGCTTTAAGATCTTCATTTCCACGCCATACAGCTAACACTGCATGTTTGCATGGTACTTTTGACAATTCCTACTTTCTACAACTACAACTCCTCTCCCACAAGTCCACTGTATGCTGGTCAAATGGCCCCATTATTTTGAAAAGCTTATCATCAGACCTCCTTGGTATGTACTCCCTAATATCTTTCATGATTTTTATCAGTAGTTTTTTAATCTTGGGGTATATTGGTCCATCACATTTGGATTTTTTTATCTATTTATTTTCATCTTAGTCATGAACAAGTTTCTAATTGCCTCAAGTAATGAAATGAGTGGCTTTTTTGTTGCATCAATAATGAAACTATTGAAACATTCACACATGTTGTTCAACAAGATATCACACTTAGGATATAGATTGAAATGAGACCTAAACTAGTTTTATGGAGGTTTTTCACTAGCCATTGATGTGCTTCTTTATTTATTTTTTTCAAATCATCAATTTTTATTTCAAATTCTGCAATTCTTATTGCTTTTGTTGCTACCGATAATGCATTTGTAATGGCAAGACCAGTAAAACCATCTTTCTTCATGTTGCTACACAAATGCCTCACAAAAAATCTATTTTCAGTATTTGGCAGTAAAGATTTATTTTTTCTTATCTAGCATGAAATTCCAATTGTGTTGAATTTCAAAGCCAATGTCACCGTTCAAAGATTAAGAAGCCAGCTCCAACTCTTTTTAATTTCACTCTCAACAATTACATATGCAATTAGAAAGGTATTGTTATTGGAATCTAGTCTAACAGTTGGCAATAGTTGATTCCCACAACTCCATTTAAGAAAGCATCCATCTACTAAAAGCATTTTTTAGTCCAAGTTTACATGCATTGAAGCACATGTAAAACCTTTGGAACCTCGTATTTCCCTCTTCCTCTACCAATTTCAGTATTATTGTTGAACCTAGCTTACTTTTTTCTATTTCATGACAATAATCTTAAGTTCTTATTAATTGTTCCTCCATCACATCCAAGACCAACTTCAGTGCCTTGCTCCTTGCTCTTTGAGCTTGTGATTTTGAAATATTAGCCCTTAGATGTGCAAATTTTGTTTCTAAACTTAGATGTACCTAGCTTAGAATTTTCTTTGAACTTTTTCACAAAACGTCTTGCCTATCCAACCAAATTTAAGACTTGAGTTGTTATAGTTCTAAGAGCACTTATTCTGATTTAGGTTGTAGCTCTTTATTTGCCAAGTACTATCATTCTACATTTTTTACACAAAAATAAACCATCCACAAGCATCTCTCTTACACACAACCCTTAAAGCGTGTTTGGGCGAGCTTATAAGCTTTTCAAAACATCTTTAAGATATTTGAGAGCTTATAAGATATGAAAAAGGTTTTGATATTTTTTTTTTTAAAAAAGAACTTATAAATTCCTAAAATAAGATGTTACGAGCTTATAAATACTTTTTAAAAAAGTAATGAGTGCCTAACTTATTTGAAGATCTTAACAAGTTAGCTTAATTTTAATCATATTAACTATAAGAATGTCATTACTTATATCTTATAAGTTCCATGATATTATTTCGTCCAAACACTTTTAAAACTTATTTTTAAAAATGATCTAACATCGTATAAGCTCCAAAAACATCTTATAAAATGTAGAAGCTTATAAGACCTATTAAATAAGATTAGCCAAGCTCCCTCTTAGTCTTATTTTGCCATTCTTAATGAATTTAGCCATCATACCTCGTCAATGTAGTGATTTTCAATTGCAAACTTAGCCTTATCCTTAGAACTGAAAATCAAACCTAATTTAAGTTCAAGATGTTTATTTTTCATCTTAGGATTCAACATGGGATACTACATTCCCATCTTCTCATCAAAATCAAGTTTGATAATCAAATCTTCATCATTATCAACCAAATCTTCCTCACTATCGGAATCCCACAACCTAGCGTACATCTCTTCACTAATAAATTGATTCCTTTCTATTGTTTTTCCCTTATTTGACTCACCAAATTTAGCCTCATGATTTACATGAGCCTCCAATAACGTGTCATCAGCCTCCATATCAAAGTCACTCTCATAGAACACATCATCATCCTCACTTGAATCATCTCCATTACTTAGACCATCCCCACGTAAATCATGCCCACCCTCTAAATCAACCTAATCCTCATCAATATATATTCATTGACCAATCTACCATCATCATACTTCTTAGTTTGGCTCTCCAGAAACCCTCTCAAGTCCAAATGTTCTAAGCACATATCAACTTCATAATTTTTAGGTATGTAATTCCTTGTATCTTACAAGTCTAGATCTTTTTCTATACACTTACTTTGCCTATCTAAATTTTTCCCATATTTAAGCCAAAAACCTAGTACTACCTTTCTCGTTATATCCTAACTCCTCTGTATAACCCCACAAATCAATGATCCTAATCTTAGCTATATTAACAAAACCAAATTATGCCAATTTTCCTCCCAAGTACTCTCTATGTAGAGTATCTTTTAAAACTCCAACATTATGAATTTTTAGTGTAAAACATGTTAGATTCCCATAACAACTAAGTTCATTAATTTATTTACTTGAAGTTAAGTTTTAACAAATTAATAAAAAGAAGAAAGTAATGCCAATTAGATAAATAGCACATGAATTCACCATAGAACATAATTAGAGTAAGAACATATATAAAGCAGAAACCAAAATTACCCTAAAAACTCACATATAAATAACATAAATTTGAACATGTATTCAAACTAACATGCATTCAAACCGGAACTCGTACCCTATACTAGCATGCATTAAATGTGAGCACACTAAACTAGCATGAATTAAACGTAAATACACTAAACTAGCATATATTCAAACAAAAACTCATATAAAATTGGATTTCTCCCTAAAATAAAATAGAAATTCACATAAAGACTAGCATTCATTCAATTAGGCATGAACAAATCAAGCAAAGTTATAGAAGGTAACAAAATATTACCATAATTAGGTGTGAAATCCAATGCATGCTTGCTTGTCATCGCTATTTCACCAATATCTCCCATACAATGTTGAATGAATCTCTAGCAATCTCCTACTCTCTATTTCTATAATTTGGGGCTCCAAAACTTCTAAATTTGTAGTTGTAATCCATGAAAAATTTAAGGTATTATGGAAGATTTTAGGGAAATATGAAGGATTGAAATTTAGGAAAAAAGGGTTGCATTTTAGAGGAGAAAATTAGGGTTTAGATTGTGGCTGAAGTGGAAATTGTATTGACCCAACCCTAACAACAGAAGTCTTTCCCTCTATTAGTGGTCATGTGCATTTTCCGCCCAACTTCACCTAATTCTTTACAGCAAGGATGTAATGTGTTAAAAAATGCACACTTAAGGGACCAATCTTGTAACTTCAAATTATTTGGGGCCAAAACTAAATAAGTGGCTAAATTTGAGAATGAAAATTATAATTTTCCCTCCACATATATTTAAGAAAACTTGTATATTTCTAAAATTAGATTTAAATAACATCATACCACTCTTTTAGTTTTTCATCAATTAAAATTGAAACAAGGTGAATTATATTAGATATGATGATAGTAAGAAAATACCTTTAGAACTAACTAAATAAGTAGATACTACATAAAAGTGAGTGTCACAAAAAAATTAGTTGGAATAGGTATGTCTGACTTTAGCTAACATGTTGAGGTTTTTTTTTTTCTTTAAAATGAAGTTTTTCCATATTGATGGTAGTTATTTTCATAATTATCTCCAATATATAATAACTTATTTTCAATGTTACAAAACTATACTTCTCAAAAATGATAATTCAAAATGATGCTTAAAACTCTTTTAAAGGATAAGAATTTCCTAAGACAAATGGAAAATTGAGAGATGCACAAAGATGATTTCTTAAAAATGACTGAATGAATGTAGAATGTTTTATTTGAATGGACATAACTAATAGGAAAGTCATGACCCTCTCCTTTGGAAATTTAGATAAAATAATTGAATTGAAACTCTAAGCGGGCCTTCTTTGCTCTCAATGAGCTCTTCAAAATGACTCTACCCATTAGCAAGTTGGCGCAAAAATTAGTTTCCTTGTTTGCTAGGAAGGCTATCTTGAATTTTGATGCCCAAACGCTCTAGCCTTCAAGGGGAGGGATACGTTGGGTGCTGTTTCAATCCCTAGAGTTCTTTTTCTTATTAAAGGGCAGCACCTGATATTCATCAAATAGAGAGCTACTATTTCATGAAAATTTATGAAAAAGCAATATCAGACATAATCGGCCTAAGTAGATAAAGAATTTTTTGCAAAAATTGAAGTTCTACATTTCTCCAGTCAAACCCAAAATTTTTCCATTGATGTTAAATAGGACCTACTTAAGTAATTGATCAAGATCAAAAATTTTCAAATCTAAATTTCTAGCAATGAGAATTTAAATTAATGTAGAAAATACTTTTAAAAATTAAGAAAATATTAAACTATTTGTACGAAGCACATATGCATAAGATAACACTAAATTTAACAAATTGTTACTCAGTTGAAGTTGTTAAAATAATATCTATTGTTAAGTTCTTGGTAGTTTTGATTTTATGTTAGTAGTTAGAATATATCCATCATCTATTAGAATATTTTCAATATTTAATCTTTTTAAAATAAACTGCACGTTTATTTACACCTAACCCTATTCTCATTTCTATATATAGATGATGTTTTGGATACATCAATGAGATATCATTCTCTCTTCTAACATGGTGTTAGTGTTGGTGAGAAGAAAACTCAAAAAACCTAAGCCTTTTTGTCCCACTATCAATTAGTGGTGCCAATTTGGTTTTATTTTCAAGGATCATTTTTAAATTTTCTATTATTCCAAATTTAAAATATATCAACTTATACAATATTTTCATCCATGACTTCAATCTACCATCAACTTAATAGTAAAATATTACATTTTTCAATACATATTTGATACAAATGAAAACATGGGATATTATGTAAATGTATCAAATCCCATTTTCATTTTAGGAGTCAGTCTCACCTACTATTTTTTTAATTTTAACTCCCCATTTCAACTTTAATTTTTGAGTTCACTCCCCATTCACTTAGTTTGACCAAAATACCCCCAAATATCATGTTTTCTCTTCTTTTTTTAATGTTTAGCTGAGATCACTCTCTTTTTCTTTGTTTTTTCTCTATGCCGTGATCTTCTCTCTCACAACTCACTGTTGCGAACCCCTGAAGATGTTTTTTTTTTCACCATTCTCAAATTGTTTCATCAGGAAAAAGCCCAAGATAGGTATTGTTCTTCTAAAATCAAGTATTCTACTAGCATTTCCAGAAACTTTTAAAATGATATTTACCTTTTACAAGTAATGTTTGACCATGTTATCATATTAATGCTTATAATTTGTTTGTGGGTTGTGCTAGGCATTGTGTAGATAATGTATGATTTGGGGTAAACATATGTAATTGTTAAGATCTAAGTGATGTAGGATAAAAATATAATATGTTACTAGCAGTGAGCTTAGGCATTTAGGACTAGATTTACGTAAGTATCTAGGTTGAAACATAGGGAATATATCAGGCCTAATATGGGTATTTCACATTGTGGTTTGGTTTCTGGTATTTAGAAAGTGTTGAACAGTTACGTTGAGTTTGTTGTTGGGAAGGATGGCATTTAAAGTGTTAATGTAAAAGTGAAGCAAAATATTAGAAAGGTTTGTAGAATAGAGGAATCCACTTACTAGATACTATGACATGGGTAAAGTAGTACTCCAGATCACCAAAGCCTGAGAATGATCACCTCTCTGATGAAACTTAAGATTAATAGGGTTTTATCACAAGAAACTTTATTTATGCATTATCATACTTAGTAGTTCAATGCTTAATACCATATTAGTGCAATTTAGTACTTTCATACTAATATTGCAATACTTATGCTCAATCTGCATATTTGTACTTGTATTACCATTTATCATTACTTATTCAATAATATGTTGATTGATTTTATTTCTTTTCAATTAGGAGAAAGAGAAAGCAAAGAAGGCAAAGAATTAAAAGAAATTAGTTTAGAAATAAACCGTGTACAAGTGCTTATGGTAGTAGCTAAATTCCCCCTTGTCTAGAGAACATGTTAGGTTGAAGTATTTGTGTCGTCCTATATTATTAATTAGAGAATTTTACAAAACTATTTGTATCATATGATTTGTAAAATATTGACATGTTGTACTATTGTTTTAGTGTTGAAGGAATCATGAATGAATATTCTTTTTAGCTATTGTGAAGATTTACGTTGAAGCTATTGCCCAAATTTATTTTTATTTTATCAAAAATGTAATACCTCATGTTAGTAAGTAATACTTCATTTTGGTGTATATATATACTCACCCTCAACAGCACAGTACCTTATATTCAGTATCTAGTACTATATTAGAGTGATTCTATATATATTGCTTAGGAACACAAACTACTAGTGTCAAGCACCATTGTAGGTGGCAAAATGCTTTATTTGGAAGTCAACAATGTAAGTAGAAATAGCTAGGTTTCGTGGCTATACCAATTTGAAAAGGTCTAAAATACTTAAATTTAATGATAGTAAAATGTGTATTATTGATACTAGATAACACCTTATTTCAGCAAAATAATACTTAGTGTTTGCAATAGAATACTTGATTTGAGAATAACAATACTTCAATTTTAGCATCTAGTACTACATTAAAGTGATTCTATACTTAAAAATCACATGGACTAATTTGCCTCAATTTACTAGTGAAATTACATATAAAACTATCCAAAATTTATAAGATCATATTTTCTTCATTATTGGTTGGGATAAATACGTATTGAAATGGTTAGGAACATGAACTACTAGTTTGAAGCACCATCGCAAGTGCTAAAATACTTCATTTAGAAGTCAGTATTGTGAGGAGAAACATAGTTTTGTGGCTATTGTTAAGTTACAGCAAATAGAATTTTAAAGTTTAGGAAGGACTATATTTTTTTTTGGGTATTCTCTATAATTTTTATATTATTTATAACAATATATATATTATCTTTATAATATGATGTCAAACCGGTTGAACTAATGATTAAATCGATTGAATCGTTTGGTCCAAATTTTTTTTCAAAATATTGATATGGATACTAATCTCCAACGTCAATGACATAATTCTCTTGTCTAATATGGTAGCAGAGCATCTGAGAAAAACTAAAATGAAGTAAAATACTTAAACCTTTTTTTCTTTTTTACCTCTAGTCAGCCACTACCTTTTAGGTTGCCTGTTGCGGATACCTGCCCAACACATTCTAGAAAAGTAAGAAAACTCCATCTGTCACAATTTAGTAAAATCTTATTTAGTTACTGATTTCGTTCGTCAGTTGTGACTTGTGATTTATGCTTGAATCTGCTACGAGTATGGTGTGATCGCTGTCTAATTATCTATCACATTTCTATCTATTTTTGCCATGATTTAGTAAAACTCATTCGATTTTTATTTAACTATGACGACTATGCTGTTATTTACTGATTACGTCTAATTTTATTTATTTTTGCATCTATTACAAGTATGACATGATCGCCGTCCGATTGTATCATGAATACGCTTAATTTCTTTCTAAATTTGTCACAGCTATGCTGCTATTTCTGTCTCCCTGCATGAAGGATGATGTGTCAATTCTTACCTCGATCTCTGCTCTCTTTACTCAAAACCTAAGTGCTAATATAAATTTATTATTTCTCTATTCTTTTGAATTTAAGGATATTAATTTGTGTGGGATTTTAGAATATCTTAAATATCATGATCATTTTATCTTGTGTTAGTATTTGTGTTCTTGTTCAATAAGTTGAATATGATTGGTAAATATACTAAGCCTAAATAAGAGTTGTTAGAATATCTTCTATATTTATTAAAACATTTTTAGTATCTAAACTTGCTAGAATATCTGCCCTATTCACTCAAAACCTAAGTATAATAGAAATTTATTATTTCTCTATTTTTTTGAATTTAAGGATATTAATTTGAGTGGAATTCTAGAATATCTTAAATATTATGATCATTTTAATTATCTTGTGTTCCAATTTGTGTTCTTGTACAATAAGTTGAGTATGATTGGTAAATATAATAAGCTTAAATAAGAGTTGTTAGAATAGAATATCTTCTATATTTTAGAGTATCTTAAATATTATGATCATTTTATCTTCTATTTGGGTTTGTGTTCTAGTACAATAAGTCGAGAATAATCAATAAATATACTAAGCTTAAGTAAGAGTTGTTAGAATATCTTCTATATCTCTTAAAATAATTTTAGAATCTAAACTTTTTTTATTTAGTTTATTTTGAAAAATGAATCATATATATATATATAT
>JACGDI010005366.1:1760697-1774898 GCA_014898725.1 Jacaranda copaia
AAAAAAAAAAAAAAAAAAAAGACAAGACAAGAAAAAAAAAGCTTATTATAAATAATAAGAAAATAAGTTTTAAGGAAGGTTTTAGGCTAGCCAAGACTTTAAAATTTATTGAAAATGCTATGTCTAATCGTTAAAAAAAAAGTATATTATAAATAATAGGTTAAATTCAAGCTCATCATTTACATAATAGATTTAGTCTATTTAAATTAAAACCTAGTATACTCTTAACTTACTTTCATGCCTAGTTAATAGGAGTGAGGCTTACAAATTTTAGCTCCTCGCAGCCTTAGAGAAAGCAGTTCTTTGCTGTAATATTAACCACAAAATCCTGCACTTTTTTTTTGTATTCTTTTATTAGTTTGCTCTCGTTAAATTTGAGCTAGAAAATGATTACAACATTGGCTTTTATGTCAATCCACTTGGACTTTATAATGAGCTGCCAGATGATGCCTTGAACTGAGAGAAATTTCGATAATAATTGGTCTTATTTTTAAGTGTTTTTGAGAAAAATATTTTGAGTGGGCTGGAGAAATGTAATTTTATTTTTGAAATTAAATAAAGATAATTTTAGAGTAGAATGACATGTTAGATTTTATTTTAGGAGATGACAATTGTATTATAGATGTTAAATTGATACTTTTTCTTTATTTGGTAATAGAGTGAAAATATGATATTATATTATCGTTTTTATGTATATCTAACTATGATTTGAGAAGCTATATATGTGTATTTATAATGATATTTGCCTAAAAGAATGAGAAAATGGGTATTGTGAGAACTTTTTAGAACATTTTGACTGTTTTGAGGAAAATAAAATAGATTACGTTTAGTTTTATTTTCTCCAAAAAAACGTTTTTGGAAAAATAAGAACAAACATAGCATTGTTTTCTTGGTTCGGAAGTGACTCACAGGCTCAGCTCAGCTGGAGTGCTGGCGTGAGATAGGCAACCCCTTTCCCAGTCCTTTCCGTTGGCTTGATTTGGTTTGGGTTCTATATATATTCTTTTTCTTATATTTAATGTTTAGTAGTTTGCATTAATCCATTAATTAATGAAGTGACAGAATAAGTGGTCTGTCGACGAGCTTAAGCTCCACATTTAAACATCATATTCATCTTGATTTCAAATTTTACATTATTTTTTTAAGATATTATCTTTTACGAAGGTAAATGTTATTTTACATTATTTTTTCTTAGGAGTTTTAGAGATAAGCATGAATTTGTCAAATTTCAATTAGTTAGCAAATTGGGATTTTCTAAGAAGGTTATAAATATGCTCATATATATAGCTTGTCAGACATAACTTGAGCAATAAAATTCTTAAGTTTTCTCTCTATAAGTGAGATTTTTACTTAGTTTTAAAGCTTGTCATAATAGGCTTTCTTTTATTCAAGTTATTCGTGCAATAGCTTTTTTTTTTTTTTTTTTTTTTTTTTTGTCTATTTTTCTTTCCTCCCAAATTTTACCAGTTATATCAATTTGGTAACAAAGCAACTTCGGCCTTTTCTAATGGTTAATGTAGGAGTAACTAGTGGTTCGTGAAACAGCCAAATGGTTGATAAAGATTGGACTTTCCCAAATCTATAAGAGGAGATTTGTGCCTTGAGAAAATTTCTTGATTGTAGACTAGAGGAGATTAATTTGTACATGGATGCTCTCAACACAGATAGCAGGCTAAAACATGGAGCTATAGAATTTGCTCAAGCACTATGACCGATTAAACGCGATCCTATTTGTATGTTATCAATATGCCAATACAGTATAATCAAAGAGAAAAAATACAAAGATATCAAGATGCTCAATATGGGACGAGAAAATCAGCAATATCGGCCTATCCAATGCCTTGGTAGAGATGAAGATTTTCACGTAAAGGTATCTTAATGGAAATTTAAATATTGAAGAATTTATTGATTGACTTACAAAAGTAGATAGATAATTTGACTATTTAGAAATTTCGAAGGAGCATGGAGTCAAAGTAGTAGCCTACAAGCTAAAAAACGTTGTCTCAACTTGGAAGGAACATCTACAAGATGCAAGGAGGCCTAAAGGCAAAGTATGAGTATGAACATGGCACCAAATAAAGTAATTACTAAAGGCTCGCTTTCTAGCTCTAGATTATGAGTAGTGCATATTCTTGCAATATAAATGATGTTATCAAGGAGATGATCGATGTATAAATACATTAGAGAATTCTTCAGGCTTGTCAAGCAAAACAACCTAATTGAGTCACTAGTCAATTAGTAGGAAGATACCACAATGGTTTGATGCCTGCCATTCGAGATAAAATTAGCATGCAGATATTAGTAAGTAGCTCTAAAGCTCAAAACATAGCATTAAAAGCTGAGATGATGATACAAGCTAAAAAGATTGAATATTTTAGGAGGAATCGATTTCAATTAGCACCAACAAGTATAGAACAAAATACGTTAACTTACAACTCACAAAGACAAGTTGAGAATATGGTGTGTTAAAAAACAAAAGGTAAAAAATTGATATACTTGATCGAAACCTAAATGTAAATGCTGAAGGACCTATATGCTGAACCTATTCCTAGAAAGTGCTAACACTATGATTGACATGGACACTCCTCTAGTGATTGTCCAAGAAGAAAGGGTATCAACTTCATAGAACATGGTGAATTTGAATAAGAATTTGAAGATGGGGACAAGGTGATATGCAAACTTGACTATAACAAAGATGGAAAAGATTCAAAGGATGGCTAAACTTTTATGGTGTGAAAAATGATATTGGCACCAAAACAATAAGATACGACCCAACATCACAAGCTTTTTCAAACAAAGTGCGCCATTAGTGATAAGATTTGCATCCTAATTATTGATCGTGGTAGTCAACAAAATATTATTGAAAAAAATACTATTGAAAAGCTACCACTATTGGTGGAGATACATCCAAATTCTTACATAAACAAATGGATCAAGACCATGGGAAACTTCCAAGCAACAAAATGCTGCAAAGGTCCTTTCTTAGTTGGAAAGTATAAAAATGAAGTGTATTGCAACATGATAGACATGGATGCTTGTCACTTACTATTTGGTAAACTTTGGCTATTTGACAAGAATGTGTATCATTTTGAATAGAAGAACATATATGAATTGGAGACTAATAAAGTGAGGATATCCTTGTTGCTGCTGAATAAGATATCTAAGGCCAAAACTTATGAAGTGGAAGGTAAGTCTTTTCTGACACTAACTCACTCAAGAAAGGATTAGTTCTTTGCTTAATGGAAAATAGAGTTTTGACTACCATGATGTGTGTGCTAGAAAAGGATATTAAACTTGAGGAGCTACCTACAAAATTGCTACCAAAGCAAGATTCGCAAGTAAAAACTTGAAGAAGCTAACACCAAGTATAAAATAGTTGTCAATGAACATGGATGCTTCCTAACTTTTGAAGAAGGTAATGAAGCTATGGTTTTATTGAGGAAGAAAAGATATCTAATCCATTCTTAAAACATGCTGAAACCAAAGAAATCTGCACCTTCACATTTTGAAGAAAATCAATGAGAATGTCTATGTGGTGGAATTGCGAAAGATAATGTCAATTATCAAAAACTTAATGTGGCTAATCTTCATACTTATCATCCATCCAATGAGTTTTGTATCTAGAAGACATTGGTAACTCAATGATGAGGTATTTTCTTAAGAATGGGAGAATGATTACAGAGGTTAAAGATAATTTTTGTTGAAGTATTTGAAGTAATTTTCTGGAACATTTTCTACACATGAAAAATATTTTATTCTTATCATTTGATAATAAATTTTATTTTCTAGATTATTTTTTCTAGTTAAACATCATATTTGTTGTGATTTCAAATTTTACATTATCCTTCAAGGAGATATTATCTTCTACAAAGATAGATGTTATTTTACATTAGGGTAAATAGTAGACATCCCCCTACATATAAGATCATTTGCACTTTGTAGCACCCCACTCGGGAGGTGCCTGCTTGGGCCGAGGAGCTACTCCAATTCACTTACAATAACTCCAACAGAATACGTACCCCTAAAATTTCAATTTAAATAATTGTATGATGCACTATAAACCCATTCATTCCAACTTCCTATTACATTCCACTATATGTTATTTCATAAAAGCTATAAAATCATCATATAATTACTTACATCAAGGTCTTAATGACCCATAAAAATATATTGAAATGCTAAGCTAACTCATATGTTCCAAAAGGACATACGAAGTCTAAATCTACAACTATCACCAGTATCAAAGCCATACAAATATAATCACTAGCATGAGGCGTCTTAGGTTTCAGCTTACAAACATAATTCATTTCAAAATTAAGTCTAAATCATGTATGTTTGAAAGTTAATAACAAAATCATGTGTTCTGATACATCCTATAGCACTTTAGCTGCGGCCTATTACAACCTAGCTGGGAAAAGAAATCGAGAACATGAAAGAGGCATAAGTCCAAAGGACTTAGTAAGGAGAGAGAGGAGGATAAGTATTCACAAAAGCATAAGATCAAAGAGGACCAATAAAAGGGTCCTAATTTGACAGATAAACAATTAAGTGAAATATTAGGAAGAACTAAAACTACAGAAGTTAAAAATCATCGTGGTGATAGAATAGAACTCAAGTAGATAGTGTATTAACACAATAGAAATCCAATAAAATGAGACATGAAACAGGCATGACCTGATATAACAAAACCTATCATAATGGCAACCATTTTCAAACAATAGCAAACTGTTGGCAAATCTAACTTTATTGGTGCAAGAATAGAATATAACCAATAAAATGGAATACAAATATTACATAACAAGTTCTCCTTCTCACTTCGTTGCCCAAGCACTCAGCTCGTTAAACATGCTGCATGGCTAGCCACATGCCAGATCCTGCCACTTGCAAATAGATACCTTCAACTATTTACAACTTAAGATCTTACGTGGGTATAAGCAGGAAGACTAGCCACTATCGATCGATATTGCCTAGTCTTGTTTTCAGAATTGGCCCTAGGCCCAACCCAACCCATGGCATCTCTCTATGTGGTAATGTCCCCAAGAGCGTCCTCAATAGTGACTTGACATATTACCAACAATAAAATATTTCAAAATAATTGATCAAAAATATTTATGTGAAACTGAAAGAAACAATACAATCGGTAAAATATTAGTTGGCAAGGTCATAAAAATAACATGCAAAATGATTTAATGAGGTGCACAAAAATGAAGTTGGTCGGCAAGACTATAATGTTGACATATAGAGGGAAAGCTAACAAAGCTGTGGGGAATCTGTGATAGCAAACTGACAACATAAAAATGGGTTTTGGGCACCAGAATGAGCACAATCAAGTTTAGACAAGTAGACAAAAAGAATTTAAATAGTGAAGATCATTCACTTCCCAAAAGAATAATGGCTATACCATTACCTAAAGCTCCACAAAGGCGCTATCCATGCCCTACGGTCATCCATGAAGCCTTAGCTTCGTATCACCTATTCCAATGAAATGCATATAATTAACAATATATTTATGTAGTGCTCTTTCAACAATAATTAGGCTACTAATACACCTTGATATCATGAATTTCCCATTTTGAGAAATGTCTTTCTTAATTAAATCTTGATCTAGCCCAGGTACAATAGCTCATGCTAATATATTTTGATTTTTTTGACCAATAAGACTACTGTACTAGAATTAACATATTTTGGACTTGTATAAATAGTTATAAATTTTATTTTGAAGGTAATACACATTCATCTTCCTAAAGCACACGAGCATCATTAAAATAATATTAGTGAGGAGTTTATTGGTTCTAGGCCACCATTTTACCTTAATAGCAATAATACATAATTTAATGTTCTAAGCCCATGCTTAATAAATCTAGTCTAATCATGGAAATTTCTTAAACTTTCTCTTAACAATTAATCCTTACACCATTACACAAAATTAAGATTTTAATTGAATCGGTTAACTTAATTAATAATAATTATGTTCTAATTACTAATCTGCGCCAACCAATACCTGTATCCAATTTATATATTCCAATATTTTGGTTTGACATCCTAAATCTTATCCCAATAATTCTAGGCTATAGCTGCAATTCGGTTCAATTAACTTAAACTAACATCAGTAATCAACTTAATATTTTAACCAAACTAAATCAGAAAATATTTAATTGTTTAAACAAAATTTTACCAATAATCTTGAATTTAATGTTCTAGGCCCATAACTACTAAACTTATATCACCCTTACGAATTTTACATATTTTTTGAATAATAATCAATCTTCATAACATCGCACAATTTAGGTTTCTCAATTACATCAATTAACTTAATTTAATGATAATTAGCTTCTAGATAACAATTCGAGTCCACACATCACTTTATATTAAAATCACATACAAACTTTCCAATCCATAATCATAATATTGGTCCAATCAACTTATATTTATATTAGAATTTAGGCTAATAATTTAATCAAATTAAATCGGGAATTCAAATTTTCTAATTAATTGGTGTTTTACCCAATCAATCAAGTTCAAAGTTAATTCGCAGTGCAAATCCCATCCACATGCACTAGGATCATCACCCAAAATAATTTACCTTTTAGTCACTAAAGCACTACCACCAGACGGTCGTTGTGCTAGAATGTGATTACGATCCCACCAAACTGTGCGTTTTCTTATGTTGAACAAAACACCTAAGTCAATTTCTTCCTCAGCCACCACCTTGCTAGTCAATTTAAGGAAGATAACCATAACCCAGCACTAGACCACCGTGCTGTTTTTCTTTAATTACTCCTCTATCCTTCGTCGGTTCTCTAAATTGAAGGCACCACCATTTTTCTCACATCGAGCCCGTACCTTGGTCATGTCCAACAAACATCAAAACAGCAGTGACTACCATCGCCCACCACACTGAGCTTTCCTTTCTAATTTTTGATTGTTCAACCAGCCATTTGTGGCGGTCTTAGCACAGGCTGCTCCTTGAGCTAAGAGAAAAGTGATGGTATATTTTATTTTGAGGCTAGCCAGTGTAAGAGTGATATCATCGAAGAAGATGAGAGGGGTTGCATATGGAAATTTAAGAAAAATGAGGGTGATTTTGCTATTTATATATGCAGTTTTCAAAATTTAAAAATGGTCCCCAAAACTTTTCTCAATTTTCATTTGAACCCCTCGAAGTTTCAGTCAACTTTCAATTCAGCCCTCAATTTATTAAGGACTCATAGTAGCCCCTTTAACCTAATTTATTTACAATTTAAACCTAAAATTTTCAAATTTCTTTCGATTAAGTTCTTTTTAATTTAAATCTTTGGTCCCTCAAGTTCCCAATATTAAACTATGACCTCTCTTTAAATTTTCTTTCAATTATGGTTATTAATTTGGTATTTATATTGGTTTAAATTAAAATTTTTATATTAAGAAAATTAGAAATTTTTGGCTTGTTGCACACTTTGTCTCCCAATCGTTGCAAGTATGTGGAAAGATTATCCAAACTTTGCTAAATGTGCTCAAACACCCCCATACTCCAACTTTGTAGTGATATATTTAAAGTTGTTGCACTTTGCCGATGCATGTTTTAAAAAAAATTACATTTAGCCCTCTAACGTGTTTTAAAATATTATCCTTAGCATTTAATTCTTATTTTGGAGGAGTAGAATGAAATATTTTGCCAAAAACATTACTATATATTATTTAATTGTCAATACGTCACTAGAGTATTCAATTTGAGTTATCTAAAACATATAAACCAACTTAATGGTTAAATTTTTTCTAAATCGATGTGTGTAAAATAATTAAAAATTATTTTTAGGGTTCAGTTACCAAAGGAATGATATTGTATGCTGCCTATTTGTTTAATTAAGAGTGTAAACGGTTTAGGGTTTTAATTTAAATAAGAATAAAATAGGTGATGCTAGTCAAACAAATATATTTTTTTTAAACAAACGTTGATAGAAAATAATGTAGATTTTAGTATCAACATTATCTCTATCATTTATTTCTCTATTTAATTCAAAATTATGTAAATGTCATTTGCTAATAATTATACATAATGTTGCACTAATATAAAAATCAATTAGGGTATAATTATAGGTTAATTAGAAAAAAATCCTTAATCCTACTTCCATTTTAGTGTTCAGTCCCCATTTGAATTTTTACATACTAAACTCCTCATTTTTTCACAAAATTTAGGAATCACTCCCCATATTTCTTAGAAAGACCTATAAACCCTTGTATTTGGAAAAAACAACAAAAATACTTGAAAAATGCATGTCTATAATCAAGAAGAATGCTTTTCTCTTTTTTCTTTTGCTTGAAAATGACTTCTCGAGGTGCAAAAATAAAATGGCTCGTATTTCTTTCTTCCTCATTTATGCGAGAACGAGAGAAGAAGAAGTGAAAAGAAAATAGAAAAAAGAAAGACACCAAAATTGTTGCCATTTTTCTGTGACTATGGAAGGAAAAACATCTGTGAAAAGAAGTTGAGTGCAAAAAGAAATGAGCAAAAGAAACAAAGGTATGTTTACTGAGCTTGTAGTTTCAAATGTTAGTGATTTTTCAGTGTTTAGGATTTTTATTCATTTTTTAGTCGTTAAACACTTGAACCGATTTGATGTACATATGATTTTTGTTGTGAGATGGAAAGTTTCTGACTTGTACTTGAAGGGTATGAAAGTTGGACTCCACTTTTTTTGGATTTATACTTCTTTCCACCTAAAATTATATTATAGTAAAATTATACGGTAAAACTATCTGAAAGCGATACTATATTATCTATAGAAGAGGACATCCAAGCTTGCAGTACACATTAGGCAAAAGTATAGTATATGATCTATGTAATTGCAGTACAATTTAGAAGCAAATGTAGTATAAAACATTCAATCTTACAATACACATTAGTGAAAAGTCTAGTATATAACCTGTAGTACATTTTAAAAGCAAATGTGGTATAAATATTCAAGTTTGGAGTGTACATTAGGTAAAAGTGTAGTATATAATTAGTGTAATTGCAGTACATTTTAGGAGCATCTTTAGTACAAAAATATTCAAGCTTGTAGTATACATTAAATGAAAATATAGTATATAATCTGTATATCTGCAATATATTTTAAAAGCAACTGTAGTATAAAACATTCAAGCCTGAAGTATACTAATTGAAAGTGTAGTATAATATATTATGTTTTTTTGAAGTACATTTTAGAAACTTTTGTAATATAAAACATTTAAGCCTAAAGTATATCCTAACTAAAAATGTAGTATAATATATTATATATTTCTAATATACATTTTAGAAGCATTTATAGTATAAAATATTCAAGTTGTTAGTACACATTATCTAAAAGGATTAGTTTATTATCTATTTATATACTAATTTTTCTTTATTTGATTGCAGCCAAGCCAAGACATTATAAGATTTGTTCTCGTTGTTCCCCCTAATTTTTTCAGAGTAAATTGGATATTGTGAAGTCCAAGATGGGGTCAAAACATTTTGATGCATTAAAGAAGACCCCTTTTTATATATACATGGATATGCCTAAGTTAAGTTCAAGCTTCATTCGGCTTGAAGTTATATTGAAGAGGTTTGACCCAAAAAGGTTGTCATTTCAGTTTTTGAAGGGGGTTGAAGTTTCTTTTTCTGCAGCTGAATTTTCTATGGTCTTAGGGTTGCCATATGTGGGGCAATCTATGGATATAACATTGAAGATGAAGTCTTCAACCTTTAACAGCCTTTTTCTGGAAAGCTATAGAATATTACTAGATCTAAAATAGCTAAACAGTTTGAGGAGTATGTATATAAGGATAGTAATGAGGACTTGAAATTTTTATAGGTTGTACATACTTTTTGTTTTTAATTGTTTTCTATTTCCAACATCAAATTATTGGACTCCACGATTTCTCCTACCATACTTGGACAATTTGTCTAGAGTTGATCTGTATGCATAGGGCATAGCTGCATACTAATTTTTTGTCTTAAGATATGAAGAACCATATAAGAGTAGGTGGAGAAAAAACCAAGAAATACATTGATGGGTGCACAGTTGGTTTGATGGTAAGTGTTTGCTTTATTTTTCTAACAATATTGATTATATTCATAAGTGAGTATAACTTTTTAATTTGTGAATGGCAGGCATGGGTCTATGAACGCAGCTCTTCACTAGCTTCATCAGTGAATTTGTTTGAGTTTCCACACTTTTACCAGTGGAAGGATAGCAAACTCCCACATAATGTGGAGGAGGCAAAGAAAATATTGAAATAAATTACAACAGAAGTGGTAATAATTATAATAATTCATTGTTAGCTTTTTGTATAAGAATTTGAATTTGATAATTATTTTTATAATAATAGATTGTAGCCCTTAACCCTGCTCCAAAGGAGTTATAATTAGCAGTTTTGATCAAGAAACCAGAGGCTGCCAGTACTACTATCGGTTAAGTCCATGTTTGTGAGCATATAGTTTATGAAGCAATTATTGCAACTAATGTTGAAGAAATTAAATTATTGAAAGAAAAAATTACTTTATTCAATATAATGGTAATGAAGGAGCAGGGTGAGAAGGAGCATCTAGTTGAGCACAAGATTGAGGGGGAGGAGCTTGAAGAGGGAGCTAGTCAGTTTGTAAATGAGGAAGGACTTGATTTTGTAGATGATGCACAGAAAGAAGGGGATGAATCTGAAAACACGGTGGATGAAGAAAGTCAAACAAAACACCGTCATAATTCTTCAGATTTCCCCAAACCTTTAAAGATAGAAGTTTATGTACCAATTCAAGTGATTGAGTTTAAAGAATTTGAGATTGAGTGGCAAATGTCATGTCCTCGATTGTGACAGATGTGCACAATCTAAAAGACAGAAAGCCAAAATAGAAATCTCCAGATTTTATCAACCCCTCAAGCACCACACCAACTAAAAGAGCAAGAGAAGTGATAAAGACCTATGGTCCTCCTTGTCCTTGGCCTCATCTAGAAAAAGACAAAGAATAAGAAGAGAAGAAGGTGTTGTCAACTACTTAATATTTTAAGTTTTTTCATTTTGCATTTCATTTGTAAATTGTCTATTTGTAATAAATGTAATAATGTCTTATTCTTGATTAGTTGATATTTGTAATTAATGTGATCATATCTTATACTTCATGTTGGTGATATTTGTACTTAATGTGCTGTCTTTTGTATTCCAAGTTGGTGATATTTATACTTAATATGCTATTCTTTTGCACTTCATGTTGGCAATATTTGTACTTCATGTGTTGATCTTTTATACTCCATGTTAGGATATTTGTAGTTTATGTGCTAATCTTTTGTACATGATAGTTGATCCTTTATACCTAATGTGCTTAAGTTTTGTACCCCATGTAAGCATAGTTTGTACTCAAATAAGGGATACTTCAATAGTAGGTACTTTTCACTTAATGTGCTTGAGTTTTGTACTCCATGTTGGCTATATTTTGTATTTCAATAGGGGATACTTCAATAGTTGATACTTTGCACTTAATGGGGATGATTTCTGTACTCCATGTTGAATATATTTTATACTTCAATAGGGGATACTTCAATACTTGATACTTTGCACTTAATGTGATTGAGTTGTGTACTCCATGTTGGTCATATTTTTTACTTCAACAGGGTATACTTCAATTGTTGATACTTTGTACTTAATGTGCTTGGAATTTATACTCCATGATGGTGTATTTTGTACTTCAATAGGGATTATTTCAATACTTGATTCTTTGTACTTTGTGTGCTTGAGTTTTGTACTCCATGTTGGTTATATTTTATACTTCAATATGGGATACTTCAATAGTTTATACTTTGTATTTAATGTGCTTGGATTTTGTACTCCATGTTGGCTATATGTTGAACTTCAATAGGAGATACTTTAGTACTTGATTCTTTGTACTTAATGTGCTAGTCTTTTGTACTTCAATTGTTACACTTTGTACCTAACATGCTGTATTTTGTACTACAGGAGACCAAAGATATTAGTCCAATCTTGGTGGCAAAGGAACCAGCTAGCTAAAAGATTGAAGCGCCTGATCCCTATAAAGAAAGGACTGATTATAGAGGTCAGGAACCTATTTTAGTAGAAGAGCAAGAAGTCATCAATAACTTTGTTAGAAGAGATAATTTGAGGTAACAAAATTTACTTATTATTTTTCTTTCGGATAAATTGGTGTCTGAACTAACAATTAACAATTGTGCAGGATGACTGTCTGGGAGGGAGCATGACAGTTTCTAGATAGAAGAACTTTTTGAGCTCTTATTTGGAAGAGAACTTACCGGTGACAAAGTGGACTACTACATGTCAATATTATGCAGCCCATCTTTTAGCAACAAGTATCACCACAAGGTATGGTTTATGTTTGCAATAGCGTAGGTATGTGGTGGTTTCCTAACTTAATTTAGTTCACATTTCCAATGAGTATAACCATTTGTTTTTATACTTTGTGGGCTGACATATTAGACAGACTTGAGGGACGCAACTTGAAGGATATGAGCGATGAAGAATTCATGGAGATGATATCTACACTTAACTCCTTCACCCTTAAAGATTTAGAAGAACTCACTTAGATTTTGTAAACCAGTGTCGTTACATAACCTTACTGATTTGTCGGCATAGTTACTGGTTTATGGTTATCATCGACACCTCGACTCATTTGTTCTTATATATGAATTCAATAATGGCCACCAAATACAAACCAACAGCTATTGCCATTGTAAGTTTGCTTCCTTCCCCTATGATTTCTTTATAAAGTAGGGAGTCAACAACTGATCAATATTTTTGTAGGCTTCATTCTATTCTCGGTATATGAGGCTTTCATAGGGGTGTTGTGTGGATGAATTAATGAGGCAAAAAAAAAAAAAAGCAAATAGCAAACGGGAACAGTAGATTGCGGCATCTTTGTGTGCCTTTGGGTAGAATATTTCGCTAGAGACACACTCAAGTTCTGGAGGTCTGCTGGAAAAATTAATATGGACAAATACCATGGCATATACAATATTATATCATGAAAATGCTAGGATTTGAATCACACTTTGTATGTAAATACATATGTAAATTGAATCATACTTTATATATAATATTATTTTATATGTAAGTATAGTTTTTCATTAAGCATTTATAATATTTTAAATTGAAAATGCCTAGTGAATTTGAGTACAATTCGAAGGAAATGAAGTTCAAACCCTAAACTTATGAAGTATAAAATGTGTTTAGCTGAAGTACAATTTAGTTCACTTGAAAATGCCTAGTGAATTTGAGTACAATTCAAAGAAAAAGAAGTATAAACCCTGAACTAATGAGGTATAAAATATGTTTTGCAAAAGTACACCTCGATTCCAGGAACAATTTGAGTACGATTTGATGGAATTAAAGCTCAAACCAAGAAAAAATAAAGTATAAAATTTATTTTTTTGAAGTTCACTTTGATTCAATTGAAACAAGGCACGAAATTTGAGTACCATTCAAAGAAAATGAAGTACAAACCAATAAAAAACAAAGTATAAATTTGCTTCTTCGAAGTTCATTTCGACTCAATTGAAATGAGGTAGAAAAATTTGAGTACCATTTAAAGGAAATGAAGTACAAACTAAGAAAAAATAAAGTATAAAATTTGTTTTCTTGAAGTTTACTTCGATTCAACTGAATCGAGGCAGAAAATTTGAGTACAATTCGAAGGAAATGAAAACAAAGCCTGAACTAATGAGGTATAAAATGGGTTTCACTGAAGTACACCACAATTTCAATGACAATTTGAGTACAATTTGATGGAATTGAAGTACAAACTAAGAAAAAACAAAGTATGAAATTTGTTTCTTTGAATTTCACTACGATTCAATTGAAACAAGGTAGGGAATTTGACTACCATTCAAAGGAAATGAAGTACAAACCAAGAAAAAACTAAGTATGAAATTTATTTCTTTGAAGTTCACTTCGATTTAATTGAAACGAGGTAGGGAATTTGAGTACTATTCAAAGAAAATAAAGTAAAAACTAAGAAAAAATAAAGTATAAAACTTGTTTCTTTGAAGTTCACTTCAATTCAATTGAAACAAGACGAGGCAAGGAATTTGAATACCATTCAAAGGAAATAAAGTACAAACCACGAAAAAAAAGTATAAAATTTGTTTATTTAAAGTTCACTTTGATTCAATTGAAATGAAGCAGGAAATTTGAGTACCATTCAAAGAAAATAAAGTACAAACCAAGAAAAAAAAGTATAA